>OX578146.1:89253278-89853278 GCA_951213105.1 Amaurobius ferox
ATATTATTCTGTTAGTATTTGTACTCTTATAAAAATTCCAGCTGGGTGAAGTCACAAAATGAAGACAAAAGAACAAAATCAAATAAGGCATTCTTATAATAAATTTACAACACCAGGTCATTCAACATCTATAAGCCACTATGCAGCAATTTTCTGCAGACTGCATTTGTTTGCTGAAATTTTCCACAAGGCAATTGAAAGTGATATGATTCATATGTTACCTATCTTATGAGTGTGGTGCATCAAATTTTAATAGAGTCAAATAATTGGTAACATTTTATTATTTTAAATTATAAAAATATTTTTTTTTACATTTCAGTAATTTAAATTAAAATCTTTTGTTTGATTTTCAGTAACGAAATAAAATAAAAGCCTTTATCTACTTTTAATAATTTAAACCTAAGAAATTTGGTTAAAGTTTACTTTTGCATAATTTAAATTTTAAAAAGCTTTTGTTTGCTTTACAAAATTAAATATTTTAATTTAAAACTATTTCTGTTTACTTTTAAATTAGTTAATTCAGAGTCTAATAGCACTGTGCACTAAAATTGACAAATATTTATTTTGGCTATAAACAATGTAGAAGTTGATATAATATTCAAGTACCACTAGTACTATATGGGGGATTAATATATTTCATACCATAGGCAGACAAACTGAGCATCGCCAGATGATGAAATATTTTAAGTTGTGCAAAGATTTATATTGTCACGAGGAAACAATCTACCAGGACAAGGTCAGGAAACTAATACTATATGTACATATGCATTAGCAAAATTTATTTATGAATTTTTGTAAACATTCTTTGGAAAATCAATTTCATAAAATTCATTTAATTTTCTGTTTAAGTACTAAGAGGTACATCCAGCAATGTTTGTGATTTAAAATGCACATAAATTCTAAAAGCATATTGCTTTCCAAAAAAATTCCATTAAAATATTTAATTCAATTCTCTTTTAAAAATAAAAAGTATAAGTATATCTGTTCTCATTATACAAATTAATCTGTACAGGCAAATTTGAAGAATAAAACATCTTAGTCTTGTTTGTAGACAAATTTACAAAAACAAAGTTTAGTCAATATATGCCAAGATGAAATTATAGTAAAATTTTTTCCTGTACTTTTTAATAATCTTGTTACAACAGTCATTTAAACACATTCAGAAACATATAAATTTAAAAAATACTTTGCCAAATGAAACAAATGGCTTAAAATCTTTAAAATAATTATCATAATCTTATATCCCATGGCCATAACTGATATATCACAATAAAAAAATAATAGTTAATGTAAAAAATTTATTTTTCTATCAATTTTATTTATTATTTAAATTGGATAAATTGAATGAAAATTGTCTGTCGTATATGCACATTTGAGATAATTTTGTTGCTAAGTAACATATAATTTTCTTCAAATAATATTTTGGAAAAATAATTGCCTGCACAGCGTTATTTTTATGCATTCTTTTATTAAGATCTCCACAACCACTGATCCTAGAAACTCTAAACATGGATGGGGTTACACATTGTGAAGTAGAGAATAACCTTACCAAATTTGAAAAAATAAATCCATCAAAAACTATGGATTTGTATACAAAAGAGACAAACAAGGAGACAGACTATATACAGGGTGCTCCATAAATTCTGAATTAGTTTAAAAATTCCTAAAAATTGAAGGAATTGGTATATTTGAATGCGGTTTGCGACAAAGTTAGTCTCATGAAGGGGGATTTTTATGGTAGAGAAAAAAAAAATAGTTCAAAATTTTGTCAATAGAGGGCACTGCACGCAAGCAATCACAGAATTCCGTGGAAAACCACATTTATTTGCATGCAAGCAAATGTTTACAAGCACATCACAGCACTAGAGTACTTGTTCTATGTGTCCACTATCACCACAAATGATAGTTTGCAAGCGAGTGACAATACCGTTAACTGCAGCATGTAGCATATCTGGATGGATGCAGGAGATTTCGTGGTGAATGGCATCCTTTAACTGCACAAAAGAAGATGGGCTGTTGTGGTACACTCAGGACTTAACGTAACCCTAGAGCCAAAAATCTAGGGGTGATAAGTCCGGTGAGCGAGGGAGCCATTCAATTGTACAGTGACGGCTAATTAATTGTTCTTCAGTAAAGGTTCTGTTCAGGAACTTCTTCACTTTGTTTGCGATATGAGGAGATGCTCCGTCTTGCATGAATGTCACTGTGTCAAGGACATTATGTTCCAATAAGCATAGTATCATTTTCTCCGTTAGCATTTGCAAGTAGCGTGTTCCATTAATTGAGCATGTCTGCCAGCCTGCTTTTGCACAGGGCTGTTCAAAGAAAAAAGGGCCCACAATAATGGAAGCAGTGAATCCACACCAAAAAGTAACACGTGGGGAATGTACGGGCTCCTCACTGTAGGCATGTGGGTTTTCCTTTGCCCAGATTCTACAGTTATAGGTATTGAGCTGCCATTGTGGATCTTCGTCGATTTTCGACAAAGCCCAATTTGCGAATTGCACTCGCTTAGCTGTGTCATTTGGTAAGAGTTGGTGCAGTGATTTCAACTTGTAGGGGTACAATTTTAATACACCATGAAGTATGCGGAATACCGATGTCTTCGGTATACCACTTATTCTTGCCAGTTCTCGTGCGCTATTTGCTGCACTCGTTGACTGTTCCCTTAGAGTGTGCATTTGCGAAGCCACAGCGGAGGTACGGACCTCTGACAAACGTGGTCTACCACTGCGAGGGCGATTACACAAACTTCCCGTTTCTTCGAAACGTCATACCAGGGAAACCAGTCTGGCAGGAGCGATTGGACCAGAACCTTCCTTCAATCTCTTCTGTGCCCAAAACCTTCGCAAAGTTTCAGCTGGTGATTCGTGGCTGAGGTAAAACAACTTAACCAATAGTGCTTTATCTACCAATGTCAACATCACAATGAAAACCAGTAACAGGAAAATTCAGAAATGAGCTTTAAATCATACACCCAGCATTTTATAGGACTCTGATTTGCATATTTCTTGCGATTGCTTGCATGCAGCGCCCTCTATTGACAAAATTTTGAACTAATTTTTTTTTCTCTACAAAAAAAATCCCCCTTCATGAGATTAACTTTGTCGTAAACCACATTCAAATATACCAATTCCTTCAATTTTTAGGAATTTTTAAACTAATTCGGAATTTATGGAACACCCTGTATATCAATTATATATATCGATATGTAAGTAGCTGCAGAGAAAAATTGTGGAAGCACATGCAAGTCTTTGTAATACTGCTAACTTTTACTTCCAATCTAGAATAAAATAATGAGACGGATTACTTGATAGTCATTTTGTATCAAAGAGTTTTTCATGTTTTAAATTTACTAACATAAAAATCTGCTCTCACCCTTTTGCAATTTTTAATATGAAATACTCACTTATAAATCACATATATATATATAGATTATGCAAGTTGTTTTTATATAATTTCTTAGCAAAAATGAAGTTTAGGATAAATGGAATTGTATATGCAATTATTATACAAAATTATTAAAAATATGTAGACAAATATAGTTATTCATTGATGTGTGTACAATTCATATGATTAAATTTAGGGCTATAAAAATCTATATAATACAACAAATTTCATAAAACACTTCAAGAAAATACATAAAGTGTAACTTACAATAATTATATATAGAACTAAAATTAATAATATATACTAGTTACATTATATTTTAATTAAATGCAATCAATGCTAGTACATATTTTATACTTCAATTAAAATTAATTAATACTATATATTTTTAATTAATCCATTTTTCAAAACAGCCATAAAACAATTAAACAGCCTATCCCTTTTACCAAAATCTTTATGAGAAGTATGCTTTAACTTCCAGGTAAGTTTTAAATCAATGAAGTTGTTTTAAATTAAAATATAAAAAGTTTAATATTTACTAATAATCTTGAATAGGTTCATGCATTTTGCATTCTCATTTCTACTTTTTCCTTTAATATGTCTTTACACCTGAAAATTTATTAAATATTATTTTTGATTTATTTACACACTGGTTTCAAAATGTTTTGGAAGGAAATTATTTTTTTTAAATGTTGTTCTAAATTATTTCTTAAATTGGAAATATTATATTAAAATTCCCCTCATTTGATACCAATTTCATTTATTTAAAATAAAAAAAGGGCTTGATTTTTATCAATTTCTGTATTTTAAGACATTCCAAATAAAAATAAATTAGCATTATTCATATTGGATATGACTGGAATGTTAAAATATGACTAGATGGTCATATTTATAAGGTTTCCTCCTTGAGATTCTGAAAAATGCACTCTAGTACTTTCGGTGCATATTTAAAATGGTAATTGTTCATCTGCATACATAATAAAAAAGTGAATAAAAACTGACAATTGCTTTCTTGATCTTTTAAATTTTATCTTAAAAGATCAAATATTAAAATATAAAATCAAATATAAAAATATTTTCGAATTCAGCTACAATAAAATAGGAAAACTGTCAGGTTAATAATATTTTTTAACTTTTATAATGGCATATAATTCAATGATCTCTGAATGCTTATTCACCATTGTGAGATGGTATTTTTCAAAGTAAAAATCAACAATAAAAGTTATCTTGTGAAAATTTTATGTTAGAATTTTCTCCTCTCCATACAAGTCCACTTTAGTTTTTAAAGTTTTTCCCATCTTGATACTTCGTCTTATACACCCCAAAATAAGATATGCCTTTTAAGTCCATAAATAAAACTATGCTGTTGTGCTGTTGCTTCCAATCCCCTTGGTGTAAGAAAGCCTACACCAAGTCCAAAAGACCTTGCCGCAAAAGAGAATTACAGACAAATTCCTGCTCAACCGACAGCTGTCCCAAGGAGATGCCCATACAATCTAGGAGGTGAGCAGGAGAAGCAGGAAGGCAACAAGAACAAGCAGAAAAAGATTTCTCCCCCTCCACGAATTTCATACTACGGAGGTGTTCGCTTCTAAGTCACGCCATGGCCGTTTGGAGGGATCTTGAACTCTTGCACTGCAGAGACAGGCCAGGGCTCTTTGCGGCGTACCAATGAAATAAATAAAACTATTAAATGTTTAATAAATCTTTAATTTAAACTTAAGATATGATTTCAGAAATGTAACTACGGTAATTATTGTTCTTAACTAAGGTTTTATGATTGAATTATTCTGGTTAAAAATATTTTTTCTCATTAACAAATGTGTTTAAAAAATAACTCCACAGTATAAATTACAAAATAATTAGAAAAATCTTAATGAATGGAAATAGATTAATTCACAAACACTACACAATAAAACAAAATTTACATGGCACTTTGCATTTATGCACTAAGTAAAGATTGTGCAAGATTTCCACAGAACTTTTAGAAATTACTAAATAAAATATGACAATTTTTAATTACGTTTCATCTACTAAATAAAACATACAAAACCTGTATATATCCACTAAAAATAGAGGCAAATATAAGTTTTTAAAAGACAGGTATTTCATACCCCAGATTTGTATAACTAAAAGATTGGTGAAATTTGTTAGACTTTAATATCCTGTAAAAATATACAATTGGCAGTTAATGTTTTGCAGTTGAAGAAGTTAAGCTGAAATCAGTTATAATTTTATTTCTTTTTCTCCTGCATTACAACAGAAAATTTTGCTGAATTTTAAAAAACAATCAAAAAATGATATTTTAACATTTACTAACTAATTCTTGCATTCTCTAGAGATTTGGTTAAAATGGACTATAGTGCAAACCTTGCATGTACTAAAAATGTAATATCAAATTTGACAATGCAATCAAGTTTCTCATTACAAAGAACTATAGTATATCAAATTAGAAATAAATTAAACAAAAATAACTATTGCATTGTAAGATTTTACTATTGTATATGTGTAGTTTGTATACAAATTCATGTGAAACTAGAGATAACTTTATTTTAAAATTTTACATTAAATTATCATATGTTATATTACAAATAAATTAAATGACAAAAAAATTCTATAAAATATGCATATTTTCTAAAAGAGAAATGCTATAAAAATCACCATGATGCTTTGTTTTATTTTTGCACCAAATATTCATTAGATAAAATTAATAGTTTAAGAGAAAGAGAAGTTGTTTAAATTGAGGACAGACCAATTGAATACTAAAAAGTGGTATTTTATAACTAAGAACATCTAAGCTGTAAATGTGTCCAAAATTTGCTCACAACATAAAAATACCACTTTTAAAATGGAAAAAAAAAAAAATATCTAATGATTATAAACAGAAAAATTTGCAAAATTCAAAAATGTTCCCATTCATATAGATATAATGTCAATCCAATTGCTTCTGTTCAAAAAAGTGTTTGAACCTATTTTGAAGAAACCTGTAAGATATTAATATCAATCAATTGGAATGATAAACATGAAATATAATAAATACACCTTACTTTTTATTAAAATAAAATACATGGCAAACCTAAAAAACTTAAATATGATTTTGTGAAAGATATTACACATGTAAAAAACATATTTTAACATTTAGATATTTAAAAGTAAACGAGCATATTTTAATACTTAAATTACTTGTGAGTAATTAAGTGCAAACACTTTAATAGCAAACATGATAGCAATATATCAGCAGGGTTTTGATATATTGCTATCATGTGATTTTATGCTCTTTCATTTTGTTTCATAGCAAATCTGTAATTTCAGGTTGATGCAAATATATAGACTAACATTATATAATGTTCAATAGTACAATTTGGATGCTAGTTAAATATTGAATTTTACTAATAACATATGATCCAAAAAGCATCAGGCAGTCAAAGTGGAGCCATTAAGATTGTCCTTCTCTCCTTGCTTAATGATCTTGGTCCTGGAGGAGAAAACACAATGATCATGTGACCTTAAACAATGGACTTTTTTACACTCTTTGTGTTGTTGTTGAGACCCAGACCATCTGACCCACCAGAAAGGTGTAAGGTAACTGCTTGAATAGCCGGGCAGTGCCACCCAATTTAGACTGGAACCCAGTGGAGGAGGCATCCACAGGGAACGTACCCTCCTTCCCCTAACACCAACCTTTCAGAAGGACTTACGGGCCCACATGTTTAACGTGATCGCACTCCAAGTGAACATGGAGGCAGTTTTGCCAGTGGCGGGAATCGAACCCGGGCCTACTGAGTGCAATTTTCACATGCTAACCACTGGGCTACCACGCCCTATACACTCTTTGTGTTAATAACTTTGTTTGAAAGGGAAATTTAAAGTTGTTCAGCTTTACTTATAGCTAATATTTGCTGACTATCAGGATATAATTGATATATTTTTGAAGAATTATGGCACAAAATCCTTATATAGTATTTGGATTATCATGTTGACTATGGATATTATGTATTAATTCTCAGTTAGTTACGACTTCAAATTCATTAACTCCAAACTGTATAGGTGCGAGATGCTAATGGCAATGAATTTTTCTTTATGAAAATTTGTTAAAAGTATATTTTAGTTGTAATGTATATTTAGGATACTGTATATTTAGGATTTAACCTTTTGAGTTATATAGCACTATGCTAACCTGCTTTATTAGCTATTTTTTTTAAATAAAACTATTTATCTAGATATAAATTATAATATAACTCACTCAAATTTTTCTTTATAAAAATCTTTATTTTATTTATTCGAAAATTTTTATTATAAATATTTATTATCTTCCTGATATATTAACATTTAAAAAGAATTAATATGTTATTGAAGCATTAATATTAAGTAATACAACATATAATGTATAGAAAAATAGGCTAAAATTATTCAGTGTATGATTATTATTCTATCTAATAAACTATTTTTCAATAAACTATTTATCTGGATTTCAAATACAATATAACTCATTTAAACTTTTCTTTATAGAATCTTTATGTTATTTATTAAAAATAATTTATTTTATCATTTATGAATATTTATTATTGAATATAACAATTATTCATTATTTTAACCATAATGCAATTTTATTATTGAATAGAACAACTATTCAATAACAAATATTCATATGATTACTAGTCTTTCTTGATGTAAGTAGCAACTAAAAGAAAATTAAATTTTGAATGTTTATTAAGTAACACAAATACATAATGTCTAGAATGATAAGTTATAATTATTCAATGTATGATTATTATTAAAAATTTACATTGAATATGTATTCTATTGTCAATTGATATCTTAAATTTAACTTGCAAAGCAGCTGAACAAACACTTGCATATTACAAATCGCTTCTTATAATACATATTATCTATTAAATAACCTTCTAACATGGTATGCTTACTTTAGCTGTTCTATATATATACTCTCTGCTGCAAAAAAATATATATATGTACCCATGAATAATTGAGCTACAGCCACGAAACTCAGCATACAAATGTTGTTTTAAGAGTTATGCATATGATCAAACTATCAGCGCCAAAGATGTTATAGGGCTCATGCAGCATTTAACACAACCGGTGTTTTCACTCATGGGCAATGAGAACTGGATTTTCTGCTTTGATACCACAAGTTGTGCACAAAGATGTCTTTGAGATTTATTTGGCGGCACTACAAACAATAGTCAGATTTAGAGAGAGGTTACGCCATAGGCCTAAGAATCCAACAAAAGTATCAGTCGCCATCTTGGTTGGAACGATATGGTAGTTGCTCGATGTTGGCAACAATGAATCAGAGAAAGCACATGTAACCGTTGCAGAGACTCAGCACATCGCAAACAGATAACTGCTCGAGAAGGTCATGTGGCCAAGAGAGGAGCCATGTTCACACTAATGGCATTGGTGTTAGCCATTTGAAAACATTTGCCATCCCCCATGCATCCTGTATCAAGGGCTACTATTCAGAGGTGAGTGGTAGAAGGTGGGATTAGGTGTTAGTGTCCATTAAGGTGATTACCACCAATTCCTCAACATAGGCAGAGTCGTCTGGATTGGTGCCGAGCTTCGTCAGTTACGACTGTGTCTGATTGGAGGCATGTTGCCTTTAGCGATAAATCCCACTTCTCTCTCAGTACTGATGACTGCAACATATGTATGTGGAGGAGGGCTAGCCTGCATTTAGTCGAGTGGTATACAGCCATCACACTTGGTGTGATAGTCTGGGCAGCCATCTTGTGGGACAGCCAATCTCCTTTAGTTGTGCTGCAAGCCAATCTGACCTGATGGCTAACTTGCACATTGATCATATTCTACAGCCAATTCTGCCTATGCTGTTAAGCCGTCTAGATTCAATCTACCAACAAGACAATGCTCTATAACATACTGCATGATTTTATCACCAATGTCGTCGAGGATTTAATACCCATGATGAGCTAGGTCCTCAGACCTATCATCCATATAACACATCTGGGACAGCAATTCAAGCTTTCTCAGAATACCACTGAATTAACTGATCAGTTGTAATATTTGTGGCAGAATCTTCCACAGAAGGACATAAGCAATTTAATTGATTCTATGCCACACAGAATATTGGCTTGTATAGCTGCCAGGGAAGGATTTATCACTTACTAAAATGTCATCTTCTTGTTACCATTATGTTTTAATAAAAGGTTTTTTTCTCTCCCAAATTCTAATCATTTGCATATCTTCTCAAATGATACATACATGCTGAGTTTCATGGCTGTAGATCAATTTCTTATGGGTGCATATATGTTTTTGTAATAGAGCATATCTAAATTTAAATTATGTGAATATAAAATTTTTGAAAGTGTCAAATTTTGTACATGATTCAAAGATATTCAAACAATTCTATTAAAAACTCCTTATTTCAGAGTTTTAAGGTCATCGGGTGAGGAAAATCTTAAAATATTTTATTTTTTATAATTTACACCAACTTACAGACTACATTGTTTTATAGTAAAAAAAAAATTGCATAAATATGCATTTTAATGATTTTGTCAGCATTTGTTTTGTTTACTAAAACACTCTTTTTTCTCAAAAATTAGCAACAATAAAAGAACATTACAGATGCAAGTATAAAATTATTTATATTCAGTATGCAAATATAGATTTATTATTTTGATCTCCAACTGCATTTTTGTTATACAAAATGCAAGTTATGTTAATTTTATTTGCTAAAATTTTCTTAATTTCATTACTAAACTGTAATTTTTCTAGTGATTTCAAATATATAAATAATATGATGACAAATGTAAGTAGAATGATATAATTGAATATAGTTGAACAATATGTAGTAATATCTTTTTAAAGGTTTAGCTGTTGTAAAGAGTAGAGTCACATTATTATGAACACCTCCTACCTCTGACGTCAAGGATGCATAGCCAATGAATGAATGCACATGTCAAGGTCAAACTTAGTGGGTATGTAAGGTAGGATGTTGGCAACTTGCCAGGATAACAATTGTGGTTGCCATGGGTAAACAATGTGACTTAACAGATGTGGAAAATGGCATGATCATTCGGTACTGGGCCAAAGGCGGCAGCACTTCGGAAATGGCAGAGTTTGTGAACTGTTCACGGACTAGTGTGATTAACATATAACAAGAGTGGAAGAATGGAACAATTTCGACGTGGTAACTGTGGAGCACCACGAGCCATCAATGTGAGAGGTGAACGTCGCCTGTGGTGAGTGGTGCAGTCCAATCGGTACGCTACTGTGAAGTAACTCACCATAAAAACAAACCAGGGGGCTTCTAGATGTGTATCCAAAACAACTGTGCAGCAAACCCTGCTGTGAATGGGGGCTCTGGAGCAGATTTTTGGTGACTGCACCTATGCTTACTAAGATTTATTACCAATAATGGTTGAAATTTGTATAGAAGTGTCAAAATTGGTCTTGCACCGATTGGCAAAGGATTGTATTCTCTGACATATCATGCTTTCAGTTCTAACAAATGGATGAATGTTGGCATGTGAGGTGTGAAACCGGCAAGAACAAACACCCAGTAACCATTGTTGGACATAAACAAGCTAGTGGCGGCAGAGTTATGTTTTGGAGAATGATTTCTTTGTCTGCTTTGGGTCCCTTGTTTCTTATAGAAGGTACTCTTGACAGATTTGGGATCTCTCCATCATTGCTGATAAGTACACCTGTTTGTGTTGATGGTCTTTCTTATGGCTGATGAGATTCTTCAACAGGACTATGTGACCTGTCATACCACCAAAACTGATTACGAGTGGTTTGAAGAACACAACCAAGATTTTCAGTTACTTCCCTGGCCTTGAATATCCAAGATTTTAACCTGATCGAGCACATTCAGGATCACCTCAATTGACATATTCGATGACTGGATCCATCACTACACACTTGTCAGCAAATATCAGACACATTGCAGTTTGCATGGCTTTAAATACCTCTACCAACCATATTCAACACCTTATTGAGTCATTCCCACGGCATCAGAATGCCATCTGTGCTGCCAGAGGCTGTAATTCTGGATATTAGCAGGCGATCATAATAATGTAACTCAGCAGTTTAATTGCAAGGTTTAAGTAACATGCACTAATGAGAAGATTTTTAAAAAATAAAATTTGTACATTTAAAAAAAGAAAATTCATAAAATTATAATATGACTAAATGGAACAAATTGATACTTTTACCATGAAATAATTCCTTAAACATCAATTTATCATATTTAAGAAAAATACTGTAGTATTTGCTGTTAATATACTTTTAAAACCGATTTCCCCCTTTTTTTTTTAATTTCAAAATGGTATATAACTGGAATTATTATCGCATTTAAAACATTCTACAAAAACTCTTTGTCAAACTCATGTTTCTCATTGTACAAAAACTTTAATTTATTAGTTACATTCTTAGAACTTTATTTTGATTTATCTGAGAATTTGATAAACAATTTCAGTATCTTTTCATAAATTACTAAATAAAGCATTAAAAAATTCAGTCTATAGATAACAAGCAATTACTATCTAAATTACTAGCTAAAAGAGCACTAAACTTTTTATTATGTACTGGATAAGTGGGAGAAAAGTCTATCATTTATCTAAACAACTAAAAGTAAAGGGCCTGGTCCAGTGAGGGAAGATGAATTACGATGGCCCCAGTTCAAGGGACTGTGCAGTTTTTTTAAAAGGGAATCCATTTTTTGTAAAAACTTCAAAAGATTATATTAGATAGTAAAGTTCAATGTTATTATTTTTAATTTGGACAGAAAATTTTGTTTCTATTGATATGATATTTTAGAGTTCACTTCTTGGAATTTTTTAAATAGCTGATATAACTTATGTGGCACATCCATTTTTTGTAAATCTTATCTTTTGTAAATCTTTTTGTTGTTGTTGCCAAATACTCTTTTTGAAACTCTGAGATGTGAAGATCCCATTCAGAATTTTGTGAAAGGTCCTTTATTTTACATTTGAAATGTTGTGTGGGAGCCTTTGTTTTACATTTCCTGAAGGGTCTAAAATATAATTAAATATTGATTTCTTAATGGAGGAACATTTTATTTTCTTGATGCTTTTATAAATTTTTGCATTTCTGACTTCTGTAAATTAGCTTTGACTTTTACATATAATAATTGTAACATATACTTGTTTTATATGTTGTATTGAAATGTACATTTTATACAATATTTTCTTACTATTACATACATTAAAAAATCTTTTGAATTGGGCTGTACAGTTTAAGTTTTTCTGAACAGTTAATTCAGAGTAATATCAAGCATAAAAACTGTAATATTAGTGTTAATTACACACTTTTTTTTTATCATTAGTTGCTTACTAACAAACTGCCACAAGCATATATTGATTGTTAAAACCACTGAATTTTACTGTAACTGGACTGAGCATAGCTGGTTGTACATAGAGGATTTTTCATAAAAATAGAAAGCTGATATAAATGGTCCCAACTATAGGCTTTCCCACTATTCCACCAAGATCCAGAAAGCACTGCCCTCCCAGAATGCACAGTGTGCGGATGAAAGTCCCCTTCGAATTATATGGGACTGAGGTCATGTAATATGGTGTTCAATTTTGATGTGTATTTATCTCCAATACACAGTACAGGTAAGAGTAGAAGTCAGTGGTTAAAACACTGAAATGTATAAATTGCTTATGGCTGCATTATGCAGAAATTGTGGAGTTGACTGCATCTTTTGCAATTTGAAAAAATAAATAAAAAGTCTGATGTGAGTAACAAATGACATTCCCTACATAATACAATGAATTTACTTCCTTCACAATGAAAAAATAATGTATAAGATCCATGGCATAATGTTTTTATTGTTAAACTGTACATTTGGTGCTTTTTAACAACACGTAAAACTATTTTGAAGTACCGAATTATCTTATATTTCACACAACTCTAACTTGATGATTATAAATATTGATAGTATTTGCAATAAATAATATAGTCCATATATTAAAATGTTTTAATAATTAATTCATCAATTTGGTGTCTTTTTTGCAATTTTGATGATATTTTCATTAATTTGGTACTATTATAAAATAAAGTTGCTAAGTTGGTGATATTTCACTAAAGCAGTAGCCAAGTTCTCAATTTATCACCTAGCGTTACAGACAGACAGAGAGAAGAATTTTTCTTATTGGTGAATTGCTGGGCATCAAAATACAAACCTATTACACAAAGTATCTTTAATGATTAGAACAAATTAAGTCTACGAGAATGATGTTAAAAAATGTATCGCATAATATGGCATGAACAGTGAGCATATTTTATGATAGTTAATACTTTTGAATTTTATGTAATTGTTTTGAGAAATGTATATTTGAAAAATATACATTATCTTAAGAGCAATTCATGCTAGCATTCTACAGTTTGTGTCAATTGTTTATTAATGAAAAATGACATAAGAATTATTAATAATTTATGTAATATTATAAAAGGTTCTAATTTTTCAAAATTTCCTTCAAGAATTTAGGGCATGGGGATCTTCCGAACATTCAATTGTGTTTAAAATCACTGATTATAATATCTGTACTAAATTTTGTTTAAAACGCTCCATTTGTTCATGAGATATCGCATCCACAGACTCACAGATATACACATATCATCTCAAAAATGTTTGATTCCAGTTCAGGGAGGCCTGAAACATGCTCTTTCATTGAAAACTTGAATTCAAATTTTTAAACCCATCACAGTACCTTCTCTATGCATTATTATACTATGTATATAGAGGAAGTAATAAATAAAAATAATAATAAATAATATTTTGGTAATTACCAATATGATATGCTGAAAAAATCTTAGTGATTACAATTGCTGGGGATGCTTAAAAGATCTTACATAATAAGACGAGATGCTTGTGTGTGTGTGTCATCTGTAGTGGAAAATCTAAACTTTGTACAGTAATGATATTTGGTATTGTACTTCAGGTCACCGGATAATATACTCAGTGAGATTTAAAAAAGAATTGAATTAGTTTTGAAGTAACTGAATATTTAAAGTGAAAATCCCTTTTTTTGCCATTTTATCAAATTAAATCTATTCTTTCTTTGGCACAACAAATGATAATTCAAGAACAGGAGCTTTGATTAAATCTTAGACATTTTGTTTTGACTGAAAAACAGTTAAGATTGTACACTGAGTGCAATTTATTTATCAATTTTCTAACTTCGCAAATTTAAAAAAATGTTGCCTTTATTTTTAAATTTGGTATTATGTTATAACTATGAATATTATGCTAAAATTTGACTTAAAATGGAGGAAAATTTATTGAAATAGCAATAATCTTTTAAATTTTACTTTAGAGTTTAAGGAATTTTTTTGCAACTTTGAGTATTTTTATTTATTATATTTATTTGTTATTTATTACATTTATTTGTGTCGCGAGAATAATTTTAATTCAAAACAGGCAATTTGAAAATTATGCAGTATTATTCATATCTGTATTATTTAAGTAGTGGGCACTGGCACTTATTTAGGATATAGGCAATGTCGAGTAGTTCATTCTAGTAAATAATAAAATTTCATTAAAAGACTTTGTTTTATCTATGCAGAATTATAATCATGTTATAATTTTTATTTTTTACAATGTAATTTGTAACACAATTCAAATTCTACACATATATGACTATTATAAGTTTTGAAATGAAAAAAGCTGATCTTTCTTTTGAAATAAGGAGATATTTTTATACATAAATTTGATTCAAGTACATAAATGTGATTAAAACCACATTTATACAACAAGTTTCAATTTATGTCAACAAACACATTTAAAGTGTAACACATTTTATACACAAATATGATTTAACTTGGGTGCGTATATAGGTAACACACCCAAGCATCTCTTGTACGCTTTCCTTTTCAGTTATTAAAAAATCCATTTTGATAGAATTTATATAAAAAAGAAAAAAAAAATACTTTGAATGAAACGGAAAAATTAAAATTTGGCGATAAATGATTCCATCTAGTGAATAAAACAGTATAATGGGTTTATACAATACGTTTAAGCAACTCCGATAAAGAAATTTTTTTCAGATGTTGTTACAAAAATAGAACATGATAATGTTAAACTTCCAAGGTAAAACTTCCGTAGAAAATTGAACACAGTGGTTTCTGACAGGTAGTGACCAATATTAGTTTTAATTTATATCAACAAACATATTCAAAGTATAACGCATTTTATCTACCATGATATGTGGTAATAGTAAGCGATAAAGGCGAAACTTATAACATTAATGGGCCAAAAGAAAATTTTCAAATGTTATCGGATACGCGGTTAAAATCTGAAGTATCCAAATGTTTAAATGATTTCCCAAATTTTGACAGAAAAAGTGACAGACTGAGCTGCCGGGTAATTTCCTCGGAGTCTTACCAGGAGCATAATTCTTTGTTGTGCAGCAAGTCTTGTAATAAAATGATTTTAAATCTTTCGGGCGATTTTTTAAATAACTAAATAGTTCTTAAATAGCAGAAAATTTAGGTTCAAGACCAACGTAAAAGCAGAATAAAAATAAACAGTAACAAATAACAAAAATACATAGTAAATGACAAGAAGGGTAATAAATAAATAAATAAATGTTAAAAGTGAAAGTAGTGTTCATCAGAACCGACCCAGGAAACAAGTCAAGTAAAATGACAAATGTTTAAAAACATGTAACTCTATGTTTCTAACACTAATCAATAGCGATAATGCCGATTCTCATCTTTGCTTTAGATTATCTATTATTTTCTCCAATCAATCAATCATCAGTGTTTAGAATTTTGATTTTTGACTTGTTTGCGTGGAGTTAGCAAGGTTTTATTGACGATATTAATACTATATCTAAAAAAACAACAACAGCATTTGAACTAACTCTAAACTGCTCGTTGCAAATCCTTGAAAGTTTTGTGCTACTCCATATTTCAAACGTTGCTTATCAATTGTTATAGTTAAACGTTAATTATGCTAGCTGTTTAGTTTTTGTAATATATTACTTAATTATTTGTTTATCAGAGATAGAACTTTAATTAAGGTAACAGGCATGGACATTTTAAAGTCTGAAATAGAAAGAAAGAAACGAGAACTTACTGAAAAAAATCTCGTAACTTCACAGAAGAAATATTTCAAAAGAGATGAGTTACTTAGACAGCAAAAAGAAGAATATTGGAATAAGCACTGTCCTCAGAAAGAGGAACTTGAAAACTCTGATACTGAAAAAAGTAAACTCGAAGAAGCCTCACTTTTATTAAAAGAATCTGAAGGTATATTACCCCGAAAAGAAGTGTTGAGGAGATTGCGTGAGAGGCAGGAACCTATTTTGCTCTTTGGGGAAAGTGAGATGGAAGCTTTTCAAAGATTGAGAAGACTTGAGATATTAGAGCCTGAAGTGGATCGTGGGTTTCGAAATGATTTCCAGGAGGCTATGGAAAAGGTGGACCAAGCATATTTGGATGAGATAATCAAGACACAGGGTTCTACGGAGGATGGAAAATCTGTGAACGATGTTAAAGTGGAAGATGAAGGGACTTCCATAGACAAAATTAAGGCTGAAGCCAATGAAAAATTAGGCAAAGGTAATGACAGTGCTGATGCTCAAGTCATCTTAAAGTTTCTGAGATTTCTGCTGCAGTTATGGGGCCAGAAGCTAAATTCCCGGCCAGAAACTGAGAAAACTTCCATGAAAGGGAAACTGGCTTCTGTGACGTATACACAGACACAAGATTATATTCGACCTCTTTTTCGCAGATTAAAGAAGGAAAATGTACCCGATGATATTTTAGAACATCTTGTGTTGATTGTAAACTACATGTTGGATAGAAATTATGTGAAGGCGAATGATGCTTACCTTCAAATGGCAATTGGAAATTCTCCTTGGCCCATTGGTGTGACTATGGTAGGTATTCATGCAAGAACAGGGAGAGAAAAGATTTTTTCAAGAAACATAGCCCATGTTCTTAATGATGAAACACAAAGAAAATTCATTCAAGCTTTAAAGAGGCTTATGACACAGTGTCAACGCTTTTTCCCTACTGACCCTTCACGCTCTGTGGAGTATAATGCTTAGACTACCTGATATCTGCTGTGTTTTTTCATATACTTATAATATGATAATAAATAGATTATTCAATTAAAAAAAAGTTATTTGTTATCTTAATATGCAACAAATATAATCCATCTAAACATTTTCTCTTTTCTAAATGGAATTTAATGTCATTAGTGATGTAGTATGTATTCAAATATTTTCATGATTTTGTTTAGTTATTAATTTTCTATTGATATTTATATTTTTTATATTGTCTAAATTTCCGATCTTTCCATATTGTGTACATTAAAATATTTTGAGTGTCTGGATTATCAAGATATCTAATTTAAGAATATTTTCTGTATTGATATTTTAATTTTGCATATATTAAGAGAATCCATGGCTGTGGAGGTGCAAGCTAAAGGAAAATTAGCATTATCTATAAACAGCCTCAAAAGTGAACATTTCTGAAATCTGAAGCATTTTGAACTATATTAGACAAACACTGATAATTGGTTAAATGCTGTGTATAGGTATATGAAATTATATAATTTTTTATACATTTTTCTAGTTTATTTGTTCTTAAACAGCACTAGTCATATCAGGTTATCTATATACAATATTAGAAAAGGTACCCAGTGTTGTCCAGGGGTTTATTAAATTCATTTATATGATATATCAAAAATATTGTTGCATCCTGTCTGCTTTTTAGCAATCATTTTTTTAAACAAATGAATAAAAAATATGCATGCATCCTAAATAAGTGTCTTTGGATAGCTGCACTGGAGCAGGGCTCTTTGGCCTTAATAATTTCTTTAGTTGGTACATAAAAACGAGGAATGTCATGAAACCCAAAAAGACCTGATACCAAATAACTGATACTATTGGATTACCGAAAAACCGATATTAGATATCTGAACAGAGTAAAAATATATATCTATAGGGAATAGGAAAATATTATATAAAATACAAAATTTTGGATTATAATTAGGGATATAAGAGTATAGAAATACACGAATAAAAAAATTATACCATAAATCAAAACTTTTCTATCAGTTGTATTTCTAATGAGACGTGTTTCTGCATTACTAGTTATATCTGTGCTGGTGAATTGTAATAAACGTCATTTAATAATCTTCTCTGCACTTTTAGCAACAATTATTTGTAGCGGAAAATATTCACGGCAACCTTTCAGAAAATTATCATCTGCTGCCGTAGTTATGCAATAGTTCAATGAAAAATTGCTGAGGAGGAAGAAAATGGAAAAGAAAGAATGCATGTCAACTGATGAATAAACTGCCACTGATAATTTTGCGAGTAGGGTCTCCAACAGATAGGGACAAAAGAATTCTTTGCATATGAGCCCGGGAGTCTTGGGGTCCAGGCCACATAAAGTTAACGAGAAAAGGTCATTAACTTGTAAACTAGGGGGGTGTATTTACTGTAGCATACCACGGGCATGCTATACTACTTGAAAAATCGGTTATTATACACTGAAGTATTTAAGTATGTAAGGAAAGTTTTTAAAGAAAAGAATCACTGTTCCAGTGTGGATCTCCCCCGGGGGGGCCCACTCCTTGAGGGTGGTGTACAGATCTTAGCTCTGTAGCTCTGGTCTTCCCTTCCTGGGGGGTACATAAATTCAAGGAACACAGCTGTTGCGCACCCCCTTGGCTATCCATAACCTGGACTCTTCCAGGTGATGTGGGAATGGACTGTGTTTATTCATGACCTGAGCCTAAACTTTTCAGCGATTGGGGTCGAGACTTGGCAGGATCATCTTCGGACCTCATCCGGTGAATGATTCTCTGACCTTGCTCCCCTGGTTGTGCCCTCGCTGGATGGGAGATTAGTAATTCCACGCCTTCCATTCCAAAAGTGTAAACTCTAAGCTGGTTCTTTGGAAGGGCTGTTTTAACCTGTCTCGGCATGGTTACTAACTATGAACTGCCTATCTGCGAACGTTCCACTTTGCTACCTGACACTATTCAGGAATCACACTTTACTAGTATCTTGGGGATAACTCCCTCTTGCGAGTATGGCTAATTACGTCCCGAACATAAGAATTACATCTCGGCTAGTCACCAAACAATGATTGAAACAATAAGTTTCATGATCATTGGGTTATAAATAGCTCCTTTTATGTATAATTATGTCAAATTTTGTCCTATTCTGCCATGTTATGGAAATATAAAATTTCGAATACATTTTGAAGTTTTTGCTCGTATTTCAAAAAATTCAATTTTTAGATTTTTCGTTAACAAAGTCGAATATAAAGTTTCATGAGAATTCATTAATATTTGTAGCAGCTATTGTATACACAAGAAATAAACCGTATACGGACATCATGCTAAAAATAGTCAAAACGTGTTCAGAAATGTCTTGACCTATATTGGCATCAAAATCTTGAAATCAAAAAGTCTCTTGAACAATATTTTCTCCATACTATATCATAGCTGCCAACTCTCCTGGTTTTACTGGGAGACTCAATTTTTCCCTGTTCCCAGTAAGTCTCTCAATCTCCTGGTTTTCACTCAGCTGTCCTTATTTTACCCCTTTCTAAGCAGAAATAAGCGAATGCAAGTTATGTGACTTTCAGCTGTTTTTCCGCATGTCAATTTTCTGATACTGCGGTGTAGGAATGGATCATAAGTGAAATTTGTATTTTTTTTTATGCAAATCTGTATAAGAATGTACAGATCACAAAAATAAAAAAATGGGAAATAGATCACAAATGTTCCAAAGATATAACGAAATGAGAAACAAAGTCACAAATTTTGAGATCAAAGTTTTCCCATTCTTTTATCAAAAATCTGTTTCCCAGCTATTGCGTAATCGGTGCTTGCAAATGGCGATTATCCCCACAGTATCATGAGAGAGATGACCAATGATTATCTAATCAATGTGAGAGAAACTCATTTGTTAATTTTTTATCTTCAAAGCATAAATTGCAACTAAAATTTTATTAAATTATTATTTCATGTTTTGTGCACGATCCTCCTTATATTTAGTTTTATTTTGAAAGTATTTTTGCAATCTCTTTGCATCGTTAAATTTTTTTATAATTATTTCATATTTTATAGAGAAAAACCATTGTTTAAACATGTTTAAACATTATTAATGAAATAAAAGGCTATTTTACTGCAGTATCACGAAAAACAGCATTTGTGCATGATCCTTCTTATATTTCATTTAATTGTGAAAATAATTTCAACTTTTGCAATCTGTCTGCATCATCTAAAATTTTTGTAATTATTTCATATTTTATACAGAAAATCTATTTTTCAAACTTATTATTAATGAAATGAACTATTTTCTGACTAATAATATTAAAGTAATAATTTGGGAACTTACAAAATACAACCATTTCAAAAGCATAAATTGCAATTTGATGCATTTGTATTTAAATTTACATATTTTTAGTCATCATCATCATCATTCTCTTCATACCTAAGTGGCACATAAGGCCTTCAGCTTAGATTTCCAAACATGACTATCGCGTGCAGCAGCTCTCGCTTCAGTCCAGCTCGCCCATCCCGCCTGGTTTCTCTCACTCTCCACCAACCGTCTCAAAGTTAACTTCAGTCTACCTCTTGACCGCCTGCCCTCAGGTGCTCAGTCCAGGACAACGGCGGGAATGCTGTCCAATGGCATTCTCAAAACATGGCCTACCCATTTCCATCTTCGATATTTGATGTCATATTCAATGGGCTTTAAATTGGTCCTTTTATATAGGTTTTCATTTGATATTGTGTTAGGCCAAAATATTCCCAGTATTTTCCTAAGGCACTTGCCCTGCCAGGCATTAAGTTTGGCACTTTGGGATTTAGTCACTTTTCCACGTCTCTGCTCCATATAACAGTACACTCTTCACCAAGGCATTAAACAAATTTGTGTAGTCTTGAGCTTTATCTCCGAAGCTCTCCACACTTTGTTGAGTCCACGAAAACAATTTTGGGCCTTAGCAATTCTAATTATGATCTCATCAGTTCCTTCCGTTTTTCCCACCATGACACCAAGGTAGGTAAATGTAGTATCCACATCTTCAATGAGGTCATTATCCAAAACAATATTGTTTAATGATTTTTCTTTTAATCTCAATACTTTAGTTTTACACTTGTTGATATGAAGACCAACCTCTTTAGCATGTTCAGCAAAAACCTTGGTTTTCTGCTGTAAGTCATCTATTCTAGAGGACATCAAGACAATATCATCAGCAAAATCGAGATCTTCCAATACTGATGTGAAGTTCCAGCTGATGCCTCGCCTCTTATTTTTGATAGTTCTTTTCATGATCCAGTCAATTACTATTATAAATAATAGTCCTGACATCACGCATCCCTGTTTAACACCAGTCTCAATTAAAAAAGTTTCTGTTAAGTTTCCGTTCACCTCTACACAGCATTTGCTATTTTTTTTTGTTGATTGATGTTATATTTTTAGCATTTTAATTAAAAATTAACTTTTGTTTTATCCTTTAGTTTAAATCAAATTAGCATAATAATGTTAGTTTAAATAGTTTCTGAGAATAATAAAAATTATGAAAATATAGTTTCAGAATTATTAGAGCATGTTGAAAAATTCTAAATAAGCTGCAATGAATTTTATAGCACTTAATAAAAATTATTTGATAAAATTATTCCATTTCATTGTTGAGTATGTGTTAAATAAGCTCAATATATGTGGATATCAGTTGCTGTACAATTTAAGGTTTAATTGCATTAATGAGCTCCATTGGTGCAGCCAAAAATCTTAATTTTTTTTCCTCGTAAAATGTGTGCCTATTTTTCTTTCTGGTAGGTTGGTGGCTATATTATTTTTAAATTATCTAAAGGTATTGAATTTGAATATGCTTTTTGTGCAATCTGTGCAATGGACTTCAAAATTTCATACAGTGGAAGAGGGGATATTATTGCCCAAGCCAAAATCAAAAGGCATGTGGACTAAAAAATTCAATTGAAGGAAATGCAGATATCAAGTACAGTTTCTTTGCTATTGGAAATGAAAGTGTGATACCTGCTGAATGTTATAATCATTGCATATTTCAGTTTTATTTGTTGAAAAGTTGTCCTTTTTTTGTTTAGATTAAGTATAACAGTAAGACGTATAGATTGCATTGTCATGTGAAATCTCCTGGTTTTTTCATATTTTCGTACAAAAATCTCTCTGTTTTTCATATGAAGGTTGGCAGCTATGCTATATTCTTCTGTATGAGAAAGTAAAAATAATAACTAAGTTTTACATTGAGGTAAAAAATATATTAACCTCACACTTATCCTCCTTTACATCATAATTCCCAACTCGCTCCCACTCTGTTTTGTTTTGACTATAACCCAATGTCAACACTTAGTGATAACTTGATAATCGTAAATGAGGAACATCAGGGAATATCAGTCTGAATAATTATATTTGAAAATATTTATTTTATAGCAAAAATTCCTAAAGCGTTTAAAGTTTCAAAACATTTTAGTCCAAATCGACACTAAACAAGGAATTTAACAACATTTTTGTAAAGAAAAATGTAATTTATCAGGCAGATGGGGGAGTGCATCATTCATTATCTTTCCATCTCTCTTTCTATATTTTTTTATTTATTGTTTTGAGATATGTTATAGGATATATTTTGCTTTTTTTTTTTCTACATTTGATTCAGTTAATGCAAAATGAATTTTACAGGAAAAGATGCAAGTCAAATAAGTAAAGAAAATTGTATGATAATGAGGCTGAATATTGAACTCTATTTTAACTTCCATATAACAATGGTTAAATCATATCCATTGCAATAATGAGATTTAATCAAATATGTACCTGATATGGAGAATAAAATCGTACCCCTAACCCTCCTATAGATTCATTTTGAAGTTTTGGAATTTTCTTGCCAGTATACCACTTGAATCATCTGTGTATTAAATTTTCCCTTTTAGAAGTGGTAAACAATAGCGATATTTAATCAAATATGTACCTGATATGGAGAATAAAATTGCACCACTAACCCTCCTATTGATTCATTTTGAAGTTTTGGAATTTTCTAGCCAGTACACCACTTGAATCATCTGTGTATTAAAGTACCCCTTTTAGAAGTGGGTAAACATTTCCGGGCATACATGAAAAATAGCAGGAAATCTAAGCGTCATACTGCCATGAAATTTGGTACCCAGATTCTACAAAACCCGGGAAGGTGCACCTCATCCTTTATTTTATGTCATGTTTCAAAAAGTCCTGATAAATGTTCAAAAGTAGTTTGGTTAGTGGAATGTCACCCGATCTGGCAACTCTGTCTTCAACTAGAAACACAAGGTACAATACTAGAAATCTGACTAGGAATGATTCTGTTTAAGTACTTATTGTGGTTTGTTTGTGGCCAACTTGCCCAGTTTTAAAAAGGGGTTTTCATTTATGTATCAAGAATTAAAGATCTCCATACTATTCTAAAGATAAATAAATAACAGAAGGGTGGGATCATTTACAATAAACATTAGAACGTAGCATTGAATGACCTTCAACTCGAGAGTTTCTCTTCCATGCAGATGCACAGGATATGACAGAGTTATCCCTGGCTTTCAGTGTATCTCTTAGGAAAGGGAGGTATTTTAATGTTATTCTGCACATCATTCTGTTTCAGGATAAAAGGCAGTTAAAGAAATATAATTTTCTCACGAAAAAAAATTATCGATTCTCAAATCTTTGTATTTTCCAGATACCAAAGAAAAAACAATATATCACTGAAATCGGATATTGGAACACCCATACTAAAAAGTAAAAGTTTAATGATCTAAACATTTTAGAGAAGCAGCAGGACATTCCATTAATCTTTCTGTCATAAAAAATTAATCTGTTTTAAGTTCTTCAGCCCCTTTGAAAAAAAAAACTTATGTGTTTTGCATCTTGATTTTCCTTAGTTTTCACTAAATTATTAGTATAAACTATAACAGTAGAATAAATGATATATTCATTGTATTGTAAGTATGTAAATTTATATTTAGCTCTAACTTCTAACCAAGAGAATTTAAATACAATGAAGTGGTCAAATTAGGTAAAATTTCGAATTTTAGTGAATAATCCATTCATGATTCCAAACAGATGTTTAAGAAAGATTCACAGCTGAAAATATTTTGTGATGTCATGAACCACCTGTAGACAACCTTTTAAATGACCTTGGAAGCAAACTTGTTTTCCCGTCCGTGAATGAAATGAACAAAGAAAAAATACTTCTCCCTGTTCAAAGTTGAGAAGGGTTCCATTCATCTGCTAACTGCTGGCTCCAGGAATAAAATTTTTGGAGTAGTGAGCAATATTAAAAAAAGCTGTTAAATTATGAAGATTGGATTATCAGTCAATTTTTATATATCACTAGCTTAAATTATGTTTTTCTAATGTACTAGCTACTGGCTACCTAACATCTTTTACTAGACTTTTATTGACTAGTTTAAGAAGTGATTTCATGTGACATAATCATTGCTTATGTACACACAAAATTAGGAACTACTATATCAAATTAAGCTACATAAACCTGAAAAACTTACCATTTCTCTATTGCATCACGATGTTGGATTTTTTTTTTTTAAATCTTAGAGGGCACATGCATATAGGTATACATTTCAAACTTGTACAATTTTTTGTTTAAGTAAAAATAAATATAGCAATAAAAATATTTTTATTGCAATATAGCTATTGTCTTCATTATCTTCCCCACCCTTTCACATTTTGATCCTTTTCCAATGTAAAATAATAATAAGAGTGGAAATGAGGAGAGAAAAAAAGGAAAATATGCACCCCTAAAAGCAACAAAAAAAGAGCTAAAAGAGGAAGATTCATAAACAGTGCATTGATTATCCCCTTCTACTAGATAAATTACTTTCAAAGCACATTTTTTTTTTTTTACTTCCATGTTTGGTGTCCATTTAGGGTAGCTTTACTTCCATGTTTGGTGTCCATTTAGGATAAAAGTTCTAAAGATTTGAACTTTAAGAATTTTTGCTCTAAAACTAAAATTAATAAAAATAGTTTTCAAGACTAGAGGTCTCTTGTGCAGTTTGCATGAGTGGATGTTTATGTTGAGTCACACAAAATACAGAATGGGGTTCATAGGAAAGGGAAAGAATTATGTCTATGATCTCTGCTTTCATTGATGAAATATAATCAAAACTTATTCCTCAAATATTATTTATGTAAAAACTTCTTTTGATAACTTACTATCTAGGTTTTTTTTTTTTTTGCTATATTTGTGTTAATCGAAATTGAGATTACTTTAGAAAGAAGCAAAATATCAGTGATCTGAAATTAAGAATTGTGAACTCCAATTCTTTTTGGGACTATATTTTTCATATCTTGTTGCAATTTATATAAATATCAGCATTGGTCCTTAAGTGCCTGTTAGATCTGAAAATAGGCACTCACCACAGGTTGATAAAACAATGCAGTTTGGCAATTAAATAAAACAACCAACTGGCCATCACACTTCCTTCCCCCCCCCCATTAAACTTTAATTGAAAAAGTACTATAAGTTCACTAACTGAATGTTTTAACTCCCCAATCCTCATCTCATCACCCAATTTTCTTTTCCGTGGGATCAGGCGATTCTCTATCTTCCCTCCATCTGTTTCCTAGTATCATCATCATATTTAACAATAAACATCCCCACACTACTTTTCTCCATTAAAAAAACAAAAAAAACAAAATAGAAAGAGCAGGGGAAAACTGTTAAATAAATACATTCCTTCATCCAATAGATAAAAATTTTTTAAGTTTTATTTTTTTTTAAACGTCAAATTTTGTTAAATTATTCCATGTTTGATATGTATTTAGGGTAAAAATTTCTGAAGATTTGAATTTATAAACATTTTTGCTCCAAAACCAATATTTTAAAAATTATTTTCTGGACCAGAGTTCATTTGCTAGAACAGGTATGTGTTTATGTTGAGTCAGTTAAAATACTGGATGATAGGAAGAGAAAGAAAAGTTTTGTCTAAATTATCATTTTGCAGTAGTTTCCGATCTTCACCTATTTTGATGAAATATGGGAGAATTTATTTCCATCATATTATTTAATAAATATCTTTGGCAATCAGCTCTGTTGATTTTTGAAAAAGCTCAACTTGCATTAGCTTTCTTGCCGTAACTGTCTATTGTGCACATACTATGTACACTCAAGTCATAGCTAATGGTGCAGTTCATGATGTAGCTGTCTCTGGTTTTGGCTGTTATTGGCTAGCTGTTTATTGGCAAGCATAAAGTAGTTTTACATTAAAACTAACATTTTTTTTAACATTCATTATAATTAATATATGATGAATAACAATTAAAAATTATTTTTAATATTTAAATGTATCTTGTCACTATAAGATTATTCAAACCTTGAAAATATTAGAAAACAATTAAATTATCTCCCTTTTAAATTCAATAAATTCTAAAATTATATAAATTCAATATTTGTAATTGTTAATAAACACAACTGCTCATGTCTATAAACACATTTAATGTACAAATAGTTTTTTCAACACTAAATTTGTTCACAGCAAAAAATCCCATTTATCAGTACCCTGCAACTTAGTGCCTTTGATTATTTAAAGTGCCCTTTATCGAGTAACAGCATCCTGCTCTTTTTTTTTCATCTTGGGAAGAACTCTGATATATATATATAAATCCTTTGTGTCCATTAGAAATCAATAATCTTTACTATTTGATATTATATTTATTCCTATTTAAACACTTTTTATTTAAAAAAAAATAAACTCTGTTAGAAAGCTGCACATGCACTTTTACTTCTATTTTAATTTATTATTATTATTTATAATAATATCATTCGCATTACATTATGTACTAAAATTCTGATTTACTACAAGCTTTCCCCCCCCCCCCCCCCCCCATGGTTTGGATAGAGCTATAGATTATTTATACTAACTAATATATTTTATGTTAATATTTTGTAGATATCCATAGTTGCCCAAGTTAAAACTATTTCTTTCCATATATTTCTTTCCATATATAGTTGGGTTATTAGTCAATTCGATAGTTAATACATAAATTTTGTTTTTAAATAAAATATATATACAGGGTGTCCCAAAAAGATTGAAACACACTATAATTCTTTACCTGTTGGAGATAAGTGGGCAATGTAAATTGCAAAAGTGTTGAAAGTGAGGTAGGAAATAAGACTGTGTTAATGAAATAGTCCTCCCATTAATTTAAAAAAAGGTACACTTTTTAAATTTTTATATGACCCCCTTAGACAAATTTGGTCAGTCAAAAAATTTTTATTTTTAGTGCTACAAAATCATTAAAAAAAACCCCAGAATGGGGACCATATATCAAATTAGAAATGTAAATTTGTGACATATCATGAAAAAGATAAAACTGGATGATAATATATAGGATACCCAACTGCGTACTGTCTGTGTAATGCTTTATTTAGATGCATTTGTGATAAAAAATTCTGACACATATTAACGTATTTTTTATCTAAATAATTTCCATCTTCAATTTGTTTATGATCCCTATTTTCACTGATGAAACAGCCTTTCGCATGGTACGCAAAAGTAGTATAAGTCAGATTTTTTCCTTCATTATAATTCAGTTGATTTTAAAGATACAAATATGTGACTTTTTTTAATAATCTTGTTGCATTAAAAATACAAATTTTCTTATTGACTAAATTTGTCTAAGGGGGTCATATAAAAATTTAAAAAGTGCAACTTTTTAAAAATTAACTATTTCATTAACATAGTCTTATTTCCTACCTTACTTTCAACATTTTTGCATTTTACATTGCCCACTTATCTCCAACAGGTAAAGAATTAAAGAGCATTTCAATCTTTTTGGGACACCCTGTATATATATATATATATATATATATATATATATATATATATATATATATATATATATATATATATATATATATATATATATATATAATATTTATTTAAAATTTTGCAAAAATCTGGGATAGAGGGGCCACTAAATTAAAATTGCTAACTGGTCACATTGCTATTAAATGAAAATTTGAATTTTCAGGTCTGGTGTATGCCATAAATAATACAGACACAGAAAACACTATCAGTTTCTGAATTGTCTGTTTTGAACCAAGATTATTCTCGCTTATCCTCAGAAGGTTATGATATAGATTGTTTATCTTTTTCCATACGTAAGCCTGCCAATTATACAACACAGATAAAATGATGTTTGCTGAAATACAAACTATTTTCAGTGCACTTATTTAGTGTGAGCATAATGAATGATGCTGAAAATACTGGAAATCGTAAAAAAAAAAAAGTTTGATTTTTGTTTTTAAAAAGTTTAGTTTAAAAGTAAGATTTTTGTATTTTTATCATCTACTTTGTGTTCCGCCATTTTCTGTGATTGAAGTCCATAGCTCGGAACTGATCAAAAAGGAAGAAAAAAATGATTTTGAAGCCAAAAATAAAATTTTATTTGCTATTTTAAAAAGTTTTATGTCTGATTTAAGTTCAATTTTCAGAACACAAAATTATTGAAATAGTTTTATATATTACAAAATTTGAAAATTTAGCTTTAAAATCCACGAAATCAAAAATTGCAGATAAAATAGTGCGAGACATTATTTGCAGAATGGGCCTACACAATGGGGAAGAAAGAGGATGATAGAAGACAGAGGTCTGAGCCCCTTCCTGTCCAAATATTTTCTTTGAAATATTCATTGAGATTAAGAATTGCAAAATGCTAAATTAAGCAGATTCGAAGTATATAGCCTCATTCCTAGATTGTACATGGTGATCTCCTGCCTTCCACCTTGGAGCACTCACTTATCAGGCTTTTATTCTATTATATCATAAGTACAACTCAAAATGGGGTGCTCTATGGTTGAAATAGCGATGCCTGGGAACTTTCCATGGTTCACACCCTGGCTCCTTGGGGAGCAATAATTCATTCCATTTCAGACCAGTTCTAAATTTTAAACCACTCTATTTTTATAGGATTATTCAGCACATGTATAGTAAAAATATAGCATAGAGGAAACCTTGCTTGTTGTATTTGTGATCTTTTTATGCCAGATCCTCGGAAGGTTAAAAATTATTGGCAGGATATGCCAGGTTAAGCTGCCTCAAAAATTATTAGCCACAGTGGCTTGTAGATGATTATCGGTTATTTGCCAAATTTGAAATTTAATCGTCAGTTGGTGAGTGGTGACCGTATAATTTAAGCTATATATATTGCAGTTTTAAAATTGATTACATCTTCAAAACACAAAAAGTATGTATTTTTAAGAATTCACAAAAATTTGTCTATTTATAGTGTGGATTTTATTTAAAGTTTGTTTGAAAGATAATTCTTCAATCTTTCCAATGATGTTAGGATGGAAACTCTGTGATAATATTTTTGATTGCTAAGGAACCAATATGTGTGAAAGCATTCAAAACTAAGCAACTAATTTTAATTTTTTAAAAATCTTGATGAGGTGTTACTTTTCGGAATTTGGATACCTCTGTATCAAATTTCATGGGTATGGTTTGCTTAGATTTTCCACTATGTGACTAACATATAATTTATTTTATATTATTATAGATTTACTAGTGGGTACCCATGAAAAATTATAGGAAAAACTTTTACGTATCGTATCTAAAGGAGTGGCAAAATAATATTTACTAAGGTGGAGGTCATTGAAGTTGCCTCAGAAAATATTTATTTCTCTCATGGAGAAGGGAATTGGGCACTAATCCCCCTGATCACTGAACTAGTCTCCACCTGAGGGAGTCTAATCCCACTGGCCTCTGGAGTTCTTTTGTTATTCACACTGGAAAGTATATTATTTGACTTGCAAATAATCTGAAATCTAAATTCAAAATAGAGATTTTTTTTTCTGGTGAAAATATGAGATTAAAGCTAAATTAATTAGATTGAAGCAAGACATGAAATTTTTTTCCTTCTAAAAACAGTTCAGATTTATCAAAAGTATAAGTTTAAAAGTTCTAACTAAAATGTTGAAATAAGTAACTTAAAATTTAAAAATTAAGGTTGTGTTAGTTTAATAAACTAAAATGTTGGGTTTATCAGCCAATTTATTCTCCGATCACTGTAGAAATGTAATTGACTCCCCCTGATACTAGTTTGTATTTGCTTGATGAACTACCCTATTCTTTTTTCTTCTGAAGTAAAGCTGATTTTTACATCTGAAATTGGATACATTTTATTATTGTTTTTATACTGCCTAATACCAAAGTATTTTATTGCAGGTCTTTTATTAAATTTGAGTAATATTTACATACATCCAGGACTTGAAAGTTATGTTCGCCACAACTTATTACTGGCAAGGTTAGTTTTTCTACTTGGCAGTAAAAAATCTATTGGTGAGTACAAAGTCAGGCAACTAGAAATCTTTGTTTGGTGAGTAGCTGTCTCAACATAATTTCAATTATGTACAAATTCATTCAAATGGTATTCCTATGAATGACTTCTTAATTTATTTATTTATTTTTTTTTTTGAAGAAATTGCTTCATTAAGAACAAGTTTGAAAATTTCAAAGAACAATGCGTACATATAATTTAATGCACATTGTACATTTTAAATTTGATATATAAGACTTTTGTTACAGGCAGTAGTGAAATTTTCTCACCTTATACTGAAGACAGATGTTCTGCTTCTAAGCTATGGTATGATGCTTGGAAAAAAACTCTTCATATTAATTCTGTGTCTAGGCCTGTACAATTAATAAATTCTAATATATTTTATGTATCATATTAATTTCCCACTCTCTCATTTATTTAATTTTAAAATATCAATAACAAGGTCAACAATATTCGAGTACAGGTTGTGAAGCTTTTGCCATCTACAAGATAATATTCAGTTTCAAAATGTGATCTCTATCTAGCTATTTTGATGATTCTTGGGACTACCCCAAATATTTTTTTGCTAGGAAGTTTAAAGGATGTACTCTTTAAAATGTCAAATTTGATTCAATGATATTTGCACAGTATTGTTCCATATTTATTATCATGCATTATATATATTTTGTGTTTGTAGGAAAACTATTTAATCATGAATCAATTTAGAATGTGATTTTTAAGTTTGTAAAAGTAATTTTCCATCTCTTATCAAATTATCTTTTATGATTTATATATACTTAAATTGATTGGAATAACAATGTCTAAATTGAATTATTTCCTTTTTAGGTAATTTAATAACCAAAATGTTTTTCATTGTATACCAATTTTATAACCTGACAATTTTTATTTTCTATGAGATTTTTTCCCATGTTTGGAGTGTATTCCATTTTAAAATAATTTTCATATATTTGTTAAATTTTGTGATTTTTTCAGCATAGTGTAATTGTCCATCTTTTTTTTTCAGTTGTTGTTACCATTGATGCTAATGCTTCTAATTCATCGTGGATTTTGGTTAGTGAATCAGATTCTGCTTCTTCATCCAAAACTCCGCTAGAAAATACAATACAGACTCTTTCTCAACGTCTAAACTTTCCACAGTCTCCTTCAAGAAAGCAACTGAAATGTTGTTACTGTGGTCAATTGTTTTGGAGTCCTTCAATTCTTCAGAGACACTTACGTGTACATACAGGTGAAAAACCATATGTGTGCATTATATGTAATAAAGGATTTAGTCAGCGAGGTAATTTGAATGTACACATGAAAGGCCATGATAAAGAAGGGACATAGGAGAGTGTTTTGGATTTTTATTCTGAGCTATGAATTTTTTTTTTTGCTAAAAAAATACATGGGAAATGAATTAAATTCATTCCTATAAAATTATGGAAAGTGGATTTTACTTTTGATTTAGATGATATGCATAAAGCTTGGAAACTAAATACAGTGCTTCTTATTTGTTTGTACAATTGTAAATATAATGGACATTTTACATTTCTTGTAATAAGATTTGTCTATTTATAACTGTTCATATTATGTAAATATATATTCCACATTTCTCCTTTTAAAATTGTGCATACAGTAGGTTCCTGTTATAGCTTAAATTATAATTTTGTAGTTTTTTAGCTACTGGCTACTAAATATCGATAATATTCTTTACTAACCAAGCTTTGTTGGATATGTCCCACTTTTTACAATCTTTCAAAAAAAGAAAAAACCTTTAATATCACTTTGACTTCTAAATACTACACTATCCACTATCATTCAACTATATTATATACATTAAATAAAATAAATTATTATGAGCATTCTAGTATCAGTATTCTGCTCAACTGTGTGGCTCAATTACATGGGCTCTACTTTTAAATGCATTTTCCAATTAACATCAAACTTTTTAGATTTATTTATTTATACAAAATCTTGGTTGGTATTGATTTTTAAGATGAATGGTTAAGAAAAATGATGCTTAATAATATGCAAGGAAAAAGTAGGAAATTTACTGTATGTAGATAATAAACATAAGTCAACTTCATTGCTTAGTTTTAGTCTGACATTTGTAAGTATTACTACTTAGCTCAATGGTTTAGTTTGTATGTATGGGCTCTAACTTTAGAGCCAGGGTCGAAATAAGATTTTATAACAGGTAGCAAATATTGTTGTGAGCTTTCAAAAGCTGGTGGCAAAATCTATTTAGCTAATAGCAATCTCAACCATCAAAAACGATTTTTAAATTTTAGTTGAAAATTTTTTGAACTTTTAAAAAGTTAAATGAATAATGTAATGTACAAATCTTGTTTCACCTAATAATTGCACGTTCTACAGATATATATGATATATTAAAATAGTACATCTCTGATAGAAAGAAACACTATGTATTGTAGATATAAATACATATTTCTTTATTATTATCAAATTTATGATTGCATGGCTCAATTAGATGTTATATTTGTTTAATAATTTTGTGGCTAAAAGCAAGGTCTGATTTCACATGCATAAAACCATTTCTGAACTGCTAGATCAGCATTTAAATCTAAAAGTCAAATACCAAGTGAATTTATTATTGCACATAGTATCTCCATTTAAAGAAACCCTCCAGTCATTCTTCACCAGCTTTATTTCACTAAACATCCTTCCTACAATGGATATTGACATATGATAGACTAAAATTATTTCTGAAAGGTGTAGAAAGTATTTGCATTCTTTACCTCGGAATTTGGAGATTTTTTCCTACAAATGCATTAAATACTCATTATAAAATTTACCGTGAGAATCATTGAACATTGCAGCAGTTTTAAGGTAGCTCACGGCATTTGACACGGTTTATTTTGACCTCTGTTTTAAATGCATACTTCAATTGGCACTAAACTTTGCAGTTTTAATAATTAAACCTTGATCCATAAATAAATTTTTCAATTTAATTAAATTTTAGTAAATTTCTGTTTATTTTATATTAATATCTATAAATAATATCTATAAAGTACCTTATAAGCCAAAAAAAAAAAAAAATTATAGAATATATAATAAAGAAATACATGCTTATTCATTACATGATGCATAGATAAGTGTATACTTAGTGAAAATAATTTTTAATATTGAAAGGATTTATTATACTTAAATACCTTGTAAATGCTGTACTTGTTCAATTCCCCAAAGTATTTAATTTGATTTCTTAGAAAATTTTACTGCCTCATCATCACCAAAGTTGCTGGGATAATTTAGTCTACCATACATATAAGTTATTAATCACAGTTGCTTTAACAAAAAATTACTAGCCAAATTTGAAATTTGAGTCAGATGGCTAGTGGCTACTACATAATTTAAACTAGAGTCCCTGTAATCTTTTAAATGCTGTCATCTTAGAATCGGAATTCTCACTAAAAATCGTCGATTGGATTTTTCTCACAGAGCAAGGAAGATCCAGTTAAAACATTTATCAATATTATTTGCCTTCCATACTATAGTAAAATTAGTCATAAAACTGCTAGAATTCACAATAAGTTAGATTTCAAAATGGTTTTCTCTCCTATCAATAGAATAAATTTTTCTTCCCTTAAGGACTATTAAAAAGTTCAATAATTGAAGCATTTATTAAAGTCCTTGTCAACGTAAACTATTGGTCAAATTAGGTGTGCTTTAAAGTACGGCTAGAAAAACATCAAAATGGTGTCAAAACCAAGAAATTAATAAGTCATTGATGTTGAGTCACTGCTGGATGGCTAGTCACTATACTTTGATTTCCCCCATGTCCCCATTATTTAAAAGTATTCTTCACTTTTTCATTTGGATTTCTTTGAAGCTTTTTGTATCTATACTAGAAATTCCAGTAATTTGGAATGAGGGATTCTGGTAATGTTAATGATATATCAATGACACCATACTTTCCTGTGGTTCATGTCCAATTATTTATTTTTCTATTTCCCTTTTTTTCTGCACTGTACATTAATTTCCTGTTCTTTACATGTAATTTATTTTTTCTTGTTTGCTTCTCAAGTTCATATTTTTTGTAATTTTTTTTTCATTTTAGTTTTCTTTTATCATACTAAGTGGCGATACTATACTGGGCATTATCATTTAGCCATTTTTCTGTTTGTTCGACATGCTCTAGCTCTCATTTGGGTGTTTATTTCCAGGCTTATTTGCACTGAAGAAAGAAATCCAGAAATTTCCAAAACGTACATTTGCTTACTTTACTTTATTTGTGCAGCATTTTACATTTTGGTCTAGTTTATTACTGATTAGATATAGTTTTAATCGTAGGGTTTGTAAAAAATATACTATGATTTGTCCTTAATCTTCAGTAATAGAACTAAGTTAATGAATGAGTTTTTGATAATATGTATTTAAAAATACTTAGTATATGTATATACATGAGTTTTTACAGAAAAGTTGCTGATTTTTGAAAAAATAATAAATGTATTTAATGTCAATGTTTCTTGAATAAAATTTATTAATTAATTTTCTTTCTTTGAGACTAATTTCAAGTTCTTTCGATTAAAAGTTTTTGTTTTTATAATTCTTGAGTGTATTTTGAGTAAGTTTTAATATGAATGTTTTTTAATTATTTTATTTCTGTTTCTCAGAAATGTTTGAAATGTGTTTTATTTGAATTAAAAATGTATATTTTTGACTATTTTTGCATTTCAAATGTTAAGTAAAATATATGCAATATGAAATTATTAATACTAAATTCTTGGATCCTAAGTCCAATCACAGATTTTGAATCTGTTAAATTATGGTATATAAATCTATAATATGGAAGTTTTTATTTCATTTTTTTGTAGTTTTTCATAGTAATTTTATGTTTATTTATTTATTTATTTTTTTGTCACATACATTTAAATTTCAAATATTCCAAAAGTCACGAAATTTGTATTAAATATTTTGATTTGTGCAGATACAAATCTCTAAGATACACAATTCCAAAGTTGTACTATGTAGAAAATTATTTCATTTCATATGTCCATCTTTTGCCTTATTTTGGAAACTGGGAAGTATTTGTCCCATTTTCTTGTTTTTTCATCTGGAAAAAAAAAACAAAACAAAAAACAACAGGGTTTTAAATAATGTACTTGATTAGCTGAAGTTTATTTTTTCATAGCTTTCATCCTATTGCATTGCTATTAGTTTGACAAACTCAGACAGTCTAATAAAATATTTTCTTTTTTATTCATAAGTCTCTTTATATATAACAAAAATAAGTAAACGGTTCCAGATTTGAAGGATATTCAATATTTTAAAATCAAACTTTTTAAATTATGCAATAATTGTTTAATCAGTTTTGAAATATTTCTAAATCTTTTCATTTAAATTTATTTAAATTTTAGGTTTAAAAGCTTAAAATTTTGTAGTTTAATATTCTGTAAAAATGTTGGTATGTTGCATATCTTTTTATTTTTTATTTTTTTATTTGTAACTCAGCCTGTATTTTTGTTCAAAAACAGTTTCAATTTATAAAGTTTTATAAAAATGTAAAAGATGCACCTAACTCTAGAATGGTAACATTATCAGCTGACTGTTTATTTATAATTGCAGTATACATTTTAGATTTAAGATTCAATTATGATAAATGAACAATTATGCACAATGCGTAGTGGAGTTCAATTGTTTAGTGCAATGGCTTTGACGCTGGAAGGATAAATACTAGTATAGTAAGTGGGAAGTTTTTTCAACATACAATGCATACACATTACCAGTGCATGGTGAGGAATTTCTCTGATGAGATAACATTAGATAATCCAAGTTTTGGTTGTCAACTGTTAAAAACATTATATCCTAGAAATATGAATATATGTATATCAGAGCATATCTGTCATTTAAACTAAAATTTCTGAGCAACTTTTAAGTTTTTGTAGTTTCTCATGATTTCTGTGCACATATGAGAACCTCCCAATGTATTCTAATATTTTTGATGAAGATTTCCCAATTTATGGATTTTTAAATACAATATTTAAGCCCCTTTATTTTCAGATTACTAAACTCAAAGCAATTGAAATTTAGATGGTTCATTGATAAAACAAGCAGAAAATAAAAATGTCTGTGAATTCATGCCACAAAGCAACTGAAGATATTACAGACTCAAAATGCCTATATTCTGAATAAGTAATGTACCTCAGTAGGCATTGTAGACACTACTTATTATTATATACTTTGGGACAATAATAAAGGGGAAATCAAAATATTAAAAAAATATGTAAAAGTGATTTATTGATCCACAATGTTTAAATCATAAAAATTCTTCCCAAAACTCTAAAAGTGCTACAGAATTAAAAAATAACTCAATTATACATTTTAAAGTGACTATTAATTAGTATCTTTCCATATAAAATCTATTTTTTGATTCATTGCACCCTGAGTTTTAAAACTCTTGCATTTACTGTTTCTCTTATGAAAATACAAATTTTAAGTAATTTTAAATATAATGGCATTAATATGTCACATGTAATAATGATATGAAAATATAATAAGGAAACAAATCCTTTAATAAGAATAAAAAACCAAGGTGTCTTTTTTTAATAAAATTTTTAGTTTTACCTCTTTATATTTAATTACATGGTATGAAAAACTAATTTATTTATACATAGGATGGAGAGCTTTATATTGCTAAGACATTGCTAAGACAGAGCGTGGATTGCTAAGACATGGTTGGAAATTTCTAATATATGTATTCACTCACAATATTTATTTTTTTCTGTGTTGTATGAGTTCTGTGTCTTTAGTTTTGAAGAAAAGCATTTTATAATCTTATGTCAAGTTTCTAAATTAATGTACAGTAGTAATGGTACATATTGCACATCTCTACGTATTGTTTACTGATTTAACAATACTGTATCAACATTGCTTCTCATTGTAGCAATATTTTCCCTAAAATAATAAAATTTTCTAAATCTTGCATTTTACATTTTGAAAGGGGATTATACAAAGATTAAATTAGAAACTAATTTCCATTTTACCCATACTATTTTATAATTTTCATTTTAACAAACTATTTATAACACAATTCGAGAGCATAATGATTATAACATAATTAAATTAATGATACTAATATAAGTTTGGTAGAGAATCCCTTTTAGTGTATCAAACATGACTTAAAAATATCTATTTTAATTGAACTACGTTGAACATGTTTTTGGAGTTTACTTTCAAGCATATGAAAGCTTTTAGAACAGACTACAAGTTCAAGAACACTTTTTGACAAATAATAATAATAATAATAATAATAATAATTTGTTGTAATATTGTAACAAAATTCTCATCACTTATAGTTTTACAGAAATTAAGGAGAACTTACTAAAAAGAAAATATCACAAATTAAAGAAAATTGTTGATACAATACATATCAGTCAGCTATTATATTTATACACATGAAATATCAATATGGTGTAAGGTCATGTATAAATACATCAATATGGATGTATTCATACATCTATCACTACTGTACAGTCCAGTAGCAGAATGTTTCTGGTTGGTCTGCGACAAATATTAGGAAGTTTAAAATATATTTGCAGTTTGCACAATAAACTCAGCTTACATATTTCATGATTTTTTTTTCTCCAAAATTGGTCATTTTTTGTGTATTTTTAAATATTATCAAGTTTTACATGATTTCGTATAATTTAATGACACTTTATTTAAATTACATTTATTAAGATAAAAAATAAAAAAATATATCATTTAATTAAATTTATAAATATGTAAATATAGATGCAAATATATAAAATTTTAATTGATGCTCTTGAAATGATTATATTTGTAAGTGCTTATTATTTTATTATTTTCTTTACATTTTAATTATTTTTGTAATGGCCAGCAGAAATTTTCTCTGCAGAAGTTAAAAATCAATCTGTGATGTACGTCGTCTGTCACCCTATATTCTGATATGTGGCTACACAGTACATTAAAAAGTATAGAAAAATTTGTCAATTTATAAGCTTGTGGTTCAATTTATTTCCTGATCTAGTATTATAGTTAAATGTATTCTTTTCAGAATTTGGCATCACAAGTCAAAGTGATTCAACTTCATTAACTGGATCTGAAAGTGCCACACTAGAAATTTATTCACAGACTATGTGTACAGCTTTGAGTTTACAGGCAGACTTTTCAGAACCTGCTATAAAAATGATAAAATGTGATTTTTGCACTCGAAAATTTCACTGTCCATCTGCTCTTCGTCAACATATTTTAATTCATACTGGTGAAAAACCTTTTAAGTGTAATGTGTGTCACCAATCTTTTAATCGACGTGGTAACTTGACTGTCCATATGCGTATTCATACAGGAGAAAAGCCATTCAAGTGTATGTATTGTGATTATAGTGCAGCAAAATCTTCTACTCTAAATAAACATGCAAATAGAAAACATTTTACAAATCATTAGTGTTTTTTCATAGTAAAAATATATCAAGGACAAGATATTTTAACAATTTAGTCTTTTATTTTAATTTGTGCTTAATATATGTATTTTTTTCTTATTTTTTTCACAAAATGTTTTTACCTTTTAGAATATATCATATATTTCATTGTATGCATTTTGAATGTATATAAGTTTTGATTTTACTAACTTTGATTTCTTCTAATTATTGTTTTAATAAATAAAATAGTCATACATTGTGATCTCTTATTATTATTGTATTTCTTGAGATAATTAAAGGACCTGTTGTATTTTTTCTTAAGAAATAATGCTGGTTTAAATGCAAAAGGATACTAATTTTTGCCATTTTTTTCTCCCAATAATTAAAGCTGTATTATGATTATCAGTTATAAAAGCTTTCAAGCTTTCATTCTCTGTCCAAGGATTGTAAATATTGTATTTTGTTATCTTTCATTTAAAGATAGTGCATAAGAGTCATAATTTGTAATTCTATATTCTGTTATATTTTTAAATTGTCAAATTTAACAACAGCAACAACAAAATCCCTTGTGTTTTATGCATTCAAATTCAACAGAATTCTGTGCAAGTAAATAAATCAGTGTACTTATAGCTTTAAAATATGTAATAACCTTTTCAGCATCTTTATGATTTATGCACTTTTTATATCTATCCAATGCTATCTTTATTATTAAACATATTTAGTCATTCCTTTATAGATATTTGCAAATGTTTCATAATATTATGTTTGCTGAGAGAAGTGTCATAAATATTTACTGTTTTATCTTTAAACTATTAATTTTAATATTTTATTGTAAAGCATTTTGCATCTTATACATATGTACAACAATAAATTCAAACCTTAATTTGTGCAAAATGCATTTTAACAAATTATTTTTCACAAAATTTGATTTCTTTTTACAAATTCACTTATTTTTAGTGTTGTTACTTATCCCACTTGTCTGGAACAAGGCCAGATCAAGCCTATAAGACAGAAGTCCATGACAAAGGGGGGAGAGAATGTAGCTTCTGTTGGTTCAAAGACCCCAAGCATACTATGGTAGGTCTAACTTTACATAATACTACCTAATTTAGACCATAACTCAATGGGGGTGGCATATACAGGGACCATATCCTCCTTACCCTGTCCAACACTTCTTGGAAGGACTTTGAACCTACAGATTTAACATGCTTATACTCCGCATAGACAAAGGGATAATTTTATGGCAGCTGTGAATCAAACTCTAGTCCTTTGAGTGTGACCCTTGTTCCTTAATCACTGGACTATCCCTGCCCACTTAATTTTAGTAGTTTGTGTTTTTAAAAAATATAATTGCCATTACTTTCCTTTTTATGTCTTTATGTTTGAAAAATTACAGTTAAAGGAAATTTACTTTGGAAACTACTGCCTATAGTAGTGGTTTCCAAAGTAAATGCACAGTTTGGAAACCACTGCCTATATCAGTGGTTTCCAAACTGTTTTGATTGCTTACCTATAAGACCTACATTTTTATATTGCATACTCCTAAGAACTACTTTTTTTACATTTCATAACTCTATGGTAAATACGGATGTGGACTTTTTTTTTTTTTTGTTATTAACTGGTGTTCTAGTAAAATTATATTCGTATAATTAGAATTTTATTGCATTCATGACTGTGTAATTAAAAATATAAGTTAATATTTGTTAGTCTTTTAACTATTTTTCTTTTTTTTTCTGTCAATATAAAATTTGTCTTAGTAAAAAAATATGAAAGAAAAATTTAATTTTCTTGGCATACCCTTACGTACTGACTTGTGTACCCCCTGGGCTACGCATACCATACTTTGGAGACTACTGGACTATAGAAATTAACACATTCTTCGTTTCATTAGTTACAATAGTTCTCAATTTTATGTTGTTAATAAATAGTTCAGAGTAATTGAATACATATTAACATGTTTGTCAATTTAAATTTGATATATCTGTAATTTGTTGTAATTTGATATATAAATTTGAAATATCTTATCTGTTTTAGAATGTCTGTGGATGTATGTTATTTAAACATTAAATGTTGAGTGAGGATTTAATTCTTAAATTGCATCTATATTATTGTATTACTAAAATGTGAACTTGATGTATTTTATTCAACTAATATTTGAAAATACATTTAATATATACTTTATTTATTTTATTCACCTTATAGGTTCTAATATGAAGTTTTATGATTCTCAAGATTCTCCATCTATATATACAGATGTATCACAGTTTGACATCTTTAATACTGATGTCATACATTTTCATACTTCTAAACAAAACAAATGTCTCCATTGTGGAAAATTTTTTCCAAATCCTACTTCTCTCCAGCGTCATGTACGTGTACATACTGGTGAAAAACCTTATGTGTGTAATGTTTGCAAGAAAGCCTTCAGTCAGCTGGCAAATTTAAAAGTTCATTACAGGATTCATACAGGGGAGAAGCCATTTGTGTGCCCTATTTGCAAAAAGAACTTTACAACTAAGGACCACTTAAAGAAACATTCTTTAGTTCATATTGCTCAGAAGTAACTTTAATTTTTAAACACATAAATTTGGGTAGTTTGTTTTAAATATATAGCTTTTGTATATTTTTCTGCTTTTCATCTGAGATAAGTAGAAAAATATATTTTGAAAACCTGCCTAGGATAAATATTTTATTATGTGGAATTATAGTCCCAGCACAGCCATTGGCATTGCTAGATAATTTTTACTTTTATTTGAGTTTATTAGCACCAAATAACCATTGACACACTACAATAAATAAATGAACAAATAAATAAAATAAAATAAATTCTATCTGCAGCATTTTTGAAAATCTCAAGTAACTGATAATGCCATTCCAAGTAATTTATCAAAGATCAACTTGAATCTGGAACCTGAACAACCAAGTTCATTTTCTAAAAGCCTTTCAAGAAGAGTTATCTCTAATGGCTGGTTTTGCTGATTACTATATGGATTTCAAAATTGCAGCATATAACAAGATTTCTTACTTCTAATATAGTTAGCAGTTATAATGTTAATAATTGTGTTACAGCTGCATTGGAGTAACATTCCAAGCAACATCAAATCATATTTTCTTAATAATATGAACTTATGAGCTAGTATTGCATAAATTCAGTAACACCTGTGTGATATCAGGCATCCTAGAAAAATGTAAAATTACAACATATAAAAGAAATGTCTTGCTTCTGGTGCAACGGTTACTCTTTGATGAAGACTTCTAATAACTGCAAAACTAATCAGGCAATACTGAGAGTTGTATTGGTCTCTATCACGTTTTAATAGATGCATTTTTCCTTTATTTCGAAAATCGAACATTTTAGTGTGCGGCACCCCCTAAAGTGTAAAATATAGGATAACTGAAATTGTACACTTTCTTCCTTCCAAATTATCTACCCGTACACCAAATTTGAAATTTCTATCTCATACGGAAGCATGTTTTTTATCATTTCACATTTCGAACGTTTTTCTCTGAAGCACCCCCATAATCGAACATTTCTGAGAAATTCTATTTGCCTTGGGTGTTTTCATTAAATAATTAGCCCATGTACCAAATTTCAAGCCCCTATCAAAATTTAAAGTAGGTGTTACTCATTTATTTGGCAAATCGAACAATTTGGTGTGCGGTACCCCCTATAGTAGAATATATTGGAAATCGGAAATTGCACACTCACTTTCTTTTGAGCGATTTACCAGTACACCAAATTTAAAGTTTCTATCTCACTGCAAAGCATGCTTTTCTCTCATTTCACTTTTCAAACGTTTGGATATGGGGCAACCCCTCTATAGAACATTTTCAAAAAATTCGATTTTTCCAGAATTCGAAAAAATTTGATTTTTCCACGGGTCGAACGATCGACTCGTGTACCAAATTGCAAGTCTTTATCTACTCGGGAAGTGCCTGAAAAAAGTGTGACAGACAGATGGACACTTGGCAATTAGTATATACAGATACTTATAAAGAAAAAATTAAATGAAAACTGTTAATTATTGGTATTCGCTTCTTAAAATTTATGAAAATTTATTTATGGTAAATGGTGAGAGTCAATCTATTTGAGGTAAGTTTGTGTTAAATTTTCATTTCAGTACTGTTTAAATTGTTTTTAATGATTGAAAAATATGAGAAAATTTTAAAATATAGTAGCAGCTGTTGCCCTATATTTAAAAAAAAAAAAATCATATATATCCTCACTTTGTCACTTCTGCCCCTGTATAAAATGAGTTTGAGCTTGGTTGGTTCAATAACTCAATTCTGACCACAGTTTTTATGTGAATGACTGTTTTCCCTCTTATGTCTTTAATTAAAATAAAACAATTGTAAAAAAAATGCATATATTTTGAGTAGGATAAAAGTGCATTAGAAATTTCTGAAATATTTGAAATTTTATGGTAATTCTATGCAGGATTATACAGGGTGTTTCAGCATAGTTGACCTTGCTTTTTGAGTTTTGGTAATTGGTTTTAGACACATACTTCCAATTTGAAACTTTGTTCAAATTAAATGGGAAATTCTTTCATATATTTTTTTCTTTTCTTGAGTGGTATTTAATATAAAAGAATTTCACATTTAATTTTATCAAACTTTCAAATTGGAAGTATTTGTCTAAAACCAATTGCCAAAACTTGAAAAGCAAGGTCACTATGTTGAAACACCCAATTTTTTAGTGTAAATATATTTTAATTAAAACATTTTATTTTATGTATGTATGAAACTTGATTACAGTTATTTGGACTTTTTCTTTAATTATATGCCTATATTGTTCATTTTAAAATAAAATGTATTAAAGCTACACAGTGAGTCAAATCTATGAAATGCATTTGAAAAGGACAAAGTTAGCTATTTTTGCTCCATTCCATATATATAATTTTAGAAAGATTTATGTTTTTTCACTCTGTTATAATCAAAGGGCGCGGTAGCCCATTGGTTAGCGCGCTGGAGTTGCACTCGGTAGGCCCGGGTTCGATTCCAGCCACTGCCAAAACTGCCGCCGTGTTCATGCGGAGTACGATCACGTTAAACATGTGGGTCCGAAAGTCCTTCCGAGAGGTTGGTGGTAGGGGAAGGAGGGTACGGTCCCTGTGGATGCCTCCCCCACTGGGTTCCGGTCTGAATTGGGTGGCACTTCCCGACCGTCCAAACAGTTACCTTACACCTTTCTGGTAGGTCGGACGGTCTGGGTTTCAACATCAACAACTCTGTTATAATCAGTCCATTAATTATAGTTAGGATCTGTAAGTTTTCTTTATGATATACGATATGTTCTTTCTCCTTAATTTCAGTATAAAAATTATGATGCATTTTTTATTTCCATGCAAAGGGATTCTTATATTTAGTATTTCATTATTTTTTAAGCAGAAATTATTCACAAGAATCATATTTGATCATTCTTTGTTCTTGTCAATGTTTTAGTTTTGTTATGTATGTATTGACAAGAAAAATTATTAAAAGCTTTAAGTTTTGTATTTTATGTTTTTTATATATTCAGATTTTTTACTTAAATTGGCTAGAACTCTGTACATGAAAAAGTAAGTAATTTATTAAACCAATATAAGTTGTCATAATAAATATCACAATAAATGAAATTGCTGCTTGTGAGAATACAAGTTTCTAGTAATTCCTTAAAGAAAGAAAGCATAAGCAAATTAGGTGACCACTATTGTTTCGAGGACATTAACGTTATACATACTTAATAAATGTACAACTGCCTACTAAGCATTTGTAGCATTTGTTAAAAGCATGCTGTTTCTGACCTAAGAAATAGGTCTCATAAAGTACTCGAAACACTTGTAGTCACTTAATTTGCTTATGCATGCTTTCTTCAAGGAAGTACTAGAAAGTTGTTTACAAGTTTTAATGTTTAGGAAATATATGTTACATATTGTACATAATTTTAAATATTTCATATTTGATAAGAATAATTTATTTCCTAGGAGTTTATTATAAATAATTTCTAATTATCAAACATTTCAGTGTGTGTGTGTGTGAAATAACTTGCATTTATGCAGCAAATAAAGTTGAATATTTCAGAATTATGATTAGTTAAATTCAGAATTATGATTCTGAATTTCAGCTTCTTTTAATGTATAAAGTCCATGATTTTCTAATTTTTGCATTTAAAAAAAATACCTTAATAAAAATCTTAATTAAAAAATATACCTTATAAAAATTATACCAAGAATGATTTTGTGTATCACTAAGAAATTGTGTATGGAAATACATTATGTGCAAATCTAGAACAAGATAGAATTTTTTTGTAATTTAATGATTTGACAAAATTATATTGAAATACATTATGTGTAAGACTAGAATTGGATCAAGTTTTTTGTAATTTGCATGATTTGACAAGAATTATTCAAAATTTAAGGTTTTTATAGCATTTATTATGGAAAAAAACTAGGAAAATTCTTAACAATGGTGGTAGTGCTATGTTGGAAAATGATAATTTGAGGTATTCTATGGGTACAAATGGTATTTAAATAGCATATATTAATAACACAAATAAACAAAATGTATCCAATTTATTGGCATGACAGATTTGTTGTTAACTTGAAAATTTTTAAAAGAATAACTTACTAATGAAAGCTCATAAAAATATTTTTTTTCCTATTTTGATGCTGATAATACAACTGGGATTAAAAAATAATGGAATCTGAATGTGCGAGAAGTTGAGTAGACACACACTCCTGATATTTTTATTTAAAAAAATTATTTTGAGTTGGTAAAATAATCAGGATTGCATAAATATAAAACTTCAAATTAAATGCTATTTATTTAAAAAAATTTTTAAGGAATAAAATTGATTTAACGAATTAAAATGAATATAAATAAAAATTAGAAGCTATTAGATTGGTTACATCATATTTTCCTTCTTCCAATTATTTTGAATTTAAAAAATCTTAAGTAAATGAATTTATATTTGATTATGTAATGCTAATGAACTCTTGTGAAGCATCTTTTCTATCAACCATTACTTAAAACAACACCCAGGCTAATAATGTATTTTCATTTATTTTGTTCATCTTTTTAGGTTCAGGTTTTATATTTTATGACTCTCAAGTTTCTCCATCATCTATGCAAACAGATATGATTCATTCAAATATCTTCAATGCAGATATTGCAAATTATCCAGCTTCTAAACTTCAGAACAAATGTCTTCAATGTGGAAAATTATTTCAAAGTCCTACTTCTCTTCAGCGCCATATACGTGTACATACTGGTGAAAAACCTTTTGTGTGTAATGTATGCAAGAAAGCCTTCAGCCAGCGAGTTAATTTAAAGGTTCACTTCAGACTTCATACAGGAGAGAAACCATTTTCATGCTCTGTTTGCAATAGGAATTTTACTACTAAGACTCATTTAAAAAAACATATTTGTTATATTATGCAGAAATAATTTTATTTCATATTTTTGTGCATTTGTCTATTTTATGGTTGTGGTGGGCATATCATTACAGCTATAATAGTACATGCCCTTCTATACATGAGTATTTCACAGATTTGTATAGCGGTCACCACAAAAAATTTGATGGGTATTTTGATTCCTTTCCTAAAATTTTAATAGTAATTTTTCAATAAAGTATTTAAATAATAATAATAATGGGTAATATTATAATTTATTTTCTGATATTTTTTTTAACCTGCAATACTTATTTTCAAATATAATAACAATAAAAGAAAGCAGACTACAGTCATTTTCCTGCTTTTCTAAAGTGGCTGATCTGCCTTTCCACTGATATTTTTATCCACCAATATGAATTATTTTACTTATAAAAAGTATTACATTCATACTCTTTATCAATAAAATAAATTTATGTTGTTTTAAAAACAATTTATGTAACATTCGATACTTCCTTGAAGAAAGCAAGCATATGCCAGTTAAGGTTAATACAATTGTTTCTGGGACGTTTTAAATGCCTTTCCTTAGGTTAAAAGAACAGTATGTGCTCTTAACAACCGCTTGCAGTTCATTCTAGTTGCATAGGTATTACTTAGTCAATTGAGGGATTTTATGAATTTCTACAAATAAGAGTTATGTATTAATATTAATTATATAAAGATTATTATATTTCTAAATTATTGGGAATTTTGTTTATTCAGATCATGCCTAGTCATGTTTATCCGGATAAGCAGGATTCTATTGTGTTTATATGTCCCATTAATCTAATTGGAATATAAAGATTACATTGTCAAATTGTGTTATAATTATCTTTTATACATAATTTTTATGTAATTTGTTAGAATAAAAATTATACATTAGCTTCTAATTTAATCTGTATATTCAGCTTAAATTGTGAAACCCAACGTTCAGAAAATTCAATTATCTGGGTTAAAATATTGATGACATTGATATAATATAGCATTGATATAGTATCGATTTATCACTAAGTGATTCGTAGTGACATGTTATATTGATACACCTGACAAGTTTTCTTATTACTATCTTGTGCAAAAGCTGCTCACAAATAGAGTAAAATTTGCTGAATATAAAAAGGTTCTTAATACGTAAATGTTTTATGATTTCAAAAATTAGCATATGCAATAATTAAATATGTATAATACAGAATGATTCTTTGGTCCCATGTAATTCTGTCTTAGATAGATTTCAATTTAATGACATTAGTATGATAATTTGAGGGTATAATTTTATTTTCTATATTTTTAAAAATAGCATGATATACTTTAAGCATAGAAATATAACCAAATTAAATTATACAAATACATAACATTAAAAAATATATAAATTGTTTTCAATAATTTTTTCATTTTTCAATATTTTCAAGGTGGAATTTTTAGGAACACACTTCTAATTTTTTCTTGAAAACTAAAATTAATATCAAGCATACTTATAAGGTCTTAAAATAGATAGTTGTAGAAATTGTTTTATAGAAAAAATCTGATTTTTATCTTACATGCTCATTAGAAAGGTTTTCTTAGTATATAGATTCTGAAACAAACTTTAGAAATCAGATAAGTACTTTGTGACTGTTCAGAGAAAATTGTTTTACAGGCTATTATTCTGTATGTAGCATTTATGTGGACATTGTAGACCACTAATTTGTGCATATTTTTCTTTACAAAAAAAAATGTCATATAATTTAGCAATCTGTTACACGAGTCATCGATAACTGGTTCTCTTAATATACAGGGTGTCCAGTGCTATCGGTGCCCAATGGCTATTTCCTCAACTCTTAGTCACAGATATACTTCCAATTCCAAAAATGTTTTACATTTTAAAATCTATTATCTTAGAAACAGTTTAAATCAATAGATGCATTTATGCATTTATGAAAGAAATATGAAATATAAATTTTTATACGGTACCCCGGTCTTACCAGTTATTTTTAGGAAAATCATCCTCATACAATTTCATAAAAAAAAAAAAAAAAAAAAAATCATCCTTTTTACGACCAAAATTGACCGACTTATAGCTGCTTAAAGTTAGAGCACTTTTTGTGCTGAGAAATGGGGGTTATATACAAAATAATTATATACACAAATCTGTTATTTTTTAGGTGTTATATGCCTTTATTATTTTAGATTTAATGTGCATAATTTTTTATTTTCGTCTGCAGGTACGCTGCAACTGGTCTCATTACTGGTATATTACCGTATAAAAATTTAAATTTCATAATTTTTACAGAAATGCATTTATTGACTTAAACAATAATGTGTTACCTCATTTACAATAAAGATCTTAGAAAGACTCCTAGAAGATCTTAGTCGAGCCCTGACTATAACTACTCTTCTAAATGAATTACTATTCGATAAAAAGCTTTGCTTCATTCTCGACATTATGTCAACAAATGTAATTGAAACATAATACTGTGAATACGGATTTTTAATATTTATATGGTCCCTTAAAGGTTGCCTGAAACGGGACATTTTTATGTGTGGAAAAGCAACTTAAGTCATAAAGTTTAATGCTTCATAACTCAGTGAATTTTGGTCTTAAAAGGATAATTTTTTTATTTATTTTACATGAAATTGTATGAGGATGATTTTCCTAAATATAACTGGTAGGACCGGGGCACCGTATAAAAATTTATATTTCGTATTTCTTTCAAAAATGCATTTATTGATTTAAACTATTTCTAAGATAATAGATTTTAAAATTTAAAACATTTTTGCAATTGGAAGTATATCTCTGTGACTAATGGTTGAGGAAATAGCCATTGGGCACCAATAGCACTGGACCCCCTATATATACAGGGTGTCCCAAAAAGATTGAAACATGCTTTAATTCTTTACCTGTTGGAGATAAGTGGGCAATGTAAATTACAAAAATGTTAAAAGTAAGGTAGGAAATAAAACTACATTAAGGAAATAGTCGTCCCATTAATTTTCAAAAGGTTACACTTTTTAAATTTTTATATAATAATTTAATATATAAAACTTATGTGAAAGCCCCAGGCCGTCCGGCTCGTCCAGAGGACTTGGAGCAACAGGATGGACGACCAGATATAAAACTTATGTATCACTTTTTATTTAATTTTATCTATAACTCAGATATGACAATAGTCTTATTTTCTTTTTAAAATGCACCAGAATGTTAGGCGGTCACTTTAAAGAAGTTTCATTGTATTTCAGATTGCAAGTAAAAGATTTTACACATTGATCAGTTATGTTTTTGCTCTATAACACAAAGTTATTGTATGTACCTGGCAAGTTGGGATATGTTGTGTTAATAAATGTTTTAGCTTAGATTCAAAACTTGTGATAAGGTTAAGAAAATATTCATAAATATAGGTTGACACTTAGAAAACTAACTTTTTTTTCTTTACACATCCCCCATCGAATGAAGTGTTTTAAATTTGCATGATCTATAATTGTATTTATAGGGGAAAATCATGTTTGAGTTTAAAGTGTGATGAGTGAGTACATGATACATGAAAATGGTGTTTGAGTTTAAAATATTAAACAAGTTAAGAATTGAAGTACAAAAGCATCCTGAAGATAGATGCCCCCTAAAAATATTGGGTGTTTTTGTGTATTTTATACAGTATATAAAATGGATTTAATAGCTTTTAAATTTATTCATATCTGGTGTACAACCAGAAAATAATTTTATACATTGACCAATGTAGAATGTTACATTGTATGTTTTGACATTGCCCTGACAAAAATTTCTATTAAGAGTTATTTATTGAATAATGTGCAATTTTCTTTTAAACAATTTCAGTTATAAATTACCCTATGCTCACAAATAAATGTCCCTAAGAGCAAAATGGAATAAATTACATTAAAAGTACTGCTCAACATCACAGCTTGCAGAGCTGTGCTCCCACTTAGGTACTGCCACATTCATGTTATATCATAGATATACAATGCAGTAATCATAAAAAATTGATTTTAAATGGAAGAAAAAACAAAAATAAATTTTTCAGAAGATTATAACATTAAAAAGTGTCCAACTCTTCTTGAATGCTGTTTTATTTCATTCACTGAGGGCAGTTACTTATTCACAGTGTGAAGACTATATAGGCATTTTCAGATGTGCTCATTGTACATATATTTACTGTCTCTAAACCATTGTTTTATTAATGTTTTATATGTTATTTGTGGTAATTCATTGTAATATTTCTCTTTCTGTGTATATATATATATATCTTCTTACTTTTCATTCATTGGATTTTCAAATTACTATTATTATATATATATATATATATATATATATAATTCCTTGCATTAAAACCATACTTGTACACACATACACACACATTCCAGTACGGGGCCAATGGCCGTACCGTGCTGAAAACACCTGTTCCCGTTAGATCACCAAAGCCAAGCAGCATCAGGCGCGGTTAGTACTTGGGTGGGTGACCATCTGGGAACACCGCATGCTGTTGGCACATTTTGGGCGTGGTAGCCCGGTGGTTTGCACGCTGGATTTGCACACTGCCACAACTGCTGCCGTGTTCATGCGGAGTACGATCACATTAAACATATGGGTCTGTAAGTCCTTCCGAGAGGTTGGTGGTAAGGGAAGGAAGGTACGGTCTCTGTGGATGCCCCCCCCCCCACTGGGTTCCGGTCTAAATTGGGTGGCATTTCCCGGCCATCCAAACGGTTACCTTACACCTTTCTGGTAGGTTGGATGGTCTGGGTCTCAACAACAACAACACATTCCAGTACATAAAGTCATAACTCTAACTCTGGGATTAGGTACCTAATTTTTTGTATACAATCAAATTTTTACTAATAATTTTAAATGCAATTTATTCCATTTTGCCCTTCTGATGACATTTACAGAATGTTCCCTTGGCAGTAGCATGGACTTCAATGATAAACTGCAATTTGAATAATTAGGTGGCAATCCAGCACCTCACGTGAAACTTCTTGTCCAAATTAACTAATTGCTAAGCTATCTTTGAGTTGAGGGTATATAGTTTTTATGTACACTAGTGATGGTGAAGATACTCATAGATATGATCTCTTAAATATCATGATAGATTGGCATGTATATTTCATTTTCATCTATACATTATATATGAAAATTATTTTCATGTACGAGGCATGTTTTTTATGTAAGTACCGTTTTGCGATTCTGCCGCCGCAGCGCTACGGTCGGCGTTCCGCGCTGGTTACCTACATCTCTTGTCTACGCACTGACGCCATTACAGTCTGATTCTTCATTGTATACGTTGTTTACTGAGTGTTTAAGATGCCTCCGACAATCGTGAGTCCCGCCGATTGTGAAGTACGGGCTGTTATACGATTTCTTAGTGCTAAAGGCGTAAAACCGATCGATATTCATCGTGAGATCTGTGAAGTTTACGGACAAAACATTATGAGTGATGGAATGGTAAGGAAATGGGTGAGAGCATTTAAAGATGGCCGCACAAATGTGCATGATGAAGAACGGAGTGGGCGTCCTTCGGTCTTTAATGAAGATTTGGTGCAGAAAGTGGAAGAAAAGGTGAGAGAAAACAGACACTTTACAATTTCATCAATGTGCGACTGGTTTCCTCAATATTCTTGTAGTGTTTTGTATCGCATTGTGACCGAGAACTTGAATTACCGGAAATTGTGTTCACGTTGGGTTCCAAAAATGTTGACGGATTTGCACAAAACCCAACGTTTAGGCAGTGCATTGACTTTCCTTGAGCGGTACCACAATGAAGGTGAAGATTTTTTAGACCAAATTGTTACTGGTGACGAAACATGGGTGGCCTACGTCACACCAGAATCAAAACAACAATCCATGGAATGGCGACATTCATCATCACCCAAAAGAGTGAAGTTTAAGCAAACAATTTCTGCCTGGAAAATCATGTGCACAGTTTTTTGGGACAAAAAAGGAGTATTGCTAGTGGAGTTTCTGCCTCGTAATGAGACAATCAGTGCAGCGTCTTATTGTGAGACATTGAACAATCTGCGTCGTGCAATCCAGAACAAAAGACGTGGCAAGTTGAGTAAGGGTATCGTTTTGCTGCATGACAATGCCCGTCCACATGTGGCTAATCGGACCAAAGATCTCATCAAATCTTTTAAATGGGAAACTCTAGATCATCCTCCATACAGCCCTGATCTGGCGCCCAGCGACTACCATTTGTTCCTGCACTTGAAGAAACACCTGGGTGGTCAGCGTCTTCAAGACGATAACGAAGTCAAAACAGTTGTGATACAGTGGTTAACAAGTCAGGCGGCAGAATTTTATGAGGAGGGTATTCAAAAACTGGTGCCACGTTATGACAAGTGCCTCAATATTCACGGAAATTATGTAGAAAAGTAGATTAAGGTACAGGCTTTCATGTAGAAATAAAATTATTGCGATATCTTTGCACGTCTTTTTTTAATTCCAAAACGGTACTTACTTAAAAAACTGCCTCGTATGTAGAAACTCCCTCTCTCTCTCTGTAAATATCATTTAAAGGTGCCCTTTAAAAGCAATCGTTACTGGCATGATGTGCGGAAGTGTCAACCTAACTGTTCATTCCAAAAACTTGATCATGTGTCGGCTAATTCATGCCATTGTGGAAATATTAAATTATAAAACTTCCAAGTATTCTTATTTTTAGAAAACAGTAAGCAAGGCAAGCAAAATAAATTGTTCAGGTTTTTGCTTCCTGGTAACCATAAATACAAATTATATTGAGCACTTTGAAAATTCCAAGTAAAAGTGTCCTTTTTATCCTTATGTACACTCTTGATATTTTGGCAAAGCTGGAGTGAGTCTCCCATCCTTTATTATTTTTATCTTGTTTGCTAAATTTCTGCTTGAAAAGGGTATTTCTAATAATTCTTGAATAATACATTTATCGATTTGGCACAAACTCATTTTTCAGGTAAGGAGTTTTAAAAGCAGGAAAAAAATTAAGCTGCTTTACCATTACCAAAATAATAAAGAATATTGCAACACTGCAAATAATATTTACTCACTTACATTACCCACTATGGCCTGGACAGTTTTGCTCGGAGATACAGTAGGGCAAAAATTTAACCAGTGCATGGCAACTTGCCAAGCACTGGACTACGAATCCCTATGTCGTAGAGCCACACGCTCTGAAGCTTTTATTTTCACTGTGGTTTGGTAGAAACTCTGTCAAATCCCTAATATGTCAATAGATCATCATATTTCCTGTTTCATTGAAAAGGCTGGTAGGGTTTGAAAGTCATGAATGAAAGCACTGATAAACTGTTTTTTTTTTGGGCTATAGATGCATATATCTAATTCAAATTTTCCAAGCAAAGTGTTACAATTTTTCATTGAATGCAGAAGATTTTATTTTAATTATTCCTCTAATTCTAATGGTCTGGGCATTCACTGCTGCTCATCACACCACTTGATGCTAGAACTGATGAATTCAATCTGTTGGATTTTCCAAAGTGATGGCACTCCAAAACTGAACATGTAGGGGCTCACTTCGATTCTGTATTTATAGATGCATGCTATTTTGGACCCACCTGTCCAATATTTCATCCTATTCTGGCAGTTGAGACTATCATTAAGGACTAAACATGGGGGTGATCTGGGACTGATATTCTGAGCAAGACTCATTCTGAGCAGACTGATATTCTGAGCAAGACTCGTGTATAGCTAATTTCTGTCATGTGGACTGGAATGACTCGCATGGCATTGATTCAGAATTAATCTTGTATGGGCACCTTAAGAAGCTGTTAATAATATTTTTATTTTCAGTTTATTATAAAATTTAATATAAAACTGGTTTCAAATGGAAAAAATATTTTTGTTTTTACCACTTTGTGTAGGATTTATTATGTATTTGGTTTATTATTTTTCCAGGTTTAGTTGTGAAATATGATCCCCAATTTTTAGTATTATTTATAGATGTAGTCTTAAAACAAACCGATTTTATTGGTACAAATGTCAGATTATTATATTTCTAAACTCAAGCACTAGTGCAAAAACTGAGAAAAATCGTTTGTACATCCTGTTTTTCTTCATCGTCATATATATGTGTATACTGGTAAAAAACCTTTTATCTGTAAAGTTTGCTGAAATAATGTCAAGGGTCCAACCAATGACATTATTTAAAAATTCATCTTAGAGTTCATGCTAGAGAAAAGCTTTTTATGGGTACCATTTTCAGAAAGACTTTTACAACTACAGATAATTTAAAGAGGCATTATTCTGTTCATACTTTTCAGAAGTAACATTTTTTAAAATTTTAAAGTCTGGGTATCAATTTGAAGTAAATTTTTTGCATAGAATTTGTTTTTTAATTCTGGTGATTATTAAGGAAAAATAATTGTTTTTCTATCTCACAGATATAACTATTATTCTGAGTTGCTATTACTTGTGTTGCTCTAAATATTGACATTTTTAGAATGCCAAATATTCGTTCATGATATTATTTTTTTTATATAAATTACCTATTTATATTTGTTAGAAAATGTAGTAGTTAGTATAATGTAAATAAATAAAATATCCTGCTTATGAAAAATTTCAAGAAATAATATTTTCATGAGTTTAGCCCAAATTTTCAAACATTTTGATTTTGTATTGAAATGCTTTATAATGTGCAACTAAATTTTTGCTGTTATAATCTGTTCTAACAATTTCAGCTTAACCTGAATAAAAGTTTTAAGTGGAAATATGTAGAAAGATTATAAAAGTAACTAATGCACTTTCTCACTGGGTTATAGTTGTTAATTTATAATGTATAATTGTTCAATCAACCCCATTCTGTATTTTTTTTTAATCTTAAGAAGGCAAACTTAATTATGCGGAGTAAAAATTTCCTTTTCTATCAATATTATTTTGACAGAGAATCTGACTGTTTAGAAAATAGTATGCTACTTTTTATGCATAAATTCAATCTAAACTTAAAAATATCCTTAAATATGAAGTTTCATAATTTTAGAACAAATTATTTCTTATGTTGGTAATCCAGAATTTAGCTTCTCTAATTACATTAAAGGTGCCACATTTCCAGATGAGAATTTTTCCTAGATTTTTTTTTAAATTTTACCTTTAGAAATTATTTTTGCATTAAAATATTTTATTTGGTGATGCAAGATATAAAGCTCCAATGGCTAGTTCTAAACTTTGTTTTCTAATAATGAAAAAAAAATGTTTTTAATTTCTAATGGCTGGGCATAATTGATACTTATCTCATTGGCCCATTAGCAGCTGAGGTGTGAACAATTTTGCTGTGAAACATGTCGCCCCGTTGTACTAAAAGAGGCAGCTTACATCACACCCTGAGGACCTATGCTTTAAAGTAGATTCTAAACATCCATGTATGCTCATGGCTAGCCACCTCACTTTTAATGTAGGTGGATAACATGACTTTTCTTTGACTTAAATTTTTTTTTTATTGTTGTCCATATTAATTGAAAAGGTATATATTCGTTTCATCACACAAAATAACATGTAAATGGAATACTTATTTAAAATTACGCTTTTTATTTAGTAATGGATAATTTTGTTGATGCAATAGGTAAAATTTTAAAAAGGAAATTTCTTGAAAAAATCCTATGAAGAGTGAATGAATGCATTCATTTTTATCAGAAAAAATTGGATGAAAAATAACTGCTTGATATAGCTCAGAATAATTATTCTTTTATTTAAGTTTTTGTAGGTCATTTTAAAAAGGGATCACTTATCAATTTGTACTAAATTCTAATTAGCATCAGGGCAATAAATAGGTCAATTTCTTAAAAATTGGGTACTCTTTGAGTTGAATCATATACATATATTGCATGAACAGACACAGATATAACATGCTAAAAATTGTTTATTTGTGCAATCAAGTACGTAAAATATGTAAATTCATCAAAAACTTAAATTCAATTTATTAATCCCATTAACATAAGTTTATACATAATTGTATGTATTGTAGGGAAGTAAAAAAAGTTTGATTTGAAAAAAAAAGCGAGGATTTTAAAAAGAATTCTGTGGTACTTTAATTCATGTGTCTATAAATATATAATTTTGTTAAATTCAGATAATAAATTTTTAGAAATAGAATTACAGAAGTAAAAATAAAAATGTGACTTCAAAATCATATATAAATCAAATTGATAAATGTGGTAAAATTATCTAGTACAATTAAATTTTTGTATTTTAAATTATTACATACACAACTATCTATTGTATTTATTTAGGAATTTTAAGAGAATATTTTATATTTTATATATATGCAAAAATACCATATTTTTACACATTTTTTCCTTTATTAAAATAATAACAAGAAAGATCAGTCTTGCACAAAGTGTTGATTAAGAAACATTTTCCAACTGAAATGCAATTTTATTTAAACATCTCTAAAATGTGATACATTTAATGTTTAATGATGATATTTTTAAAATTATCACAGTACTACAATAATTTATTATACATGAGAACTTTAAACTTCACCGAAAAAGACAATGCTAGTTACACAAAATGAGCTTTATTCAAATGACGTCATCGAAATATAAATCATCTGCCTCTCTATGTAAAAGCAATGAATATTTCATTCATATCACTTTCCAGACTCTAGAGCTAATTAACTTTGTGTAAAAAAAAAATTCAACAATTCTTATACAACTCAGCTTACAATCGCTTAATTTGGTTACATTATGCATACATTAGGATTCATTGTAGAAATAATCAAAGAAATAATTCTAGTAGAAATAATTCTATTTTTTAACCTACTGTCTTGGGAGTGATTTAGATTCTGCAGTCTCTTTTGTAATGGGGAAGTCTCTGGATTTCGATGTACCACTGTCAAGCAGTGAATCATACCAGTGTTGCCATGGGGTGACTTCACATTTTCCATTAATATTTATATAACATTTCACATTTATGGAATATTAATAACAGCTAATCATACACTTTTCATTCAAAATTTATTTTGTTGCATAATTTTAATTAATAAATAAAGCAAATATTGAATTCTTCTTTTTAATTATATTATTTTGTTATCTATTGTTCATACTTTAAATATAGATAGTGAAAAATGCCTTTTCCTGATGAGTAGTTGTGTAAAAATTTGTTCTGATGAAAGTGCTAATGGTATTCATTGTTCAGTTTCATTCATTCGGTAAAGTTTTTGGTGTAACTGATTTGAAATAAAAAAAAAAAAGAAAAGAAAAATCAATTATTATTTATTTTTTTTTTTCATTCTTTTTTCAGGTTCTGATTTAAAACTTCAATTTTCACCAAGTGATTCTCAGTTTTCTATGTCATCTGCATACCTAGATTTAAATGAAAGTGATATCTTGGATACAGATGCTGTGGATTCTTATATTTCTAAGTATAAGTGCCCTCGTTGTGGAAAATCATTTACATGTCCTGCTTTTCTTCAGCGCCATATACGTGTGCATACTGGGGAGAAACCTTATGTCTGTAATGTTTGTAAGAAAGCTTTCAGCCAGCTGGCAAATTTAAAAGTTCATTACAGAATTCATACCGGAGAGAAACCTTTTATGTGCACTATTTGCAAAAAGACTTTTACGACTAAAGATAACCTAAAGAGACATTCTTTAATTCACATTACTTAGAGATAAAATATTAAGTATAAGTTTTAGTCATCAATTTTAATTGTATTTTTTCAATAAATTCTTCTCTACTTTACCCATTTATTATTAGGAAGCCAGATTTATTGTTTTGTTTTAATGTCATCAGGGATATGTCCATAATTTAGAAGCTTAGGGCTTTTTATAAATTTAAAAAATCTTTTGAACAAGTCAAAAGAATTTAGTGAAAACTTGTGATTTTGCTTTTCACATTAGCATGTTAATTTCAACCTGTTAAGATTCAGTGTCCATATTTTCTAAATGATTTATATTGAGTAATGAATTAAACATAAGAGTATTCTTAAAACTTTTTTTGAAATATATGTTTCTTACAAATTCTACTTTTGACAAAATGAATCTTTGTGATGATTATTATTTTGACACTCAAAATTTTGTGAATCTCTTTTTTATATTTAAAATTCTAAAAATCTGATTTAGAAATTTAAAATTTTACAAAAAGTTTGATTTTGACAGACATTTTATGAAAAGTTAATTTTGGAGATCTGGAATTTTATGAAGTGGTCTAGAAACAGCCCTAGATTGTTTCTAAACAGACCTATAATCATATAGGAATAGGATGACCATAACTAAAGTATTCTTATTCCAATGCTTATTTATCAAAGTGTGATTTATGGTCAACAGACTCACTGGATTATTTCAGGTTTTTGAAGATAACTGCAATTTTCAATGAGATATTGAGTTGAAATCAAATTCTCTGAAGATTCCAGGTTTTCCCCAAGGCCAATGGGGTACGACAGGAGTATTATTTGTTATAATAATTTGAACAATGAGTAATAATTTTTGGGGCCTAATGAAATAAATGTATTGATATACAGAGTGTCATCTATTCATTTTTAGGATATGATCAAAATATATATATACATACAAGAGCATAAGGATATTTCACCACTGATGCATTGTTATGCAGGGAAATAGTTGAGGTAGATATGTGTTGTGGTCAGAAAAGTTAGAGAACATCTGTTATATTCATAAGTTATCTGACCCAAATGGAACAGTTTGTACAAATGCTATTTAGAATATTGAAAATAACTCTGAATGGGATACTTTGATCATAACAAATTTTTATGTTGCTGAACTGTGTTGCTATTTCTTTTTTCTAAACTAGGGATCTCAGGGACAGAGCCCCTTGCTTGCTATTCAACCCCCGTAACTCACTTCACGAGTCGGGAAGCTTTGCCTCCTACTCGCTGAGATTACTTCGTGAGAACTTTCATGCTGATTGCTACACAGTAGTGAAAATCAAATAAGTATCGTTCTTGTTAACTGACATTCACAAGCCCTAGAACTTTCTTCATTAGCTCTTCTAATCTGGACAGCTCACACGATTGCCTACGTGTCCCATGCTTGCTGACGTTCACAGGATCCCAGGGCTTCACCCTCCATTGACTGCCGCTCATTAACCTCCGAACTCGATTCATGAGTCGTGAGACTTCGTCTCCTAATCACCGACGGCCACTAATGCTTGCAGAAGCCAGAGGCTCTGCCCTCCATTGGCTGCTGCTCATTAACCCTGTAACTAGATTCGTGAGTCAGGAGACTTTGCTTCCTACTCGCTGATGCTTGCTAAGCTTATTTCACAAGCATTTTCATGCTGCGTGCTAAGCAGGTGTAATGCATCCGTTAGGTACCATCCCTTGTTAATTTACATTCACCAGCCCTAGAGCTCATTTCGCAAGCTCTTTCAATTCGGAAGGCGCACACAATTGCCTACGTGTCCCATGCTCGCAAAACCCCGGGACTCTGCCCTCCATTAACTACACTCATTCATCACAGCTCACTGCAGGCGTGATGTTCTTGTGGGGCTTCATCTCATTATTAGCTGATGCTCACCAACTCTCTAAAATTCACGAACAATATCACAAAGCTTTGCCCCCAAATTGCTATGCTAGTGAACTCCGAATATCACTTTGTGAGTTGGGAGGCTTCGTCTTCTACTTCATGGTGCTCGCTGAGCTTGCATTGTGAATCCTTTCATGCCGCCTGCTATTAAGTACGATAATTTACTGCATTAGGAAGAAAAGGCAAAATTTCATAACTGTAGGTTTTGCTGCATGTTCGTAATACAGTTTCATAATATGTGTTATGCTTTCAGTATAGAGATATTTACAACAATAAAACATTTAATTGTTGTGCAATATAACAAAGAAATCTTGATGTTCATGACAACAATAATTAAGCAACATTCTGTTTATTTGTCAGAATAAACTATAAATCATGATTGTCAACATTTCACATTTTTCAAGGTGTATTATTAACATTGTAGTCATGTTTAAAGATAAATATCTATACTTTTAAAGTTTTTAATGCTTCAATAACTCAGTCATTGCCTATTTTGTAATGTTTCTGCCAGAAACCAATCAGAAAGAAGATAGTCTCAACCAATTAAATCTTCATTTCAGAAGTGTATAAGAAATTGAATAATTCATTAACTAAATCAAAATTTAAAAAAAGGGCTCCGTCCTGCAAAAATTCAACTATGTAGGTACATGTCAACCAAAACTGGAGGTCTTCCTATTGCTAGGCTGTGCAGAACGCAAACTCGCAGCTCAAAAACTCTTCCTTTGACATTAAATATTTCCTAAACTAAATTTTAAATTGAAAAACTGTTTATATCAGTGTGTTCCCCTAATGTTTCTCTACAAATGTACACACTTTCATATTTTTATATGCTATAGATTTTGCGGTACGTCACAGAGAAACTTGAGAAATGCGAAATTTGTCAAAAAGTGGCATTGGTGGCATCAGCTACTTTTTTTAAATATAGTGAGAAACAAATTTGGTCTTTACACTGATAAACTTTACTACTCAATATCGATTATCGATGCATGCTTATAATATGATGCATTTTATTTACCAAATTTCTAAATACATAGAATGTGATTCAATTTATATAGAAAAGTAGCATTTAATACAATGTGTAACAAAATAAAATATATTCTGTTTATGAAATATTTTAAGAAATGCTTTGTTTAGCTCAATTTTTTAGGGATAATTTGGTTATATGCAGGCTAAGTGCCCCAGAAGTTGAGAAAAGCATTCTCAGATGCTTTATAGGAACATTTCCAAATTGTTTTCAGTGGAACACAATTTGGAAATATTATTGTGAGTACAATTTTGGCTAAAATATTTTACATTTTGGACAGTGTTAATTTTATTTCAGTATTATCCCGGTTAATACTAAACATTTCTGCTAATATAAAATAAATAAAATAACATTTTACTCTTCGATATTTTTAAATTTCTTTAAAACATGTTTGTAAGTTTCATGGCTTATCAGCTTAGATCTTGCAGAACTGCAATTACAGTACTGACATCTAAATCTTTTCAAAGTAGTATTTTTGCACTTAACAACCAAATGGTATGGTGTTTTCATTGATCTAGTATATTTTTGGTCTGAATGGGCTTTTAACAAATGCTCTTTTAAGGTGCAGAAATCAGTAATACTTTTCTTGCAAATGTGACATACAAAAGATGTAGATTTACAATATGGGCTATTATGCTTTTGAAGGCCTTTCACATGTTGAAATATAGCTCTACAAGCAAAGCATTGCAAATTCCTATAGGCACCCATATAGATAACTATGGGTGCTTTCTTTGAGGAGTTTGGTTTATTTTTCCAAGAATATGTTGCTAAAAATAAATTCAATTCAATTCAATTCAATTTAATTTAGAAAATGAATTCAATTTAATTTAGAAAAGTACTTTCAATTAGGAAAGTAAAAATAGTTCAATTTTGAAAAGTACTTTCTAATTAAAGAGAGAAAAAATGTTAGCAGATATAGAAGATGCAACTGTTGAAAAACTTCAATATATATTTATGGACTAAACTAACCAGACTGAGGAGCTCAAATACTCTTTCAATATGAAATACACATTTTGTATTTTACTAATATAATGATTCTGATAAATAATCTTTACAAATGTAATCATTTTTAAGCAAGGCTCTTCATAAGGATTTGAAAATGATTAGCAAAAGTGCTAATCAAAATGAAAATTAATTAGCAATTATACAAGTTTGAAGACCAATTTTCAGATTAGTTTAAAATTAAAAAAAAAGAAAAAAAAAGACACTAAATAAAAAAAAAATACTCACCACAAAGTAGCTAGTTTTTTATAAAATTTTCTTAGTTAAATATGTTCTATAATTTATTGGAGCATAGCGAGCAAAGCTCCCTTTTTGAGTCACTTCAATGTCAAAATGTTTGAAAGAGCATCACTTTAAAACTGCTGATCAGATTTTGATGAAATTTGATTTCTAATCATTGGTCAGTGTGTAAAGTGACTTTTTAAAAAAAAAATTCTGAATCGAACAATTTTTATCAAATTAGTGCTATTCGGTTCAAAGGTCTTTACGTGGAATTTGGGAGGGTGAGGTATAAATTAAATCTCTCCTCTTTTCGATGCAGTTGTATGGTGGGAAAAGAGTGTTAAAAAATCCTATAATCTTCTTATTATCAGCCGCATTTGTAAACAAATATTCTGTTAGTTGGGGCATAAAGAGTCAGTCTTACTAATTGAGTGATGTGTTTTAAACTTTTTAAATGAATTCTCTGTTGCACTGAGAAGATATAGTTTTGCTAATAAACTTTAAATTCAGCATGTAATAGTTCTGTATATATGCTATATTAAAGTTAAGACTGGATAAAATTTGATGCCTGTGACTGTTACTGTAATCATGTGAGGTGTAGTGCCAACTTTGTACTTAGTTAAAAAAAAAAAACCCCGAGACTGTAAAATTTGAGTTAAAATGCTTATTTGCATCAGGTGTATTGTCTTGGGAGCTGTAAGTAACCGCTTAGTCCACCTATCCCTAATTCCACATATGAGGTTTGTGCTTGGGTTGGGTTTGTATTCCTTAAAATTCATATCCAAAATTCATATTCCTTAAAATTCATAAAGTTCCTTAAAATTCATATCCTCAGATTTTATTTTGAAAACTTTCGAAGAAACGAATTGCCTGTTGTAAATCCTCATGTGAAATGTCCTATCAGGCCAGTTTTGTACTTAGTTCTAGAAAAATTGGGTCTTATTTCTGCTTTCTTCTCTCTTTGAGACAGAAGGAATTCTTTTTTCTCCAATAAACCATTTATTTCTCCTTCCTGGACTTATATACGGTTTTGCAGCTTTTTGGTAGGTTCTTCTTGGTGTTACAGGAGACTTAAATAGTATTTTTCTGTCTAATTTATTTTCTTCACAATTTTCTCTTTCTTCAGATTCCAAATTTCTTTCCGGTCTGTCTCTTCTTTTTAGTTCATTCTTCAACTCTCTAATTGCTTACTTTGAATTTCTAACTGTGTTTTCAAATCATTAATTTTATAACTATCACTATTGTTTCGAAACTGTATTTACTTCTTCAAGTTGTTCCCCATTCTTTTGTAGAAATTTTTCTTCTAAAACTGCCAACTCTCTAGCTGCTTCAAAAGTTTACGGATTCTGAGCCAGAACCAATTTCCTGAATTTATTACACAACCCTCTAATGAAAGAATTTTTTAAAAGGACTTTTCTCATGGAATTCTCTTCGTCTTTATCTAATAACTCAGGAACCGCTATTTAAGATTGTTTCAATTCTTACAGCGAACTACCTAATAGTTTCTCCAGACTTCTGTTTTAAACTGACTAAATCCGTGATCTTCTTCACCATGTATTCTTTCGTTTCGCAGTTATCTTTCAGGACAGCAATCAAATCCGAAAAATTATTTGAATTCTTTAGTCTAGAAATTCCATTAATTAGGATTTCTGTTGAATTGTTTCCCAGCATTGCATTTACTGTCCCGAGGAGCATAAGCGATTGCTCAGTTCGCTTATCATAAATTCACATGCTACTTTTGACCAAACTGAGTTTGTATATATTTCTTTAAAAAAATTAGGTTCCCGGAATTCTGTTTCATGGTTTCTTGGCATCAGGTTGTTTAGTCTACCTATTGTAAATCTATGCAAGGTTTCGAGCCAGCCCGGGATCTTTGAGTTAAAAAATCGTTCTAAAATCGTTCTATCTTGTTTTAAAAAAAATTGGTTCTAATGTTTTTAAATGTGTAAACAATAATAATAATAAAAAACCCTTTAGAATAAATAAATTGTGAATAATTGTGAATAAATTTTTAATATGGTTATTTTGTTAGTAATGGAAATCAAATTATCCCGGGCAATCCCAGAAAATTATCAAAATTATACATTTTCTGGGGAAGAAACTAGTAGTTTTTGTGTTGAGAGCTACAAGTTCCAATCTTTGATCTAGCGTGAGAGTGTCAGAAATAATTTAAAATGTATAAAGAAAGGAAAATAAATCATGTAAAATCATATAATAGTGTAAGAAAATGAAATAAATGTTAAAGTCAATTGAAAGTCTGGCAGCAGATAAGGAAACCTGATTTGTATGTAAACAATGTATTCTAAAAAATATAAATATAATCGCCTATAAAATTTTTATACAAGAAAACACTGTTTATATGCTTCTTAAGAGGTCAGTAAAAAATACCTATAATTTCAAACCTGATAATTTAAATTTATGTCATGATCTGTCACATAGGAGCAGCAGTTGAAGTTATGAGAATGCCATTATATTGTACACCTTTATAGGTTGTTTCATCTTAATTTCTTATTTTATTCTTTAAAAAACTACTGGAAAACAGTAATACAGTAGACTTCCTCTAATCTACACTTCTTGGGACTAGAGGTTATGCGAATTATAGGTCATTGCTACATAAACTAATGTGTAAAAATGAGACATTGGTACATCTTAAGTTATTTAATTAAAAATCACTTTACAATACATTTAAAGCAAAATTATATCTAATTTTACTCCTTGTTTTTAAAATTTTCAAACATCGATTTAATTGTCGTTTAAGGATTTTTGTTTTAATATTTTTTCTTACAGTCTATGAACAGTCATTATTTCCTGTTCTGTAATAAAACTCTGTTTCTGTATAAAGTCAAGATATTTATATCCAAGAGTTAAGCCCTGTTCAAAAGTAACGTTTTCTCTTTTATCATCAGAATCAGTATCAAAATTAACTTTTGCAGAATTTAATATACTATTGTAATTTATTGTAAATTTAACTTTTTACATCCAAAATGTATTGCAGATTAACGAGAGTCGACTGTATACATTTTGATGAAGTACACATTTATTTAAAATTGTAACAAAAATGTATAATTATTATTAAAAAAATGTAATTTTTTCGCTTGAAAACGGATAAACTGTTGATTTTGGGGAAATTTTTGATTGAATTGCAGTCACAGAATTTTGTATTTAACTAATAAAATGTTTTCACATCTATTTGATGAAAACCAAAAATTCTAGAGTTTCAAACTATTGGTATAATGTTGTTTGAACTTTCTTACTGCTGGTTGGTTGAGAAATTTCTTGTTTCATCTTTGTAATAGTTCTCATTTTCTATATCTCATACAATTATTAATTCATCCATTGTGAGAATCTTTGTTGTTTCTAAAAATGCGTTATAATAAGCATACACTATGGAAAGTGATTTCAGAAAGTCTGATCTAATTTTTTTTTTATTTTATGCAATTATTAAGTGAAAAACTGTGAAAATCTTTGATATTTTTAAATGAGCATCACAATTCATGGTCCTTGAAAGCGATTTCAAAATTTTGAAAAACTGCTCTCAGCTGTTTTTATGGCCTACATTTATGCAACTTAATTTTCTAAAACTAAATTGGAGAAATTGTTTTTTGATTTCGACTTTCTTTGGGTTTACCCCTGTTTCAAATTCAAATAAGAAACAATGTATAAATCAACATGTAGAATGAGTTCAGTTGTATAACTGAAATATAGTATTATTAAAAGATATAGAAATATCAAAGATCAATGGACAATAAGAAAACATCTGATGTGGGCAGCATATGACTTTCCTTATATAATGCAACTGTGAAAAAGTGATGAAAGATCCACGGCACAGCATTTGTAAAGTTAAATTGTACATTTGATGCAGTAAATAGTACATCCAGATGACAACATCAAACTATTTTGTACCCAATTAACATATTTTACGCAACTGTAAATTATCAATATTGATAGCATTCTCATTAAGCAGGAATCCATATATCTAAATATTTTAATAATAAATTCATCAATTAGGCATCATTTTTGCAATTTTGACGATATTACCGTCAATGTGGGGCCAAATATCGTCAAGTTGGTGATATTTAGAAGAGCATTTTTTATATAATAAAAGGTATGCCCATCATATGATGGAATTAAAAATTTGCAAAATATTGCTTCTTATTTGGTGTCATTTTTATCAATTTGGCAACATTTTTATCAATTTGATAACATTTTTATCAATTTGGCAACATTTTAAAAGTCGCCAAGTTGGCGATATGCCGCCAAAATTCGTCACCAGAATTTTGCCAAGCATTACAGACTGAGTCTATAGGTAGAGTCTTATATTCTTTCCAAAATATTGAATTTTAATCAATTAGTTGTCATTTTCATTGATTTAGTGTCATTCTTATCAATTTGGCGACATTTAAAAAAGTCACCGAGTTAGCGATATTCTGCCAAATTCATTGCTAAAATTTCGTCAAGCATTATGGTCGGAGAAATAGGTTATTCTTATAGCAGATAAACGACTAATGGCATCCAAATACAAAACTATTACCCAAAGTATCTTCTCTTATGGTAGATTCTTATTCTTTCCAAGATATTGGATTTTCACCAATTAGTCTTCATTTTCATTGATTTAGCATCATTTTTATCAATTTGGTGACATTTTTATCAATTTGGTGATATTTTCGTCAATTTGGCAACATTTAAAAAACTCGCCAAGTTGGCGATATTCCGCCAAATTTGCCAAGCATTGTTTATGGAGAAATATGTTAGTCTTATGGTAGATAAATGACTAATGGCATCAAATTACAAAGCTATTACCCAAAGTGTCTTCTCTCGTGAATGGAACCAGCTAGATCTACGAGAATGATGATAATAAATTTATCACATAATATTACATTTGAAAAGTGAACAGATTTCACAAAAGTTAATATTTTTTTTTAATTTTGATTTTTTGATAATTTATTTGAAAAATGTGCAATATCTCGAGAACAGTTAATGCTAGTGTTCTAAAGTTTATGTCAATCATTTTCTAGTAAAAAATTACATAAGAAATGATTATTTACATAACTTTATTGAATATTTCAATTTTTTTATGATTTTTTTAAAATTTCATTTAAAAATTTAGGAGGGTTCTGAACATTCGATTGTATGTAAAAACAATAGGCTTCCAGTAATCACTGATTGTGATTTTTGTACCAAATTTTGTTTGGATCGCTTGATTCGTTCATGAGATATTGTCTCCACAGACTCCCTGACACTCACACAGACATCACCTCAAAAATGTCTGATTTGTGTTCAGGGATGCTTGAAATGTGCTCTTCCATCGAAAACTTGAATTCGAATTTTCGACCCCGTCACAATACTTTTCTTATACATTATATTATGTATATAAGGAAAGTAATAAATGATAAAAGTGTATAAACATGAAACATATAAGTTGCGCTTTACTGTATATGGATTTATAAATCACTTGATCTTGAGGATTAAAATAGTTAAATAAGTATGTTGACTTTTCAAAATATTTTTTTTTGGTTAGGCTCAAGTATTTTGTAATTTTTTTTCTGTAAAAGATTATTTTGTACTATTATTCATTTCAAAAGTAGTTATATTATATTTATTTTATTAAAAACTTTTATTCCTTCTAACGGCCCTGCATACCAGTAGTTTCATACCCTTTTCTATTTACTCCCCACACTTAACATTCAATTTTTTAGATAGAAGAATAACAACAAATAACTAGAATTGTGTTCTTGTATAATAAAATGCTGAACTTATCACCAGTCTAACTCCTCGAAGTTTATTGAAGATCTCCAGGGGTTACAAAGATCTCACATCAGAAAACACTGGACTACATTATTAATATTTTTAGAAATGTTTAAAATCTTTTCAATGTTGTATTATGAATTGAGATTTATTATTTCAAGGGAAATACTTTTGTACAAGAGTCAAAAAGCACACTTTTACCTACTGGTAATTTTGAGGAGTAAACATGAATTTCGGTTCATACTAGACATGTAATTATACATTTTGACAAACAGGCTGTATATCTCCCTTTTTATACTAAAAAATATGTTTGCTCAATTACACTTATTAGTTATACCACAAATTATTCTATAACTGAAATGAACCATATCATAATTAGGATTAACTATATAATATTTTTTAAAAATAAAGTACTCTAATTTCTAAAGGGTTTGCAGTAGTGAGAAAATGTTCTAGAAAAAGTAAAAAAGTCGATTAAAAAGTCACAGTCAAAATGAATAATACATGTTGCATTTTTTCATAAATTTTGGTCCACAAAATTTATGAAAATAAATTCAAATCAATATCTACTGCTTTTCCTAGAAATGTTTAGTGCTGACTTTCTATAATTTTCACTTAGCTACAGCATTGCTGAGAAAGAAACCCAGAATCTTGGTGTATACTCCACAGTTGGAAGAAAAAGTTATTTTTTAACACTGTTAAACACTATTTTGGGTGTACACTGTACTAGTGTACAGAGACCTGGGAAGGAATAAAAGTTAAAAAATACATATAGTAGCTATTTTTGCAATGAATAACAGCAAAAAATATTTTGCAGAAAAAAAATATAAAATACTTGAGTCCAAATAAAAAAAATCTGGTGTGGGCAGCACATGACTTTCCTTATATAATGCAATGAATTTACTACTTTTAAAGTAAAAAAAAAATTGGTTATTCTTATAGTAGATACTTATATTCTTTCCAAGATATTGAATTTTCATCAATTAGTCATCATTTTCATTGATTTAGTGTCATTTTTATCCATTTGGCGAGATTTTCGTTAATTTGACAACATTAAAAAAAGCCACCAAATTGGCGACATTCCGCCAAAATCTCGCCAAGTGTTATGGATGGAGAAATAAGTTATTCTTATAGCAGATAAATGACTATTGGTGTTCAAATACAAAAGTATTACTCAAAGTATCTTTTCTAATGAATGGAAGGAGGATGTCATCAAATTCATCACATGATATTACATATGAAAAGTGAACATGTTTCTTAACAGTTAATATTTTTTTATAATTTATGGGATTTTTTTGACACATTTATTTGAAAAATGTGCAATATCTCGAGAACGGTTCATGGTAGCATTCTAAAGTTTATGTCAATCGTTTTCTAAGAAAAAATTACATAAGAAATGCCTATTTACGTAACTTTGTTTAAGGTTTTGATTTTTTGATGATTTTTTCAAAATTTCACTCGAAATTTTATGGGGGTTCTGAACATTCGATCGTGTTTAAAAACAGTAGGCTTCCAGTATTCACGAATTGTAATTTTTGTACCAAATTTCATTCGAATTGCTTGATTCGTTCGCGAGATATCGTCAGTGACACAGACTCAGTGACACACACATACATACTTTCACACACACACACGACCTCAAAAATGTTCGATTCGTGATCAGGGATGCTTGAAATGTGCTCTCCTGTCAAAAACTTGAATTTGAATTTTCGACCTCATCACAATACTCATCTTATACTATGTATATAAGGAAAGTAAAAAAATTGAAAAAGTCAATATGTTTATTCTTTACATATTTTATACTATTTTAATCAATAAGATCAAGTGATTTATAAATCTGTATACAGTAAAATACACACAGCTTATACATTTTTCATTTACACACTTTTTTTCATTTAGTTTTATTTCTTATTTTCCATTGGTTCCAGAGATTCTTCTGAAAATTATAATATATAATTACAACTTTCTTTTTAAAATTATGGAAATTGATCCTATAAATAATAAAACATTCTAACCTAAAACATAAATGTGATTTTTATGAAATAAAATAAACTGTGCATCAACTCTTATTTTATTTTCTAAAAGTATTTAATTTTACAAAGGGATATATAAATTTGAATAAAACTAATTTATGAAAGTATTTATGAAAAGTAATATATACATATTTTGTTCAAGAAGCATTGATGGTGAAACGTCAAGTATTAGTATAATTTCTTTAGATAATCTGCATCTGTATTAAAAGAAAAATTTAATGAACATATTTTATATTTAAAACAGGAATAAGTTTGCGAAAATTTTTTCTCCCCTTTGGGACATATCCCACAGTTTGCACACCTGTGTTCTACCGTCATAAAGAAATTACTGCATTTGTATTATGCAGCAAAGGTATAAATATTTCCTTTGGTTCCAAAAAGTATAAATCTAAGTATGTGTTAATTATTTTAAAATTAAAAACTACATTCTTAATATAAAAATTTATTATAATTCAAAAATTGAGACAAAGGCTTTTAAGAACTATCAACTTTAAATCTTTATCAGTGCACTTGTATGCATATATACATATTTTCATGTAGTAAATTTTAGGGAGAGAGAAATGAGTATTTTATTAGGCAAGGTCAATATATAGCCATACTGTTAAATGGGGAGATGGTTTTTGTGAAGGACTTTCTAAGGGAAACTGTGCATATTATATTAATGCTATAAAAACCAGCAATGTTGATAAATGTAAAGTTTTAATGTGAACCACAGACCATATAATGAAGTTACAACAATACATTTTATTAACTCCTATTTTGGCAACCTTGATTTCATAACTCTATGAAAATAAATGCAGTAATTTTAATAATTATAGAAACATTAATGGTATTGTTTCTTTTTTAATAACAACTAATAGAATCACTGATTAGAAAAAGAGAATGAGTCCAATGGGAAGTGAATTAGACTCATTCTCTTTTTCCAATTAGCGATTTATTTAACACTTTTTAAAATTATTATAATGGTCTTCTATTTGTTTGACATATACAGGTTTGGAGGTGGTTTATTTTAAAATGGATTGTTTTAAACCATGGCGAATTAATTAACAAAAAAAAAAAAAAAAAAAAAAAAGGAAGAAGAATTTGTACAATTTTAGATACTTTATCATAAAGATCCATTTCAGTGCACCAAGCAGAAGTTTCAGTATAGCATGATAAACAAATAGCAGAAAATATTTCAAAATATACAACCTCCTGCAGAGTAAATTAATAGACCAATAGTATATGATGTTCTTCATAGCTCATAATGATCAAAAGGATTAACCATGTGGACATGTACAGGAAATCATGCTTTTGCAAAAGCTGTCCAACTTAAGCACTGTTGCTAGAGTTTTGCAAGTGAAGGACTATATAAGAGTTTTCATAGATTATAATATTCCTAAGGATTGACCACGTGGACATAAGTGGGAAGTTGTGACTTTATAAAAAAACTATGTCTTATGAGCTGCTATTTTTGTAAGAGAGGGTCAACAAAAGTCCTCTCAAAAAGGTTGAAAAATTGTTCATAAAGAGCAAGCGTCATTTGATAGATACTTTCTTTCAGAACTCTAAAATATCAAATATGACAGACATATTAGGACTTTCTCCATTTCAAATTGCCTAGGGCAGAAAATTAGTTTTTAATGATTATGAATGAAACTTAAAATAAAATAATTTATATCATTATGATAATTTTCCCTACAAAAATTATAGCTGCATCATTAAAATAGTTTTCAAACTAAATGCTCATTTCCACAAAACTAACTTTTTTTAATTTATTCATTATGATGATCCAAATAAAAGAAGTCGCCTCATGTGTATTCTAATATGTTGACGCATATGGCCAAAATGTGAGAAATTACGTCCACATTGAAGACATTCATACTCTTGCCATGATCGTCGCTGAGCACGGTCAAGGACATTTACAATTCTGTACAAATCCTCTGGTTTTCTTGTAACATCGCTCTGAGATATTGGCAACTCTTCATTTAGTACAGAATCTGAAAATAGTTTATACGATAAGTAAAGAAAGTTATAGATATAAATTTTAAGAATATAAATGTAATTGGAAAATTTTTAAATAGCAACACTTTATACACAATGTATTAATATAAATTTAATTTTCTTTAAGGTCCCCCCCCCCATATATATAAATAAAATATAATGCATTCTATTAAATACTTTTTATCTAAAAGAACAAGTATAACATAAGTTGAAACACACTACTTAAACACAGTTAATAACTTCTGTAACTGTTAAAACAATTTGTACATATAATGTAAATATAATTAAAAACCTATCACAAAAGTTAAGCTATTTAAAATACTTCCAATACTATATATATTCATAAATTTGCATATATGAAAAAATTCAATGTAACTAAATGCATTAATTATGCAAATTTAGAAAATAAACTCTTGATAGTTATATTTTCAATTATTATAGTAGTTTTAAACTTTTATTAATTATGTCCCTTCTTTGAAATTTTTCAAATACAATGTATTTGCTACATTCTTTTTAATTTTATTTGTGCCGGAAATAGTAGGTTTCACATAATGTATTGCAATATAACTAATTACTGAAAAGTACCTTGTTACAACAGTGTATGCATGCATTCATATATTATTGTAATTTCTGGAAGGGTTGCAGTCATGTAATTAGGGTAATGAAAAGTATGTTTCCAGGTCAGATTACCAGAGTTAAGAAACACCAAATACAGTTTAGTTAAATAAATATCAATGGCAGGCACACAGCCAGAAAAAGATTTCGGAGGGAGGGGCCTCACAACTTCTGATGAAAACATAACAATATGTTTAAAAAAACACAGTTATAATTGATCAATAATTAAATATTTAAAATGTGTACACATTTCACAATACATTTAAAAATATATTAAATTCAATAATTATAATATGCCATTTTTGAGACAAAATAATTTTAACTTCTATACAGTACAATATCTTTTGAAAGAATTAGGTGGTTAGGATGGTAGTTGGTGTGGGTAGTGACTATTTGACCATTAATCTATTCATTTTTAGCAATATTAAATTACAGTAAAACTATGATAAATCGTCATCCAGATAACTCTGTACTTTAAATAAGTCACCATTTTTTGTCAGTCCCATCTGGCTCTCATAGACAACAATGTAACTAAACCATCATTTATTTGTCGTTAATTCAAATGCTATTTCTGATAACTCATCACTGTGGAAATGGTACAAGACTGCACAAGATAAGTGAAATAATTCTGAAATGAGTCACACTACACACTAACCAACAGTACACCTATATTAATCCAGCGACCATAAAAAGTTAACTACAGAATTTTTAGAAGAAAGGCATGAAGGTGCCAGTGATGATAGTGAAAATGGGGAAATTTTTTACCACCCAAACAAAAGTTCTTGAAGCCTTAGAAAACATTCAATATTATTTTAAGTCAGTTCAAGATACTACATATGATTAATTCAGAGCTCTAAATGTTTTACAGAAGAAAGTTAATTTGACTGACAGATGTAAGTTTCAGTCAAATTTAGACAAGTACTTGGTATTATAATATGCATGTAAAACTTTAGTATCAAAGCTTGAAGAATGTTAAAATAACGTTCAAAAGAGGTATAGTTCACCTTTTTTTTTATCATTTGTGTTATTTATTTGTACTTCTATTAATTTACATAATTGTTACGAATATCATTATGAATTTAAAAGACCATTACAGTATTGCATATTCAGCACTTTTACTGGTTACTCTGCTCCACTTAAGTTGTCGAAATTTCTTGGTCCCTTGAATGACGACTTATTGACGTTTTGATGTATAAGAAAGCTCTATTTGTTGTTTATCTTTAAAAAAAATATTAGTTTATAGGGAAAGCAGCGTGATATAACTCATTTTTTAGAAATTGAAAGAAATGCACATGAAAAAGTGAGCAGAAAAATTCCAGCAAAAGCAAAAAGATAATACAAGCCACCTTTAGTGACCAGCCAGGTCACTTTTTGAAAAAGTTATTAATTTGCAATAGTTCGGAAATATCTTTAGATTTTCACAGCAGTTACAATAAGTATAGAGCCCGCTATTGCTGAAATTAGGCAGATATAATGAAAAGAGAGAAATATACCTACATATGTCATATAGCCACGAAGCCCACTGCATGATCAAGTTGTGGCTAACAAAACATTAAATTAGCTCAAAAGTATTGGCCTGGTGTTTTCAGGTACATACATGATGTTGTCTGCTACATGGGTCAATAGGCCATGGATCAAGTCAAAATGTATTGTTTTTCAAGCATATTTATTACAGTTTTAAATACATCAATAAAATAACAACATAAGTGTAGATTTCACAACAATGACTTTTTGTGATCAGTATTCTTTAAATGGAAGTATTCTTTCTGGCCCGATTTTTAGGAGTTTTTTAAATAAGTTAAAATTTATTATTATTCTTTTTAATGGCAGATATAGTTTTCCTAAGAAATGAAATGTTAGAAATAGATACAGAGTTGCACACACTTTTAAAATGTATATTAGTTGCCATTATTCTGATATTTCTAAAGCATTGTAGGTTGAATTTCATGCAATAAATATCAATAATTAGAGGCTTCCCTAAAGATGTTTAACTATAACTTTATATAGTCCCTTAAAATTTGTTCACCGTAATGATAGGGGAAAATTTTTGATGCAGAACTTTTCCTACAAGACTAAAATCAATTTTTTCTTTCTTGCTTGATTTATCTGATTAAAAGCACAAAATAATACATTAAATCAATTTTCCTTTGAAATTACATCGAATATGTAATTTTGAAGCAATTTAATTTCTTTATTTGGTGACTCTGTGCAATTTAAAAATTTAGCAACTTATCAAAATTCCTAAAATATCCCGAGAATGGTCTAATTTAGCATAGTTCATTTTATTATCAAAATTTACATAAAAAAGAACTATTTTTTAAAAATAAAGTAAACCTATTTCTTATTCAGTTTCATTAAAAAAAATATTTTGTGGGTCACTTTTGAAAAAATGACTAGTTTTTTTATTAGTACTAAAATTTAATCAGGGTTGCTCATTACTCGCCTAACTACCAAACACCAAGAAAATTGGAGTTTTTGAGATAGAGTAGAAGTAAACATCTGCACAGACACACACACACAAAAGTTGATCTATGTCCTTTGATGCACAAAATGTTTAAATGTTAAAAATTCCAATTCCAATTTTTGACCTTATATATTCCAATACTTAACCTATGCATATACTAAGTACTGCAGGTAAAGTAAAACTACTCAGAATCTCTGTGTATACAATGTATACATAAAAAAAAAACAAAATAACATTTATGTTTCTTAAATGCTATTGTTTTCCTTCCAGAAATTACAATGCTTTGTTTTCTTTTTAGCATTTATTCTAATTTTGTTGTGTTGCTCTGAAAATGATCTAAACTTAATATTTTGCTCAAATTTCACAAAAATTATATTTTTCTTTAGAACTTCATTTGACATTTAATCATTATTATTGTCAAAAAGTATCTTCTTTTATGGAACAAGAAAGACATTTTGAAGCATGAATCAGTTTTAGAACTAACAAAATGCTAATTTGCAAAATTCCATTTTCTGGAATTACTTGTTTTTGGAGCATCTGATAGCCAAGGTTTTCTCCTTAGCCAATTATTAGATGTGAAAATTCTTGTAACATTTGTTTTCTTAAATTGAATTTTCCTTTATATATGTCTTGTTACAAAAGTTGTTTGTATTATTTTGTTAAATAGGTAGTCACACATCTGTTTACATCAAATGACATAAGGATTAATTAATTTAGCATATATAAAACTAATAGTTTAAAATAATAATATTTAGAAGTGTAATAATTAGATATTATAATTTAATATATAACATATTAATTAACTATTAAATTTAAAAATTTACTGTAATTATATAATAATTATAATCTATATCATATATATATATGTACATAATTTTTAATCAAAATATAAAGACTTCTATTTTGTAATTTTAAAATATATATATTTTTTCATAAATGCATGATATATTCAGATTATTACAGTGCATCTTCTTGTTCATCTACTAATAAATTGAATAACTGAACTTGATACTATTATATTATAAAATTCATAAATATGTACAACCTATATTATCAAAAAAGTATTTTTCATTCAAATATCACTTAACATTTGGAACACAATTAAAATCATACAAGAATGCTATTTAAAATGAAATATAGTACATAACAGAAACATACACATTGATACGTATAGATATATTTATTTTCCTAACACAAAAAATATGCAAAGTAAAACTCATAGCAAAGGGCTACTAAGCATGATGCACTGATTTTACATGTCTTTTAAGATTTGATGAATATACAGCACTATAACTGCATAAATGACATTTATAAGGTTTTTCTCCTGTATGTTTTCTCATATGAACTGTCAAATTTCCTTGAATAGTGAAAGAAGCATTACAAATGGAACAAATATAAGGCCGTTCTCCAGTATGTATCCGAATATGATTTTGCAAATCACAAAGCCTTCTAAAATTTCTTCCACAAAAAGTACATACTAAAGATTCATCCATGTCTTTTAATATGTCTTGAGTACTTTGTTTTAAAGAATTGTTAGTCAGACGAAGAATATTTAGTGCACAGTCAGATGAATTAAAGAAAGATGCACCTTCTGATCCATCTGAAAAACAAATAAAACATTAAAAATTGTATATTTGCATATCACATTTCATAGCTAAATTCTTCAGGATTAAATCTGTATAAGCTGTAAGAAGTTAAGCATCAAATGACAATTTCAATTTTATAAAATTTATATGAATACCAATATACCGAAATTATTATTTATGAATGTAATTTTAAATTCATGAAATGAAAATATGCATGCTTGAACATCAAAACAAAATATTTTAATAAATATAATATACTTTTAGTTGTAACAGATATGCACGGCTCAGATATTGTTAAATGCTCAAATAAAAATTGAGCATGGTCAAAAATTTCTTTTTATGATGTAATAAATTAGAATCAAATCCCCCATATTCATGTGCAAACATAAGAAAATATGTTTAAGTACTTCTTGATCTTATACAGTTTAGAATTTATAAATGCTCCAGCAGCATTTTTTCATGAATTCACCAGTTTACCAACACAATCTTGGACTGCTGTGACAGCAGATAGGGTTGCCCAAACAAAATGTAGGCCCTCTACAAACACATGTATCACATACACATATTTGATTTTTCATTTTCTGTGAATATTTCATGTCTTCGCTCCCCCCAAAAGGGGTGTCTGGTTGCCTCACTTCCTTCCTATGGGTGGCAGGGGCTGAACCCACAATCTACAAATTTATAACTATGGTGAAAAACCAAAATATATCTTCTGATCTGACTCCTTAATTCAACATGTGCTTCATGTGAAGATGTATAATCACTAGCTAGAATATCATATATAAACAGTTATTTATAGTTCCCATGATATCTTCCTATTTGATTTTTAAATTCAGGATGCACTTTGCATTAGACCTGAAAATAGGCACTCACCACAGATCAATTAAACAATGCAGTGTCATGATTAAATGAAGCAACTAACCGGCCACCGCTCCCTTCTCGCATTCTGTTTTAATCAGACTGCCCAGAAGTTTACTAACTGTGTGGTGTTTCTTTTCTCCCCAATTCTCATATATATCTATATAATATATGTACTACATACAATTATATATTAAGTATATATAACCATACTTATCCATTTTACAAAGAGTCTAATAGAGTAGCCACTAATCTAAAACTGCCTACTAGCCATTTGCTACCAAGTGAAAATTTGAATTTTCAGTTTACTTTGTCTGGAACTATTCAATTGCTCATCAGAATGATATGAAAGCAGTTCTCTATAAGAACAATGAAAATATATATGAGGAATGTAACAATTAAATGTATGAAAGAAACAAAAGTGTTTATAGCATATACAAAATTTAAACTTCATTTAACTTTTGAAATAATATATACTGTATTGACATGACTACAATTTTATACCATAAAAACTTAGTACTATATTAATCAAAATGTAACATATAATCTATTGATTTTTTTTATTAAAAAGTGTCACTAATTATTTATATATTAAACATGAAACAATTATTAAAGAGAAGCGATGGTGTTCAATATCCTCACCTCAGGGGGGTATTTATATTAAAAACAAAGGTTAGATTTCGATGAAATTTACATTAAACTTCTGTCCCATTCCCTACACCAGACTAGACCCATGCCCTAACTTTAATATCGTGCACCAAAGACATAGTGACACATATTTGTCACATAAATTTATCTTGTACAATTAAAACTATAAGACCTAATATACTACACACCATTAGATCTTATAGTTTTCTGATGCATATTTGTCACAAATTTATCTCGTACAATTAAAACTATACGACTTACTATACACCATTAAGTCTTACAGTTTTGTTGAATATTTAAAATTATGAAAAAGGTCTAAGCCATATATATATATTTGTCAAAGTTGTGCATTAAGACAGCATTTTAAATATTTTGTGTATATCTAGAATTACACACAAAGTTATAAGATTATGTAGTGCAAGGGTGACTATATTAAACATTTGATAATGAAAAGGTTTGTTAATTATAAGAAAGTAGATAATATAAAATTAAATGCAGTTTTAAATATATCATTAAATTATAACTCGATTGTCACTATGGATGTCACTCATTTAAAAAAAAAAAAACATAACAAACAATTTTGTTGCCACCTTATTTTTAGAAAATGTTTTGACTATGGAGGTAATAGATTTAGGATCAATCATTGTATGTTGATATAAGTAGGAAAAATTAACCACACATTGGTAACAATTATAATAATGAAAATTTTGAAGCAATAAGGGGAATCATAAGGGCAAGACTGAACGGAATAGGTATATTTTCAAAACGATTAGACATATTTTTTAATCTGTCGCTTTATGTAGCTGCAACTTTCGCTGAAAATAAATAAACGCGTTTGTTTATATTTAAATCTATTTTCTTATGTCCGCGAATTTTCAATTTCTTTCGATTTAAATAGTACATAATCGTTACATGTATATATGCACGAGCTGTCTTTTCTAAAGCTTTTTATGCAATAAGCTTTTTCCTTCATTTTATTAAATCTTAATGGGTAGAAAAATCTTATATTAGGGGTCTCGAAAACTTTTCTAAAATTATTTTTTCTGCTTGAATATAGTATATGTTCCATCTTTAGAAATCCTTTTAAAAAATGCTGTGTATGGTTTTAGTAATTTGATTTTAATGTATATCTAAGGGGGTGTTTAAAATTACTTTAATTTATCCTCTTATGGTATCCTGCAATTTAAGATGATCTATGACAGGTTTTTACGTAGAACGATGGCTCGATCCTTAATTCAGATGTTATTGGTAGACTGGTTTGCTATGGTTTCTTTATTTCCCTTGTTTGTATCGGAAATGCAATATGGTTTTTCCATTAAAAGTCATCCATGGCATAAAGGCATCCTCTCCTTTTCAGAATGATCATAAATGACCCTTGCTAATATACCCCTCCCCGCAATTTAATGAATAAGATCAACAGTTTCAACTTTAATCGCAGTTCTACAACATTTAGTATAAATAGAATAAATAACTTAATAATTGCGGTATTTTTTTAATGGAACTTGGAAGTGTATTATTTTATTAAAATTTTATTGTGGCTCAAAAATAAATAGATGTAAAAGTAATGTTATGAAAAGGATACAAGCTGTGGTGTTTTGTTTCCAGTTGCTTGTCTCTAAGGCAAACCAGACATTGAAAATTTAGGATGCAATGTACATTGTGCATTGCATCTTGTATGCTGCTCAAATATACATTAGAAACCAGTTTTCCCCTTGGTATTTTGTATCTCTAGTGCAGCGTGTGGCTATGTGTCTTCAGTGTGTAGTCAGTAGGTAGCAATCATTGTTCAAAACATATTGGATTTTAAACAATACAGCATATGTTCTCAATGTGTGGCCTGCCTAACAGGCCAAATGTTACCTGTTGTTATTGTTGTTAAGACCCAGATCGTCCGACCTACCAGAAAGGTGTAAAGTAGCCGTTTGGATGGCCGGGAAGTGCCACCCAATTTAGACCGGAACCCAGTGGGGGAGGCATCCACAGGGACTGTACCCTCCTCCCCCTACCACCAACCTCTCGGAAGGACTTACGGATCCACATGTTTAACGTGATTGTACTCCGCATGAACACGGTGGCAGTTGTGGCAGCTTGAAAATCCAGGGCGCAAACCACCAGGCTACCGCACCCGAAATGAACAGCACACTGTATTCCCAGGTGGTTACCCACCCAAGTACTAACTGCGCCCGATGCTGCTTGACTTTGGTGATCTAACGAGAACCGGTGTTTTCAGCACGGTAGGGCCAACGGCCTTACCGTGCTGAAAAGAGCTACCTAGATTCATAGGTAACATAACAGGCAGGGCCGTTGGCCCTACCTGTTATGTTACCTGTGAATCTACGTATTTATACTATGTTTTGTATTTTTGTCTGAAGCCACAATTACTTGGGTCTGGTGTCTTCAACCTGTTATCGCTGAGCACTTGCAAGCAAAAACTCTTTATATAGAAGTACCAAGTAAAAGTGTAATTAGTACATAATACAATATGTGCATTTTAACTGATGTTTAAGCTTTTTAAAATGCACTCTAACAAAAGCTAAAATAAAAGATATAAGTTTTAGGAAAATGCTAAGAAAAGCAAATTTAAAAAGGTGTGAACACACATTTTATGCTTGAAATATGTTTATTACTATTAACTAAGTTCTCAAGTAATTTAAATTTTTCATTTGCAATCTTATATTTGACTTGTTATAAAATTATTTTAAGAATTAAACTATGTAAAAGAATAAGAATAAAGGTGTTCAAAAATGTCCAATCTTAATAGAGAAATCTGATGAAAAAAATTATCTTTAAAGAAACAAGTGCTTAGAACATGGGCTTATTTCGTGCTTATTTTGTGCTTGTCTGCTTGGAATGGCCAATATTTGCAATAACAGCTGAAAAAATCTTGTTTGCACCACAGTTTTGTGATGCTCTATGGGAATTAACAAATAAAGTTCTACCACATAGGTTTCATATTTCTTGAAAATTTAGTTTGAACTACACGAGGCTGCAGTAACCAAGTTCATCACAGAATCTGTCATAGGGGGTATTATCAAAGTTATAAACATGCCTATCCTTGGGAATGCATTTTATGGTGGATTCTGTGAATATGACCTAGTGCTTCTTTCAACAAGAACAAAAATATTTTTCAAATTTTAATGAAACTGGTTATTTTTATTTCTGTATCATGGGGATTCTTTTATGAAAATATTGACTACAGCTTATACTTTTAATTTTAACACTTGCAAGAGTGGTAATACTTTTGAGCACAGATTGTTTACTATTACTTTATATCTTCCCTGTCTATTAATCTGCATTTTATATGTTAGTCTACATTTTCCCTGTTGTCCATTTATCTACATCTTCTCTGGCTGGCCCCAATATCAGCTTTTAAGGGGAGCGTCGGTACATCTTCTGCCCTATCCACACTTTGTTAACTTTCGCAGAACACATTTTTCATCAAAATTCTGCTCAAACAGTTTCGAAATGTTTTCTGAAAAATAAAATGCAATGCTTAGATTATATTAAAACTAAATTTCATACTCAATAAAATATAGAACATATTTTTTATTTCAATCCAAAATATTTTTGGTGCTGCCATCTGTTGTCGTAATTTAATTTATACTGACTATTTTTATTTTTTTATGAACATTTTTAAATGTTTATTCCTTCAAATACATTATTAAATACAACAACAGATCATATATAATAATTCCACAATCATGGAAAGGTAATTTCTCATTCTATAAATTTGATAAGGGGATCTGAATGTATATCACTGAGGACTGCAGCCTTGTCTTCAAGTTCCTTTGTCTTCAAGTTCAAGTTCAATTACCTTTTCATGATTGTGGCATTATTATATATGATCTGTTGTATTTAATACTGTATTAGAAGGAATAGACATTTAAAAATGTTCATTAAAAAATAAAAATAGTGTGTATGAATTAAATTATGACAACAGATGGCAGCACCAAAAATATTTTGGATTACAATAAAAAATATATTCTATATTTTATTGAGTATTAAATTTAGTTTTAATATAATCTATGCATTGCATTTTATTTTTCAGAAAATATTTTGCAACTGTTTGAGCAGAATTTCGGCGAAAAATATGTTCTGCGAAAGTTAACAAAGCATGGATAGGGCAGAAGATTTACTGACGTTCACTCTTAAAGTTTTTAAATTCTCAAATATATTTTTAAATTACATATTTAAAAATATATGTTTTAATTTTATCAATTATGAACCAATTTATGGAAAATATTAAGGAAAAACATTAATGGGTTCTTGGAAATAGGTTCTACTGAATAGAATCATGTTTTCAGTATGTAAGCCAGTATTGATTGGTTTTTGTTAAAATTTATCAGCATCGAATAGCTACTAATTCCACTAAGCAAGAAAATTCCCATGAATTTGCTAGTTTGTTTTGATCAATGAAGTTAGTCGTACTATTACCATGTGACTGGTATTAAATTTAGAGAAGGTAATGACTGAACTATTCAAGGTCAGATTTATGCATGCAGAACACACTACCTATGAACCTAGACTTGATACTAGGGAGTAAGATTTTACTGAACTTGTGAGGTGACATTCCCTCTGGTCTTATTAAAGCTGTTTTGAATTATTAATTATTTTTGGATCTGTACATATTTCAATTATGCAGTTTTTTTTTCGAGTAAGCATGCTTCAGTCTTGTATATGTATATTCTAAATTTTAAATTTATAATGAATATTTTTATTTTTCTGATACATGATTAACTATTGGTAGTTAATTTTTCTGTTGATTTATTTCATACTTTGTAAATGTTTCCATGTATAATTCACACTAAGACTGCAGGCCTATATTCAAAAGTAGGTCTAAAATCTAGCAGCATTTTCAAGAAGGGCTAGTACAATAATTTTTAGTATGGGTTCTCACAGGCTTTGAAAGTCCTTAAGAAGTGCTTGATTTTAGTTTTCAAGAGGCCCTCTGAAGTGCTGGAATAAGACCAGAAGTCCTTGAATTTTAATTTTTAAAAATTTTGTTGTCGAGATTACAATGGAAAACACTGCCATATGTGCATGTATATTTCACTATTTTAACCTGTTTTCAAAGAAAACTATGCCACATGATCCCATATTTTCTCTCATGCAATGATATTGGATTCTTTAATTCCATGTTAAGAACTTGGTGTTATAGTTTTTACATTTTAAACAGTTTTTATGAAGATTAATATGTACGAGAGACAGATGAAAGAATATATGGGATATATATATATATATATATATGCTATGTTTGTACTGATGGAGATATATATATATATATTCCTCCCCCCTCCCAGCTGTTTTATATGTTGCTACATCCTTGAAAAATTTTTGAATAGGTCAATAACAAACTTTAGTTTAATGTCACAATTCAAATATTAATGTAATAACAAAATTGTCCAATTAGTTTCATTGATTTATTTTACAGTTTTTTGTTATTCTTGAAAATGGATGTTTTCAATCATGATCAATATTTTCATTTATATGCCTAGTTTAAAATAAAATATAGATATAAATTTATAAAACTTTGATTAAAAGTGGTTTAAATATATCAACTTAAATGTTAAAAGTGTGGATATTCCTTGTTGCATTTTGTCAGTTTTTTTTTATTTTAATTAATTATATTCTGGTGTATTGAAAATGATTGGATTGCTTGAGATTTTTATAATATTAATTCACATAACTCAATCTATTGCATTTTTTTATGTGCAAAAATAATTTATTTCTGTTCATTTTATATGGTAGATTTGCTTTAACATTAAAATAACAGTTGTCTTCTTTTATAATGACATTTTTGTTTTTAGGTTCCAATCACTGGTTGATGCATCATGGATATGATAATGCATCCCTTTCTTGTCAGCCATCTTCAGCTCATACAGCAGTTTTAAAACATTTACATCGTTGTTCTTTTTGTTCTAAAGTATTCAACAGTAGTTCTCTTCTTGAAAATCATACTCGTCTACATACTGGAGAAAGATTGTTTGTGTGTAATGTGTGTTTAAAACCTTTTATTCAAAAATCTGACCTTGTCAGACACAAACGAATACATACTGGGGAGAGACCATTTAAGTGTCTTCTTTGTGATTATAGTGCCACACAATCTAGTCATTTAAAAAGCCATATGAAAGGAAAGCATCCATAATTCAGCAATTCAAAATTTGCTATGGTTTTTAAATTATTTGTAATGTAATGTATGCCTGAATATCTGATAATTTTAAATTTTGTGTGCCTTGAGCTTGAAAAAAAATAAAAATAAAATAAGGTAGATATTTTTGCAGTAATTGTTTAGAATCTGTTTTACATATTTTTCAATAATCAAACAGTATTATTTCCAGTATAATTTCTTGTGACAAAAGAACTCCCGAGGTCAGCGGAATTAGTCTTCTTCAGGTGAGAACTGAAACTCTCCAAAGAAACTCTCAATTTCATATGTCAAAGGGAGAAACCATTCAGGAGGGATTAGCAACTAGGTACTATTATACCTTAATCCCTCCTGAATATTATCTAAGGTGTGATTTCTATTTATTATCCATTAATTCTATTTATATTTAAACACATTGGGATACAACACATGAAGTTTTTCAATGACTTTTCATGGGTACTTACCCACTAGTATTAAATGTAGTTTTGACGTCATGAAAATACAAATTTTGTCACTTCTGCCACTGTCCCCCAGTGATGAAGTGAGCTTTTTTTATCTCCTAATTATGTCAGTAAAAATCATAATAAAAATAAATGTGACACTTAAGAAATTATGATTTTTATTGTTAAAAACCCCCTTATTTATAGAAGTTTTAATGATATTATTTTCAAAAATTGCAGATATGTGTTTGTCCCTGAGAATTGGTAACATTACGATGTTGTCCAAAAAATCGTTCTTTTCATCGACTAGATGATGACAGCATCTAGTCGATTTATGTTAGATGAAAAGCGCTATTTAGAGTTTTGTTCCACATATGTTTGAAACTTTGCTGTTAACAGTTAAGGAAAAAACACAATTTTAAGACTCATTTTTCATGACTATTTATTTGTTACCTGTCATTCCTGACATGCATTTAATTATTATTAGTAGGAATGAATAAAAAATACTGCATCTCCTGTTAGTGCATAAAAGCGAGTTATACAAAGTGCATACTTTGTTTCCCAATGTTGGTTTTGATTTCTTTGCTGAGCAAAAAGAAACTCAAATATAGTTTTAAACCTGAAAATTGACAATTATTAGATATTCAGTCGTATATAGATTTGAATACTATTGTTTTTATATTTACAGTAGATGTGTTATATTTAGCAGAATAAATAGACTCTTATTAAAATTTGTAGCATTTCTTATTAAAATATGAAAACTTTTACATTTTACATCAAATATACCACTTTTTGTTCTTGCACTATGTTTTAAAAATACTTATTTATGTTGAAAGAAGAATTCTGCCTTATAAGATGGACTTTTAAAGTAACATAAAGGTAAAAATTCATACTGACTGCAGAACTATGGGAAGTCATTAAAAGTATGAATTATAGGAAGTCATATAAGTCATTAAAAATTGGCCCTCTACTGCAGTGCTACTGAAATTTTTTGGTATCTCAACCCCTTTTTACACTTAAAAATTATAAAGGACCCACTGCTTTGGGTGACTGTAACTGATGACCTTCCCACCCACTGTAATAATATTTTCTAGAAAATAGTACTAACAAATATAATTACAATATATCACAGTACTAACAAATATAATATTTAATTTAAATTAAATACTCATAATATTGATTACTAACTGATTTATTTTTTAGTATGAAATACTAAAAAATATAACATCTACTGTAAAAATTAAGAACATATCTATGATACATCTTCGGACAAATTATAACAAAACAAGTATCACTATAAACTAAAATTCAAAATTTAAAAAAAGAAGCAACTAGCAAAATATGTATTTATTCAAATTTTCTGCGATCCCTCAAAATTTTCATAATCCCCTAGATGTTGTGATCCCTAGTTTAAGAATGACTGTTCTACTGGATACGTATCATACCACTTTTCTGCCTTCCCGATACATCTTCTTCAACCCAGACCGTCCGATCTACCAGAAAGGTATAAGGTATCTGTTTGGACGGCCTGGAAGTGTCACTCAATTTAAACCGGAACCCAGTGGGGTATGCATCCACAGGGACCGTACCCTCCTTCCTCTACCACCAACCTCTCGGAAGGACTTACGGACCCACATGTCTAACGTGATCGTTCTCCACGTGAACATGGCAGCAGTTTTGGCAGTGGTGGGAATTGAACCTGGGCCGACCGAGTGCAATTTCTGCATGCTAACCACTGGGCTGTCATGCCCCATTGCCAGATACATCTTAACTTTTTAAGGTTTTTTAGTAGTTGTGTACTGATATTAAAAGATATAGTTAATAATATATGGATTATAATTCTTTAAATAATCTGCCAATAATTATTTTAGGTAAAAGTGGTCACTACTGAGTTAATGTTGGTCAGAGTGACCAAAAGCTATATTTTTGAGTTTTTGCCTTTATATAACCATGATTATCCTATCATTCAATAGATGGTTATGGGATGACCATCATATAATATACATATCATTCTGCATATACTGTAAATAAATAATTTAACTCAATGCAAGATGTTTTTATTATATAGAAAACTTTGCTTAGTTTCACTCGAAATATTTTCTAAATTATAAAAAATATAAAATGTCAGTAAGAAAAATGTTTGTAAAGAAATCTAGTTTCTAAATCAATAATTTGTTTAAAAATCTTTGAAGATCCTACAAAGATATATAATGGATTTTAAATCAGGTTCTTAGTTTTTGAAGTATAGTGGCTATAAGATCCTGTAAAATCTGCTACACGCAGTCTGCTATACTTGATATTTGCTCATAATTTAGACAGATTAAGTTGTTTCAATTATGTATCTTACTTTAGTTACCATAGACCCATATTATCTGTTGTAAATGAAACAAATGAGACTTAAAACAATGAATAAACTTATTGAACTTTATTGGAGTTTCATTTTACAAGATGTTAGTCATGTCAAACTATTTTAGCACCATTGGACTGAACCACTACCAATTTTTTTTTTCAGAATGCTTCCTTAATTATTTTTATATTTATTTATTGGTGATGTCCAATAATAATTAACTAATTGTAAAGTTGTATGTATATTAATATTTTTCAGTGTCTGATAACACTGAAAAATAAATAAAAACAAAAATTACAACTACCAGTTAGGAACCCATCTCATTTAATGATGGATAAAATGGAGTTATTTTTTTACAATTCATTTTGTGACAACATTTTCAAGAATAAAGTCTCATTGTAAGATGCAACCTTATTGTTTTTTAATTTTTATATTTATGCTTCAGTTTTGAATTATAAGCATATCTCCTGTGAATAATATGTGTAAGTGAAAGTGTATTATTTTTCAGGGCAAATGAGAGATTTTAATGGCTTCAAAGGGTCTTTCTCTCACTTTTCATTGGCAGAAGAGAAGAAAATCATGAAAACTAGAATGTATTCTACTGAAGTTATGTTCGGAAATGATTCGTCAGAAGACATGGATGATAGTGCCAAATTTTTGCAGAGTTCTTCAAATGAACTTCCTAGGTTGCAGCATAAGTGTTCTGTTTGTGATAAAATGTTTTCTTTCGCTTGTCATCTTAAGCAACATATGCGTGCACACACAGGGGAGAAACCTTTCTCTTGTGATGTTTGTGGGAGAACTTTTTCTAGAAGGGATAACCTAAATGTCCATAGGAGATTACACGCTGTATAAAATATTTTTGTGTGTATTTTGCCTTTTCTCAGTTATGCAGATTGAATTGTTTTGGTATATATTACTTTTGATTAACATTTGTTTTTAGCTAGTAATTTACACTAAGTAGAAATTTAACTCTAGAAATATTTACTCTTTGTCACTATGTAGTCATAATTAAACATAATGTTAATTATGACTACTTAGTAACTTATTAATGTAAAATAGCTTAGTTAGTAGCTTATTAATGTAAAGTTCTCAGGAAATTTTTAAAAGAAAATTAAAAAAGAAATGATCTTCATTGTATTTTTTTATATAATCTTCTCCATACATGTTAATGATGATTTAGAATTTTTCCACTTTATTTTCATAGATTCTCACTTAGTTTTACATTCAGTTTCACACATTAAGCATAAGTTATCTATTATTATTATTTTTTTTTTTTTGTCTTGGTTCCTTTAAGGAGTGTCTATACAGCCATGAAGATGCTGTTTGCAGTAAATTATAGAGTTCCAAAAGCAGCCTGTATGCAGCTACAAAGTGATTATAAAGGGGATATATTCACAGGAATTATAAAATGCTTGCTGTTGGGAAATGCTGGCCACAGGAGTTATTCTTGATTTAATAGAGTATTGGAGGTGCCATAAAAGAAATTCCACTAGCTATTACTCCTGTAAATTATGTGAGCAAAACTTCTAGTAAATTATGATATTTAAAATTGTCTTTTACTTTTTAAAGTGTCTTAATATAAATGGCTATGATTTTTGTCATATCTGAAATCATTTATCACAAAGATTTTTACAGTTATAAATGTAAGAATATTCATTATAATTATTATTATAATCTTGCATTTATAACTGCTGTAAAATTATAAGCATTTTGGGACTATCTTACAATGTTACTAATTATGTTCAGACAAAAATTCAATGTTACACTTGCAAGCCAATATTATCTAATTGGTAACTTTATTTAATATGAGCACAGGCACACGATTTTATTTTCTTCAAAAAGTTTTTTGTAATAAGATCATCTGCCTAATGTTAATTTTGTGAAAAGAATCTGTTCTGTTTTAATATCTTAACAACTTCTGGACATAGAAACCCAAAACATGAATGCAGTTAACTGCAGTCAAACGAAAGATAATCATTCCATATATGGAAAATCTTGACTGAAACTTAGGAATTTACAAACGGAATGTACAGTCCTAAATAAGCACCCACTACTTATTAGTCTTCTGTGTAGGTTTAATACATTTTAATTAAGTTCCTTTAATATGCTCTAAATAAGTGCATGAGGCACATGCAAATGATCCTTTCCATACTCCTTTGACATGCCCACAGTTGGGGGTTTTGTCAATATAGGAAAACAAAGCCTTATTCTGTTGACATAGTAACCGCTATGCATGTGTTGTCTTACAGAGTGAAAGAAGTGTTAATTTTCATCTCAATTGCAAATGCCAATTTTTACAGACACATTTAAGAATTTATATTAAAAAAAAATGAAATAATGTAATTAAGACAGTTGTAACATTATGTTAAATTGTAACATTTACTTGTATATTGTTCTGTTTATCTCATCTTTATTAAATTTTATATTTTGGAAACAGGTTGGCTCTGTGACAATGAATTTTCTATTTTTCTGCATATTATGTGAATGCACATTTTGATTTTCAAATTTGATGTAATGGAATTCTTGCTGCTAAGAACAGGCTCCTTTCCACCCACTGGTCGAAAAACCCAGACCACTGGACTGGCCCTAGGGCTTACAGCAGCTGTTTGAGTGGCCGGGCCCACACATTTTGCATTTTCATGGAACTGGTTTGTGGGTTGTTTCCCTTACTTATTTTGCACCTAGCTACTAGGGGTCAAGTATTTAAATTGGTATGAGAATAATTTTTTTTTTGTATTTTTTTATCATTTTTCTGTTATTATTTTTCTATTTTAACTTGATTTTTAACATGATTCATTCTAACTTTTGTTTAAAAAAAGTATGAACTTTTAAATTTAAATGTTAGAATGCACATTAATGTATTTTATGTTAGAAATCATAAGTACAAAATTCAGGATTTGTGATTATTCTCAATCATTTCCAGTCTTTTTGAATCTATTTTTCTGCTCATACATCGAAAATTTGCATATCACATTCCAGTGTATTGTATTTTTCTATTTTAACTTGATTTTTAACATGATTCATTCTAACTTTTGTTTAAAAAAAGTATGAACTTTTAAATTTAAATGTTAGAATGCACATTAATGTATTTTATGTTAGAAATCATAAGTACAAAATTCAGAATTTGTGATTATTCTCAATCATTTCCAGTCTTTTTGAATCTATTTTTCTGCTCATACATCGAAAATTTGCATATCACATTCCAGTGTACACATGGTCATGCAAATTCTAAAGTTGATCAGTAGAGGGTGTCTGAAATTTACATATCTAGCCACAGCGCTCCTCTACTGGTATTTAAGCTGCAGGTGGTTAAGCAGCTTCAGTCTGTCTGAGTCATTAGTCGGCCACTGCAGTCTGCTTCACGGTTATGTTTATCTTGAAGTAGTCTATCAATTCTTAACATATGTACTGTATACACAAATTTATTACTAACTAGTGAGTTCAACCACATATCTATTGTTTTTCGCTAATGAGAAGAGCCACTTGCTTGAGATGATAAATTGATTTGTAAAATGCAGAATGCCAAGTTGGCATGTCTTTGCATTGTTTTAAAGTTATATTTAAAGTCTTATGTTTCAAGTAATGAATAAATTTTTCAAGTTAAATATCTTCTGGTGATTCATTCTACTCCACAAAAATTTTATATTTATTGTAAACTTCTAACTTTGAATAGACTTCACTATGTTAGTTGACTTCACTGTGCTAATACATCAAGATGGTAAATGCTTATCTCTCTAAGTACATATGCCAACAAAGTTAACTTGATTGGCTGCCAGTAAGACTTAAAATTTATCATTTCATGTGCATTTTTTCAAAGCATTTATTTACATCAGTATAAGAGTTTATAACATTTCATAGCAAGATATTGATTGGCATGTGTTCTATTATGTACTCTCTACTCTATTTTAATGTACTGCAATACTTGCTCATTAGCATCACATGTGAGTGAGTGGCATTTTAAAAAATTATTTTTGGTAATTATATCATAAAATCGAATTTTTTGAGCATAGTGACCTATATTTTTAGAAAGAGAACATCAAAATCTATAAAAGCTCTTCAACCACATATTGAAGTTAGTTCTTTTTACATGCATTATAAGGCTCTAATTCATTGGCATCAATGGGACAAAAAATTTCTAAGCAACCTCAAAATGGTCATGATCGATTATTTTTGGAATTGAATGTTATTCACCTTTACACTTTTCGATTCCGTTATGGGGATGTGCTTGAATTTGAGCTGTGACTTGCAGGTTCAGCAGATTTTAGTATGGATATTCTGCTCTTTATATATAGATAGATTCATCACTTTTCTCTTGGGTGTATCATAATATTCTGAAAAACATTATTCATCTGAAAATTGTATATTATGTATTCTATGTTAAGAAGCTTACCTCTCTCACTTTTCATATTAAGAATTTTAGTTCTGCCCTGTAGGTAAAATGTATTGGCCATGCCCACGTATATCATTGTTTATTAAGTCAGGTTATAGACACCTTCATCATCAAAAAATGTATATTTCTCATTGATTTGCAATTTTCTAGTTGCGTGTATAAATTGTAACATGCTGAATTCCTTACATTAAAAATATTTTTTCATAAATTCGTATTTTGCAAAAAATAGTGGTGTTTAAATACAATTTTGTAATATAGAAATGTGTGACAATATAATGTGTTTTTGTAATACAGTGGTAATAAAATGCACTGCTTCAATATCCTCTATTCAATTTATTTTTAAAAATAAATAGAATATTTTTCTTTATTTCAGTATATGTAATATAGATGTTCCACATGTCATGTACCAAAAATATTATTTTGCAACCAGCTCTCAATGTATATTAATGATATAAATAAACTAGAAAACTGCTATAATGCAAGCATTACTTTTAAATAACAATTTTTTTCTATAAATTTAGAAAATCCATTAATAAAATAATTTTTGGAAAGAGGAGTTCAAAATCTATAAAAGCACTTCGACCATTTATATATAAAAGCTGGTTTTTTTACACAAGTTGTAAGTCACCAGAAAATAACTTTTCAATAGCATCAATGGGGCGAAAATTTCAAAGTGACTTGAAAATGGCTTTGTGGATTTAAAATAGCTTTGATTGATTTTTTTGGAGTAGAATGTTATTTGTCCATGCAGTTTTTGATTCTGTTTGCAGGGATGTGCTCGTATTTGAGCTGAGACTTGAGGTTCAGCAGATTTTAGTGTGGATGTTCTGTTCTTTATATATAGATAATTCTCATATGTTGGATCACATTGATGTAGAGTTTGTTTTTCAATATTTTTGGGTACCCCTGGAAGAGTCTACAGCTGCCTCAAGGTTCCCAGAACACACCTTGAGTAAAATTTTTTAATGCTACATCTTTACTATTAAAATAGTTGGTAATTGCTTGTTTTCAAACTATGTTTCTAAGTTTTTGAAACATTTAGATTTCCAAGAAAAATTTCAATGTTAGTCAAATGGATCATAATAGACTTTAAATTATAATTTATGGGTCCTTGTTTTTTCAATGCATTACTTCTACAAGGGAAGAATTTTATTATTATTCTCTGAAGTTATTATTATTATTATATTTGCCAAACCAATTGCCAAATGCAATATTTAGTCATCAGCACAACCAAAATTTAATTTCATCCTGAAATAAAAAAAAAATGTAAGTTCTCAATTTTAAAAGGATGTTATTATTATAAAGCTTATAAGAAATTTTACTTTATGAAATTCGAGCACCTGTTTTTCTTTATTTTTTCCTTAGCTTTTGCTTATTAAAAGAAAAAAAACATTGTTGGGAGAAGGGCTTGCAGAACGTTATGAGAATGCTTTTGATTGTTTATTTTTTTAAATCTACTTAAAATCGTATGAAATTTACAATTTTTGATGGCAGTCAGCAGAAATAACAATCACCAAAACTTTTGTCCAATATTATTTATTAGTAATTGTCAAATTTATATTTTTACCATGCATTATTTTTGTTTGTATTTTTTATTCATCTAAATTCCTGCTATTTTACTGCTATGAAAATATGATCACAATATATAAATTGATTCCTGCAATTTTGAAATAAAGAGGAATATTCTAAAGGAGGTAAGATGATGGATAGTGTTTACTAAAACTTTTATGAAATACAACAATTTATGATAAAAACCATAGATCGGAAATATGTGTAAATGGTATAAATTAGGATTAAAATGTTATTGTTTTCAATTGAGAGAAAAAAAATTGGTTTGTGCAAATTAGAATACTGTGTCTATATAGGCTGAAATTGTAGATTTTTATCTAGCCTGACAGTAACAGTCTGGGTTCAGTTCTAGCCTGAAGATATTTTGTAATATAAAGTCTGATCTTGTCCAAAGTTCCGATAAGTCTTGCCTCTGTGCCCTAACATTGTTTTTCAGATATATCTAAAATCATAAATTCAAGCCATCTATTTGCCCAGTATTGTGTGAAAAAGTGCTTTTTTTGTGTTTTTTATTCATGATGATATTGGCATTTTGTGTGACTATTCATTTAAAATTTTTTGACGCATGGACTGAGTATGTCAGTTCAGCCCAAACTGCTCAAACTTGGTCCGAGCCTAGCCAAACCCAAAACTTTTAAGATAAATGTAGCCTTACCCTGCTTGTATATACCTAGAAGTAAATGAACATCAGATCTTTCTTGTAACGAAGAAAAGTTTACTTTTGGTCAAGTGGTTAGCAGTATCTTTAAATTCAGAAATTATCTGGATCAGAATTGATGATGTTGGTATGATAAAGTGTTGATTTATTGAGGACTGATATTTTTATAGTGTCCATATAATATTTCTAATTAGCACGTACTAGTATGGTGTACCAATTTGCCGTATAAGTTTGCCCATCGGGAGTATATATACAGGGTGCGGCAGAAGGAACTCCCTGATTTGGGAAGCTAATAGAAACTAAATGAAACAAGGTAGAAAAAAAATCTTTTTATACCTGAGTAGTACACATAATGCAGTTTGAAATCAACAAGTTTTAAAAATTGCATCACTTAAGTGGCGTCCTCCATTAGCGATACATTGATTGAGCCTTTCCCTGTAGCTTTCCATGGCCCTGCGGGTAATTTCAGGCGGAATGGCAGCAATTTCCTGAGTGATTGCCACCTTGAGAGCTTCCAAAGTTTGGGGACGATGTTGGTATACCTTGGCTTTGAGGTGGCTCCAGAGAAAAAAATCGCACGAGTTCATATCTGACGACCTCTGCGGCCACCCAATGTCACCATGCAAGGAGATGACATGGCCAGTTCTCGTGCGATTTTTTTCTCTGGGGCCACCTCAAAGCCAAGGCATACCAACATCGTCCCCAAACTTTGGAAGATCTCAAGGCGGCAATCACTCAGGAAATTGCTGCCATTCCACCTGAAATGACCCGCAGGGCCATGGAAAGCTACCGGGAAAGGCTCGATCAATGTATCGCCAATGGAGGACACCACTTAAGTGATGTAATTTTTAAAACTTGTTGATTTTAAACTGCATTATGTGTACTACTCAGGTATAAAAAGATTTTTTTTTCTACCTTGTTTTGTTTAGTTTCTATTAGCTTCCCAAATCGGGGAGTTCTTTCTGCCGCACCCTGTACATAATGCCAAAAAAAATTAGAATTTGCAATGTTTCGTAAATTGTATAAGTGGAACAATAATTATGCAACATTTGAAATGTGAGGCTTGGATATGATACTCGTTGAAAATTGCATAATGACAACAACAAATGCTCATATTGCTATGTAATTTTATGTGTAGATACTTTATGTAAAGAACTATAACTGAATAAAATTGTAAGAAAAACAAATTGCTTGAAAAAGCTATTCAATTCCTGGTTATAAAAGAGGACCATCAAGTATATGTGGATCTTTTTGTAATGTCATAAAATTATCTTTAAACTATGGATCCTGTGAGTTAAGTTCTTCTTCACTTAAAACTAATCTAAGTACAAAAGAAAAACCCAAACCAAGATGTGAAGTTCAATTCTCATATAACGTAGAAGTAAGTTGCAGATCTTTGATTTTCAGAACAATGGAATGCAAATTCAATCCTTTGCAAGCAAATGCGAAGTGACAAGTTAAATGTTTTAAACGCTAGTCTTAATTTTTTTTTTTCATTTTAAGGGTTTTCTATTGTTATAGAATTTTGGATTGAAAGTGAGATAGTTTTTTTGAAGATAATGTATAATGTAAGTATTACAAGCTCTAAAGTCGGGGACACCTTTTGTGATTATATGCATGTATATTTCAAGGTGGATCCTTTCATCATAAAAATATAGTTCTTTAACTGTCACAAATGGAATAAATGATAAATAAACATTTTAACATGGCAAAAGGAATAAATGATAAATAAACATTTTAATAAAATTTGAAAATACTGAACATTTGTTGCGAAATTAATTGCTGTACAGTTTTAATTTTAGTGTATTACTTTATTATACTGACAACACACACCATAATTCGTTCAATGAATCAAATATCTCTTTTGGTTTTTTTTTTTGCAACCTTTGAGGCAAAATCCCAGGAAAACAAAAACTCCCTTTGGCGTCTGAATTTTTTGCTCCTTTTTTTATATGTTCCTCCTTGGATTTCATGAATTTTAGATCAATTATTTAAACTCTTATATATAGAAACATTTTATTGAAATATAGAAACATTTTTAATGTTATTCATATCTGTAAATGCTTTATATTAAATGCAGACTTCCAGTTAAAAAAGTATTGAATTGTATAATATGTATGTGTATGTAGAAATTTTACATATTTTAAAAAATGTATAAATTATCTTCAAAATAAATTACAATTTTTGCACTTGTACATCTTTCTTGAAAATTTATTTGTTACATAATTTTTAAATTTCTGTCTAAACCAGAAATTAGCAATGAATTCTCAATAAAATGACATTACAGATAAAAGAATTTAATGAAACATAAATTGCATTTGAGCGATAATCATGTCAAATACTGCACATTCTCTCTCACTTGCCTGTAATGTACACTGCAGATGAATTTAACCATAACAAATCAGAGCTCAGAGCATTAGATTTATGCAATTGAGACTTTTTTTATTGTGACTGTATAATCAAGTTAAGTTGTCTCCGAGTGTAGCTTTTGTTTATAAACAGGAAGAGTTAGTTTATTTACATATGCTTAAAATTATACAGTTTAAAAGTATTTTGTAATACGTCATTGAAGAAATTGGGAATGCATTTACTTTCTTTTTATATTCCAGTATAATAATTTTTTCCTGTACTAATTCATTATTTTAATTTCAAAGGTTTTCTTTTACAATCTTCATTCTCAACTGTGAGAACAGAAGGCACTAAAAGTGTAAAGGAAATTATGCCCGTTGTTGAAATTGTGTATGAGAATGAATTCCTACCTGAAGATGCTTTGAACACTGCATGTTTTCTACAGGAGCCGTCTCAAACTTCCACAACAAAAGGGGATCACAAATGTGGATTTTGTGGCAAAATATTCCACTTTGCTTGTCACCTAAAGCAACATATTCGCAAGCACACTGGGGAGAAACCATTTTCTTGTGATTTGTGTGGAAAAGCTTTTTCTCGCCGAGACAAACTTAATATTCACAAGAAAATGCACCTGCTAGCTCTTACAAATGATATATAAGATACTTTTGATTGTTCAAATGTTTTTTATGATTCTTATTTAATGATTCTGCCGTTTTGAAAATTTAAATATTTTGCATTATTTAAATGTGTTATATATTTTTTCAAAATTATCATCAGATCCAAGGTATTCACCACCCTGCTAAATGTGACTACATCAGAAAATCTGTGACAAAGAATTAATTTTGATTAAAAAGTTTGGCGAATGATAATTTTGCCAGCACATCACAAATTTTTACTTTGAGATGCAATATTAAAGCAGGATATCTCTGTGACTTCATTTTGGTTAATTGCATACTTAATTGAGTACCTGAAATAAAGAATTTTAATTCTGTATTTCAATGTTGTTGTTCAAGTAAAAATAGTCCTTTGTCTTTGAAATATGTAAAATTAAAGCATATTTTAGTTAAAATTTTACGCAATTAAAATAATATGAATATGTGCTGCATTTTTTAATTGCCATATAAGTTGTTCATTTTTATTTCTTTAAAAAATTATAAAAAGATCTGGCTAACAAATTTGTCAAAGTTATTGACTAATACTTTGAAATTCTAACCACTGGCCCTGCATCTAAGCAGTCTTATGCATTAGAATATCAAACATTGTCAGAGCATGGGGGTGTCAAACAGCCCCACTATTTACAATTAGCATCTCCAGTGGTTTTTATCAAGTGGATATTGACATACTACTTTCTAACTGAAATAGTTAGCGATGTCTCCCAATTTAGAATCTTATTTCTTTCCCAAACTTAGAATCAAGTTTTACTTATATTATTATTTGTATAATCTTCTTTTGAGGTGTAATCTTTGTTTCAAAAACTTACGTTTGGTAGGCTGAAATATTTTTTGATGTGAGGATTTTATAGTTTCTTTAAATAATAAGTTAGACTTTTTACTTATGAAATACAGGTTTTACTTTTGTCACCCAAAGAGTAAAACCTGCATAGGGGTTACCATTTATTCTGTGACCATTTATATTAAATTATTTTATTCCCATAAATAATTTTTCTATTTTTTCTTGGTACAAAATATTCTTGTATTAAGTTACTACTTTTAATGACTACTGAGTAGTTGTTTTAAACAGCTTTCATTGTAGCATGTTTGTTCAACTTTCAATTATTACAAACGATTTAGTTTTGCAAAAATGAAACATTTTAGACTAGAATTTTTTAGGATCTTTAAAAGTTGGCAATGTGACTCGGGTATGACCTTTTTGTTTATTGCATTTTGGATTAAAATATTTAAAGCATTAATAAAATGAATAATATATAAAATAGTTTGTTATTTTTATAATTTTAAAAAGAATATTAGTAAAAATACCAATATTTGCATCTGTTAATATTAATAAAAAGTTTATCTTCTAAACTCCACAAAAATAAAAATTTTTGTATTTAAAAATATACAAGTTGAAAGCATTATTTGAAATGATTTATAAAAATGCAATTTTGTAAAAAAAAATGAAGAATGCCAAGCTCAATAGATCAGTGTTGCTGAGTTATACTTAACTCTTTGAATGTTATATTTACAACTGCAAATGGAAATCGTGTGGTTAAAAAAAGTTATATTGAAATTTTTATGAGTTAAGTGTACATACATTATTTTAAACTGTATATATAGTTTATTTTATGAATTTCAATGTTGCTATGTTTGTGATTTTAATATGCAGTACAACCTCTGAATTCTGGCATTACTGTGACATAGACCATTTTAAATTTCAGAAATCTTGTTAATATTTAAATATTTAAAAGTACAGTGTATCTTACACATTCACTCCTAGATATGCTATTAAATAGTACATGAAAATAAATGTTTAGATTTTCATATAACAATTTCATATTTCCATCCGTTAACATTTAACAAGTTTTTAAAATTAGTGGTCTTGGGCTTTTATTCGATGTGCTCACCTGTTATTGATGTATGTTGTCAAAATTTTTGAAGGAATAAACAGCTTTTCATTTGCTTCAAGCCAGATTAATTATGTGATAATCAATGTTGCAATCATTGTAATTCAAATGGAAGGTATATTGATAAAAATGCTAAGAAAAAGTATGTGCAATGTTTTGAATATATATAAAAATTGCATTGTTCAAAAATCAAATTTTTTGTACATAATATGCAAGGGTCATACGAACATTTGAATTACTCTATTTGTGATAATTTTATTTTGGCAATTACTAATAAAATTTGGTGAAAACCGTAGTGATTATGATTTTTGTTCTGATATCAAATTCAAAAATTGTATATTTTTAAGGTTTAGATAGCTTTAAAATAAACATTCATATTCCTCTTTATTTTGGAGTCATGAAAGGGCATTTTGTAATTTCTTCTTTTATTGCATTTCATAATGTGGCAATAGCAATTACAGTTCATAATTGTTTAGTGTAATTATTGTTAATCTTTATGATTGTTAAAAAATTCCATTCTCAAAGATTTTTTTTAAAATTTTAATGTATTGAAAACATACTTAAATACTTAAAATAAAAAATTAATTAGTAGGTTTGTAAAATATTGTATGCATCTCAAAAATAGTCTGAGTAGAAGTGAGGGTGGTTTAACATGCGTCTGAGCATTCAACAAAATGGACAATGTTAAGGAATAATGGCAAGAGCCTAAGATTGCAAGAAATCTAAGGAATAATTGCAAGAACAATTACAGTTAATGATTAACAGCAATTAATTACATGCATAATAAATAACTACTTTCAATTAAACATAATCTTGGTTACAAATAATTGATATTAATCTTTCACTGCAATTACACTTTATTTTACTTAAGTTAATTATTTAATCATTTATATTTTAATTGATTGTGTGACTGTATATGACTTTCATATATCTTTACTAAATGGGAAAAATTTAGCTCACTAGTTTATTATTTAATTTAGCACTAAAGAGTATATTGATCAGTATGGTTGTGCTGTTACTGAACACATTAATATTTGTGTCTTATTTTAAAAAAGAATGTATATATTTCTGGTTTACAGTTTGTTGAAAACTGATACGAAAGCATACTGCACATTTGTGGTGTATGTATAAGTCTCTTTGGTGTTCAAATTTGATACTTTAATCAACTTTTTATTCTGTTACTAACAAAGTATTTTATTGTAGATTAAAAATATGTTATTTGATTTTTCTTAAACATTTTTCACAATTAGCATTCAGTTCTCCATATTCTTGAAGAATATTTACGCCTGGTTTGTGCATACCAGCAAGAATTGGCTTCAGCATAGCTCTGCTTTCATTTTAATGTTTGCAAAGACTATCTGTCAGCTAAAATATTAAATTATTAAATATATATATATATGTATATATATATATATATATATATATATATATATATATATATATATATATATATATATATATATATATATATACATATATGTATATATATATATATATGTATATATATATATATATATATATTTGTGTATATATATATATATATATATATATATATATATATATATTCAGATTTTTTTTGTCTAACAAATTTTTATTTGGGGGAAATTCCTAAAACATATCAGCATACTTGATTCTAAATAACATGTTAATTAAATGTCCTTTTCTTTGTTATAATATTGCTTTTGTTTTAATGTGATTTTTTTAATGTATACTTTTTTTATTTAATTGGAATTGTTTAATGAAAGTTATAATTTTAATACCTGTAGAATAATTTATTAGAACATTTCAAAACAGAGCTTTTATGAATCAACATATGACTGTCACTTGCTAAAAGTTTTTTTTTGTTTAAAGGTGCTATAATCATCAGTATTTATAGCTTAGCAGCTTTAATATACTGTGACACTACTCGTATAGTATATTTTAGCAATACTATTCAAAGTATGATTGGAAAATTTTAACATCCTGATAATTAGATATCAATATAAATGTTTATTATCATGCAATACTTATTTAAAATAAATTTTCGTTTCCTAGCCATTTGCCCCACTAATTCCTGTTTCTTTTGGAAATGTTGTACTATGAAAAATCTAATTGTGCAGTTGTAAATGGCTATTGGATGTAGAATCCACAAAAGTATTAAGTTAATAAAGATTTTCAAATATTGGCTTTTTGTTTATACTGCATCCTTGAGTATTTTTTTAACAATTAGTTAAAATGCATTAAAATATATTGTGGAAGATTACTAGATGAGAGAGAAAATGATTTAGATTTAAAATTAGTTTGATAAAAAAAATATTTGATTTAGCCATTGAGAGCTAAAAAGTAAACCATTTTATGAAAATATTTTATTAAAACTGGTTTTGTTTTTCACTCTTATGTCATGTGATGTAATATTATATTAACAATATTAAATGTATGTCTTGATTGTGCTTTACAAATATCCTTATTTGTTTTAATTCAAGGATTCCCAACACATATTGTACTTGCGCAAGTACCACTGTGCTATCTAAAATACAAAAAGATGTCAAATACTATACTAATCCTATGTGGTGCTTCCCTGAAAGAAATGTATGTGTGGGCGCATGTTGATGGTAAAAAATTATAAATTGTAATCTAATTAAACTTTTTTTATTGAGGGAAATTAATATTAATTATTAGTTTATCCCAATGAAAGTTTTCAATTTTTACATTAGTGATTACAAATGCGAATAATGAATATTGAGACCATAATTAATTTAATGTTCAAATAAATGTTGTTTGCTATTTCATAAAATTTCTAAAAATGTATATTTTAGTGTGCATTATACTTTATCAAAAGATTTTTTTTATGTATAAATGAAAAACATTTTGTTAAAAGTAAATTAGATTATTAAATGCTAAAAGCAATTAAAATTCAGCAATTTTAACTACTTAATTATGAAATTTTAACCAATCTTTTTGTGATATTAATATTCCACTGAGCAGTGTTTCTCAGTCTGCTTTTCTCCTTAATGGATGGTTTCCTCTTAGACATATATTATGCTTTGTTTATTTAATGTGTAGGATATTCATATACTTAATTTAGTTTCTTTTTCAGTTACAAACTTTAATCAGGCAAAATACATCCTTCCAAATGTTGCACATGCATCATCGATGAGTGAAAATGCTCCAGTTGTCAATGCATCTCCTCATCATGTTCAAATATTGGACTTCTTTTCTGATGATCCTTCTGAAAACAACGATGGATCAACAACACACAAATGCTTATATTGCAACAAAACATTTAAATGGGCATCACATCTTCAGAGGCACGTAAGAATGCATACTGGGGAAAAACCTTATAGTTGTGATATTTGCTCTAAACGATTTTCTGAGAGAGGTCACTTGAATTCACATTACAAAGTACATTATAGAGACTCTTTGAGATCCTAAAATACATTGATAAATTCAAATGTTTTATTAAATTACCGTATATACTCGCATATAAGTCGTGAAATTTGTGACAAAAAAATCGCTTCAAAGTGTGTGTGTGTGTGTGTGTGGGGGGGGGGGGGGTCGACTTATACGCGGAGTCTAAAAAAAAATCGTAAGCCTAAAAGTTCTTTTTTTCCGCAAGACAATCGATCCTAAAACATTGCGGTAGTAAATACGTAATCGCGCAGTTCGAAGTTTAATCAAAACTCTCCTGTGAGTCACTGCCTTCCCGATGCTCCTGACTATCAATGTATTGCATCATCAAACAATATGCATACATTTTCGTTTGATGTTTATCACTCGCTTCTCGGATTACGGCCGATCGTTTTCCAGAAAAAATTGTTCTTTTCAGAAATAATTCTTTAACACGGATTGTTTAAAACTATAATGCGGTATTTGAAGTTGAAAGTGTTTTTTTTTTGTTTTGTTTGTTGAAGAGTATATAATAACAACTGTGTTGGGGGTTAATGAAAAATGCGGCTCAAATAACGGGCGGAAGCCAGATATTGTTTTGATTGCGCGGTGGGTCAAGGACGCTTGAAATACAGGAATGCGTGGTCTCCCGTCCGTTTTGAGGACGCTGCATGCTGGGAGTAAAATAATACCTGGAGCTTGTCACACGAAAACAAGCGTCCCCGGATGAGAGACAACGCTCATATGTCATAGGCCTACTTGTTTGGAATCGGACTTTAAAGGGTTCCGATGAAGTTATTATTATTATATATATATATATATCGTTTTCAAGTGTTTTTGAAAAAAAATTTCTCTCTTTTTGGGATCGACTTATACGCGAATTTTGGATTTTTCTCGATTTTTTTTCTCTGAAAGTAGGGGGTCGACTTATACGTGAGTTTTGGATTTTTATCCGATTTTTTTCTCTGAAAGTAGGGGGGGGGGGGGGGTCAACTTATACGTGAAGTCGACTTATACACGTGTATATACGGTAGCTAATTTTTATTAAGGGGACCTTGTAAGCAATTTTTGAGAAAAAGTCATTTTAACCTATTATTAGCATGTATTATTTATTATGATACAACAGAAAGAATGTTTAAATATTATTTTAAACAATATTGACTCATAAAGCTCTTAAATTTCCAACTTTAAATTGATATTTTAAGAAACATATGTTTTCTTATTTTGGTACATTTTTCTCTGTAAGCACTGATCATTGAGTTATAAAAGTTTTTTTTACACATATTTATGAAAAGTCATTGTTTTATGCTAATCTGTTTAAAATAAATTATTTAAAAAATCTAAAAATTAAAATTATTGATTTTAGGTAGTAAATTTTATATTTAAAAGGAAAAAAATTAAACTAAAACAAAAAATTAATTTTCAGAAATAAATTTAGGTATACATTTCTCTTGAAGGTTTAAAGTATTCGTAGTAAAATGTTTGAAATTATACAAGTATTTGTTCCTGAAATGATGATACTTAAAATGTCAGAATTTAACTTAAAATGTATACACCTTACAGGGTCTTCTTAAATATACAAGGCTTAAAATCTCAAAATCTAGCACTTTCACTTTGTGAGAAGCAAATATTTTAATGTTCTTTATTTACTTAAATGTTTGTTCATTGCAAGATTAAATATTATATTTTAATATTTTAAAAGAATTTTAGTTCAATTTATTACGTTTTTCATTTAGTTTGAATCATGTTGTAAGACATAAAAAAGTTAGTAAAAATGTAAGAAATATTTTTGTTCCTGCAGCCATCAGTTCATTAATTAGGTATACTCTTACACAGAATCTATAATAATAAAGATGCTTGTTTGTCTGTTTGTTGGTTGCATAGTAGAGAATCTATGTGACAGCTGTGATATTTGGTATAGTGATACTTCAGTTCAAGCTCGAATACACCTTGGAGCAATTTAAAAAAAATTCAAACTAGTTTTTAGTTATTGAAATTGAAGCTTCATTCTGAGTAATATTTGCATAAATTGGTTCTTTGGTGATCAAAAATATTATCGCAGAGTTTCCACTTTAATACTATTGGAGGGATCAAAGGATTCTTTTTCAAACAAACTTTGAATGGAATCCATACTATCAATAGATAAATTTTCATGAATTAAAAAATATATATATATATATACTTTTCATGTTTTGAAGATCTAATCAATTTTAAAATTTCGACGTAAAATAATTGACTGATAATATGATCTTCATGATTTAACTGCAGCTCCTTTGAATATTACACACTGCTTCAATACAAATTTTTTGTTCATGCAGTCATCAGTTCATTAATTATAATTTTTATAAAGCATCACTTAATAATTTTTAAAATATGCTATATCAGACGAACAGAACCCCCCCCCCCCCCTTTCAACTCTAAAAAAAGCAAAGCATTTTTAAGCAGGAAAAAAGTTTGCTTCCAAGGTCAGAAAAAAAAAATTGCCTACAGCTGGTTCGTGATATCACAAGATACCAGTTGTGGAACTTTCTGAAGTATCTTTTTGGAATCGCAGAATATTAGGAACTGGTTGATTTGGAAAGCGAAATGTTTACCCGGCATTGCATTTGGGTTTCGAAAATTCACTGAGAGTTCTAGTGTAGTTGTAATTGGAGATGTGTATCTTAAATCCCAAGCCATGCCAGATACATTTTCTACATTTTCTAGTGGTAAATAATGAATAGATAAACCATTTTTTTTAGTCTAACATAATCGGTTGCATTTAGAATTAAAATTATTCCTGAAGAAATTCTCACTGTTAGTGTTAATTTGTTTATATGTAATATTTTTTAGAAAATTAAAAAAAAAATTCTCATTTTTTTAAACTAAAAATTTTAAAAATTATGGATTTTTAAAATCACAGCTCTTTTAATAATTGCTCTGATATTCCTTATTTATTTTAAAAAACATGTCATCAATTTAAGTAGTAAACATTTGGATAGATTTTTAGTGTTATGAAATGATTTGGCGTTACAAAAGTAATGAGTATTTTAGATTTAGAAGACCTCACTGGAAGGGTTACAAAATTAAGATTGCATAGAAACTAAATGATGATTTTCTTTTCACAATAATTGTTAAGTTATTTATTTTGGCATGAAGTTTGAAGTAAAAAGAAACCCTTTAATTGATTGGAAAAACTATTTCTCTGTTTTAAAAAAAAAAAGGGCAAAAATTGCAACATTTTGAGATTTTGAGCCATAATTGTTTTAAAATCACAAACTAACCTAGTCCATTTGATTTACCACAGTTGCTTCCAATATCTTTTGATTCATAGATATTATTTAACCTTTCTTTTGGCTACTAACTCTTTTACAGGAATATTTTCAAACATCTATGTCGAAATTTATTAAAATAGCAGTTCTCAATTTTTGTTTCTCAATGCATTTAGTATACAAAAATTATTGCATCCTAATACATCTCCTTAACATCTACAATCCTTTAAAAATATTTTATTTTTATTTTCAAGATTTTTTAAAAACATGGTTGTGTAGTCTGTACATAAAACCTTTCAATTTGACTCCAACTACTGCGATTGATGGGAAGCAAAGTATTTTATTTGGCTAAACTTGGAAACAAAAATACATTCATAAATTCCTTTGAAAGTAAATATTCAACAACCTATGCATCCAATAAATTAAGAGATTTTTAACCGAAACATAAAATATACCTTAAAACTAAAGAATATAAAAAATAAAAACTAACTGAGCATCATACATAAGTTGATAAGTAAAATGCACTTTGTGCAAAGATTAAAAGAAACTTGAGCAATGTATATAAGTACAAAAAACACAATAATGTAGCATACAGTTCAAAAGAGTGGTCTTCCATTTCTCTTTTAAACTTTGGGTTTGTTGGTTCCCTTGCACTGATAAAGGAGATCTAGCGTATCCTCAAAACAGCTGTGTGCTGTATTATTGTGTTATTTGTGCTTAAGTTTGCAATACTCAAGTTTTTCTAATATATAAGTTGTTTTTTATTTGCAAACTTTAACAATAAGTACATTTCTAAGTAATTTTATATATATATATATATATATATATATATATATATATATATATATATATATATATATACTGTTGCATAATTGCTAAGGACAGGTGATACTCACCTATAGCAATTGCAAAATGAAAGGAAGCAGAATGTGGAAAATTAGAATAAGTGCGGGATACAGTAAGAAGAGGTCTGCGTATGCAAACTTTTCATTTCCATGCTTATTCGTCATCTGATAGCGCTGATAAGAGATTTAAAGGATTTGATGCGTGGGGACAGTTGTTGTTCCAAGTAAAAGTTTTACGGGAAAGATTTAATTGACGAACTTGAAATTTTCTGTATGTCTTCCCAATATCATTTAGATGATTTTGCGTGTGGCCACATTATTGGAAAGATTGAAGAAAGGTGAAAAATAACAGATGTAGCCATAGAGTTCGACATCGCCCACAGCGTTGTTTCATGGCTGTGGCAAACATTTAAAACAACTGGAATGTGTAGCAAGCGTCATGGGGAAGGTTGTATTAGAAGTACGACGCCTGCAGGAAACAGGTACATTCTCCTATTGGCAAAAAGGGACTGGCGCACCATAGCTCAGCAGGTGGCAAATCGGTTTCTTGCTACCACAGGACAGCGGATCTCCTGAGAAACTGTAGCCAGACATTTGGGAGAAGGAGGACTATACGCCCACAGACCTGTTGTGTGTGTCCCATTGTCCAGACTGCACTGTACCTCCCGTTTGCAATGGTGTCTTAAGCATTGCAATTGGACCGAACAGGACTAGGCTTGCGTACTATTCTCAGATGAGAGTAGGTTCAGTCTTTCATTGGATTGTAGACGCCAACTGATCTGGCGTGAGAGTTGTACTGTTTATCATCCAGAAAATATCCAGGAAAGGGGCCGATATCCGACATGCAGTATCATGGTATGGGCCGGCATCATGATCAATGGCCGCACACCCCTACATGTGGTTGCAACTGGGACTATGACTGGCCAACGATACATTGATGAAGTTCTATTGCCTCATGTTCGCCTTTTCTGTGGTGCTGTCGGTGATAAATTAGTTTTCATGGACAACAATGCACCATGTCATTGAACACTCGCTGTTCAGGATTGTCTAGTCAGCGAGGGTATTCAATGCATCATGTGCCCAGCACGTTCTCCAGATCTAAACCTCATTGAAAATGTTTGGGATGCTTTGTGGAGGCGACTTGCTGGTCAAAAATATCCTCCAACAAACAAGAACACCCTCATCTGTGCACTGACAGAGGAGGGGGTAACTTGCCTCAACAGCTGCTGGATAATGTTGTGCAAAGCATGACACAATGTGTGGAATGTTGCATCACACTCCACGGCGGACAAATCCCGTACAGACACCTTTGTCAAAAGTGCCTGCTGTCATTCATATGCATTTTTTCATTTCTCTGTACACAGCATCAAATGAACATTTTTCCCTTTCAGATGTTTCAAAACTTTCTGTATTTTCCAGAACAATAAATGATCTTTATTCTAATGTTCGAACAGTGTGACAACAATATTTTATCCTGCTGGGCCTCCATCCCCGCTTAATGTTGTGCTACATTGCAATTTGTGATCCATTCTTAGCAATTGTCCAGCAGTATATATATATATATATATATATATATATATATATATAAGAATATTTCTTTGATAAACATATGTACATAATTAGGACTAATAAATCATGAGCAAAGAACCTAAACAAAAAAATACTGTCAGATAAAAAAATAAAATACACTGTGGCACACTTTATATTAAGAATAAAGAATTTATCCTCACAAAAATAATCGCCTCAATTGGAGTTAGTATATTTTTACTGATTCTGACCCAAACTCTCTCCAAAATTGCTTCTGACTCTAACCAGAGTTTGCCAAAATGCGTAATTGCGCATCTGGTATGTATTGAAATACCTCTTTCTTCTTTGGAATTTTACCAATGCATAAAAGCATGCATAATATTTGTAGCAATAAATTTCACTTTTTTTAATTTTTTCACAGTTTTATTTATTAATTGCTGTACATATAATTTTCTTCCTTTTCACTCTATCACATGGTGTTTTCTCCATTAAAATTTGGTATAATAAAATTTGCATTAATCTGTTAATGGACATCATCTTAAGTTTTAATATGTTATGCAGTTGCTTTCCCTTAGCACACTTCTGTGGTAATTTTTTGTTAATAAATAATACATTATGCAGTCTTGTCTTTCAATAAAATTAATTCTTACTACTTTTTTAAACAGACTATATATTTTTATTGGTAAATATAGTGATAAAAATTAACTATTTATAAATATAATATATCCGTATTTTTGGATTAAATACTGCCATTAGTAAAATTCAATAATACAAAAATAAATATAAGGGTATCAACTGGTTTCATATGCAAAATGAGTGTTCTTTGGAATAAAAGAAATAGAACAGTCATTCCATAAAAGCAGAAAAATATTTGTAAACACATGTTTTATTTAATATCATTTTTGAAAATAAGTATTGCAGTGTTTAGAGAAATATAAGAAAATGATTTATACTATTACTCATTATTTTTTTAAGTACTTTCACCCAAGGAGCCACTTTATAAAATTATCCTCCAACTTTTAAGAAAAGAATAAAACTACCCCTCAAAAAATTCTTTATGGTGATCTCTAATGGCTCCAACACCAAGGCTTTACTCGAAAGTGCTCAAATTTTAAAAAGGTTCTTGAAATTCTTTTTGTCTTTATTTCTTTGTAATTCTTTATTATCCTCTCCATTTCAAACTTTTAGTTTGATATGCTACTTTACTCTGGGCTCTTATTATTTGAGGATTGCACAATAATCTGCAATCAATTTGTGGTACCATCATTTAAGTTGGCTCAATCATACAGCTAAGAATAATTTCTCCACATTTCAGGGAAAAGTTTGCCATATAGGGTTAACATACTGTGTAAGGTAGATTTGCATTCTTCAATTTGATTATCCATGACAGCTAATAGGCAGCTGTATTGGTAAAACCGTGACTAGTTATAGAAATTTGGAGACTTACTTTAGATTTTTACATTTAAATCTGGAGAAAGTAGCTTTTATTTTCCTAAATTAAAAAAGCAAACAAAATGCTATTATTATTAGTTTAACTCTGTTATTTTATATACTTTTTAAATCACATGTATTTAGTTTAATTTTCAATTATCTAGACTAATACAGGATTTTGATTTTGATTTCCTGCATATTTCAGAAACATAATTTGTTAATAGAATGTTATAAAAATGATCTTACCTTTTAGCCAATGCAGTTATTGTATATATATTGTTATTAAGTTTGTGAAATTAAAACTTTTGACAAACTCAGTATTTCTTTATGTGGTGTTGAACTGTTTTCAAACATTTTAAAGTTGTTTATAGAGGCATAATTGCAAAGAATTATAGGGTGTAACTAAATCTTGGTCCAGAATCAGGGTTGATTATAGCCGAAACTAAGCCTGTGATATACCTGGTTTTAGCCAATTATTCTTATCTATCTGTGTATGCATATATGTATCAATATTCTAGGTTCTCCCATGTGAACACTTTTATACGGAAATTTATTCTGATATTAAGAACATGGTACTGACCTGTGGCAGCTGACTCTGCTCCTTCCAACATTGATTGACCATGCTAGGAATTAGTATCCAAATTTTAAGTTAAAATCTGAAGCTAGCTTTTGCTTTAACCTTATAGTGTCCATCTTTAAGCTCACGGTCCTAGGTTCTGGTCTTTCTGGGATCAGAACATCAATTCCTACAGTGATGAACTGGACTGAGTAGAGTGCACAACCTACATGAGATGGCAGCACCATATAGAGCATAGAGGCACATTCTATTCGCCTCTCCTGACTGACAACGACTGACATCATGCCCTCCTGGTAGCTGTACAATGGAAGCAACTTTTCACCAGCTGATTAGGCTGCTCTTGACTGAGTCATGCATTGACAATAGATGGACATTAGGGGATCCTTCTCCATTCTCACTGATTTGATTGAGCACCTTTCCAGGGGAGAGAGTGTGTTGCAGCTGATTCTGCACCTTCCTTTCAATATTGATCAACCATGCTAGGGATCAGTACATGAATTATAAGTTCGAACCTGAAGCTAGCTTTTGTTCTAACCTTATAGTGTCAGTCTTGTAAGCTCACTGTCCCAAATTCTGGTCTGGCTGGGACCAAAAATTAATCGCTCCTACAGACCAATATATTTGCATGGCTTTACAAAGTTTAAAGTGCATAGTTTGATATTTAAAAAAAAAAAGGGTATGCTAGAGGAGGGTTTTAAATGATAAATAATACATGTAGAAATGAATTAGCATTTATCTCTTGGGTTGCTTTCAAATCAAGCATGAAAACTATGATATTTATTAATATTAAATATTGAAAATAAAATATTGTAAAAGAGCAAGTATTCACAAATACTGATCATTATGGGATTTAACTGGTGTTGAGTAACAAAAACAATGCTTATAGTATTACTTCAATGTGTGTAAGTGTACAAAGTACATAAATGGAATAATACATTTCATCTCCATGTTACTGAAAGGAGATTGAAATATAATAATCAAAGAGTGCATATGTAAATGAGTCAGTGTGTGCAACATTTTAGCTTACTGATTCAGCAATAAATGACAGCATTTGTCATGCATCATTGTTAGTGTTGACTATACTAACCTGTGATTATCAATTATTTCTAAAGCAATTGATGGAATCAAATAAAAATGCCAGCCATCAATGAATGTAAAATCTTCTGTTTAGAAAGTTCTGTTTTTTTCTTCAAATTGAAATGGTTTTCATGCATATTAAAAATCTAGAATTGCTTCTTAGAGACTTCAAAATTGATGTCTAAACTTTTATTCAACTTGCAGTAACATAATTAAAACTTAGAAATTAGAATATGCTTTGGGTGACTGATAAAACTTATAATTTTAATAAGTTCTCAAATATTTTAATTAATATTGAAAATAATTATAATTTCTGTACTCTTTGTAGTATAAAACTGATGCTTTAGTTACATCATGGGCTGAAATATTTGGGAATTATTTGTTGTTTGGTACTGTATTATCTAAAACTAATGAGTTAAGAACAATTGTTCATTTTTTTATAACTACAACTCCTACTTCATACTCTTGTAAGTTAATATGGATGCCACCCATAACATTTTATGAATTATGTCCTATAGTATGTCCTATACATTTAATGTCCTATACATATGTCCTATACATACATATTATGTAGAACATTTTGCATGTTCATTTAGTTTTGCTATTGATTTGAGAAAGTCAGTAAAATCAATTTAAATTCTTATTTGTTTTATAAACATTTTATTGTCTAATTTTTCTATTACAGAAACATAAACTTTCTTAAACTCTTGCTGTTTTGCACAACTTATTTGCATAAATTTATGATTTATAAACACATAAGTTGCACATATTTTATTATGTCAAAGTATTGTAATTCCTGGAAGAAAGGCTGTCAACTGAAGTGAACAGAAGTGTCCCATCTGAACTAAAGAAGGTGAACGAAACAAAATTTAAAATGAATAATAATATCTAGTGTTGTTTCTAGGAATTTGTGGTTGTGACTTTCCATGGTCACTGAGATTTTTCAAGTAACACTGAAAAAATGAAGTCATACCAAAAGAGCACTAGTGCACAGTACTAGTAAATACAACACATAGTAAGACATTAATTTTGAAATAAATACTGTGGCTTTTCTATCAGAAATTATGGTAATTAAGATTGAATTTTAAAAATGCTAATAATTTTATGTTCTATGTCTTTGATTTCTGTAAATTAATTTTTACTTATTTAAAGGGCTTCAGTTAAGTGCACTGCTCTTCTGCAGAAAGCCGACATTTGACAAAATGTGTCTTTTGTATGAAAAACTAGTTCTTTTTTGAATTGCTATTAACTGAGGCTTTTTTAGCAAATAGCAATTCATATATTGGAGCTTTTTAATTATTTAAGTAAAAAAACTTCCTGAATATTGAAATTATTGAGTTTCATCTTTTTGCATTTATGAGTAGTTTTTAAAACATACAAGATTGAATCAGTTGAATAAATTTGCATTTTCATTTAATTTCTGTGTTTCAGTTAAAAAATTCGGTGAATTAAGATATCTTCTCCCAAATACTGAACTTGCATCTGTGTCACATGAAAATATGGTAGCTGTAGATGACATTCAACCGGGACCAGAATGGGATTTCTACAATGAAGATACTTCTGAAAACATAGATGACATGTCTGAGGATTCAAAAAAGCTACACAAATGCTTGTACTGCAACAAGACATTTCCATGGGCTTCACATCTTCAGCGGCACTTAAGAGGGCACCTTGGAGAAAAACCTTTTATTTGTAATATTTGTAATAAAGGTTTTAGTGAGCGAGGGAATTTGAATAAACATTATAAAAGACATCATGTAAAAAAATTGTAAGAGTGATACATGTGGATGTAGTAAAGTTAACTTTTTCAAATAATATTCTCCTTGTTAAATAGAAGTTAAGTACTTTTGTGTATTTTTCTTTGAATTTCTTTTCATGTGTATTTTTCTTTGATTTTTTATGTGAAACTGCATTGTTCTTTAAGTTGAAACTACTGTGCTAGTATGCATACACTTGGAAGAGTATGAATGAATTCAGCCAAAGTTTGTTAAATTTATTTTTAACAGACCAGAGCAATTCTTAAAACAAAAATAAATCAATGTACTAAAGAGGCAGCTGATTCAAAGCATCGTTTTTAAAATATTCGGTTACTTTGTAAAATTATATATATGTATATATATATATATATATATGATTTTACTCAAATTAATTTCCTACGATTTTATTTTTTACATTGCATACTAATTTTGAGGTTATTTGAATGTCTAAGATATACTGCTGCAAAGCAAAAAGTCATTGTCTAAATATTTAAAATGGCTAGACAAAACAAATTCTTCATTTAACAAAGTTATAGATATATATTTTAATATTGTATAATACAGCAAAAGTATATTTAGTAACATTTATTTTTCCAGGCAGTATTTTCTCCCTATTTAAAAGTTATTAGAAAAAATATCCTTCATATTTTTATTAACACTTTACAACAAAGTTGAAAAGTGTTTATGACTTTGTTCATTCTGTCTGTCTGTCCGTCCGTTAGCACGATAACTGCCGTAAAAATGACTTAATCAAAATGAAATTGTAGTATATTGTTCAGACGGTCTGTAGAACCTATGGGAATATAAATGAATAATATCACCCAATTAGTTTTGGGTTGAACCCGGGTTGAAAAAATGAAATACATTGAGCCCTATGGGATCTAATTTTTCAAGCATTTTTTAAGCGGATTTAAAATTAACAAATTGCTTCAAAAATTTTATGTAATATTCAAATTGTTCCATAAAATATATAAAAAAAAATTCAGTGAAATATATTATTAAAATAATAATTACACCTCTTATATGAAACGATCACGTGACCATGAAATGAAAAGATCACATGACCCACTTCAAAATGATATATGGCATCCATCTTGTTTCAAAATCGTGATTTTTTAAGTTCTTTTTAATTCATATTGAGTGTTGTATCCGTCCTAAAACTACTTTATTTTTGCTTAAATTCTGTGCATCAACATACTGAAACAACGCAAATACAATATATTTGAGTTTAAATGATTATCCAAATTTGATTATTTCTACAACGAAGCCTATTTTTCACTTATGTAAAATGTAAACAGCAAAATATGTAGAATGAGTTGTATTAGAATTGCTGTATTTCTTTAACGCAAAATAATTTAGCCCATGGAGTCTGCATGGCTGATATGAATCAAATATTAATTGATTTTATAAAGAGGATGATTTTTTCCGATGAAGTTTTAAGCATAGAGTTTAATTACTTGTAGCTCCATGCTCTTAATTTTTCAATAAAATGAATTATTATAGTATTGTGATGAAGGAAATGAATGGGAGAAAGTTATGAATGAAATGCTGTTTTTATAGAGAGATCCAGGCTTGTTATTTTTTCTATGACGTCATTTGAATTAATTTCAGTTGTTTTCGATGAAGTTTTCAAATATGATAAATTATCGTAGTATTATGATAGTTTTAAAAATATTACCGTGGAATGTATCGCATTTTAGAGATATTTAAACCAGGCAATTTATATTTCAATGCCGTCATTTGAATGAAGTTCATTTTTTTCAATGAAGGTTTAAGTTTTCAAATATAATAAATTAATGTAGTATTGTGATAAGTTTTAAAATATTACCGAGGAATGTATTGCATTTTAGACTTTTTTAAATAAAATTGCATTGAAGTTGAAAAGTGTTTCATAATCAATGCTTTAAGCATGATTGATCTTTCTTGTTATTTATGTAAATTTGCTGTAAGTAGAAATTAAGATGGTGAGCATAAAGTTTTAAAAGGTTACCTCCCATCTGCCACATTTGTTCTCTTAATATCGTTGGACATATGTGAGCCATACATCTCTTCCACTCAATATAATTAACACACAACTTGTCATGTTTTCATAATTAAGTAAAAAAAAATTAGAAAATTTTAAGGTAACATAACAATTAACCTAACACTAAAATATTACAAAATATAAACACAATGCTTTTATGTTTAACTTGTAAGCTAGATGTAAAATGAAAATGCATTTTTTTTTATATATTCAGTAATTAGTAAATAGAAATAGGCAATACAGGGTGGCCACTCAACCTGGAAACCGGGAGAACCGGGAAAAGTCAGGGAATTTTAGAATGGTCAGGGAAAACCGGGAAAAGTCAGGGAATTTTGTGAAAATTCTGGAATTTTTTTTTCTTTTTTTACTAGTTGTCCATTTAAAAACAGAACTGCGCAGTTTGTACGCCATTTTCGAAAAATTTCGCCAAGTATTACGCTGTACTCGTAACCGCTAAATAAAGGTTGCCATGTGTCCATTTAATTCCGTATAAAAGCAAAAATGCGGAGTTTGTGCGCCATTTTGGACAAATGTCGCCAAGTACAGAGATGCCAACTTTTACGGATTTTCCGTAGTTTGTACGGATTTTTACTTTATCTTACGGGTTTACGGACATTACTCCCAAAACTACGGAAAATCCCGTGAAATCCATGCATCCTACCATTCAGTTCATATTCCCTGCTGTGCTGAGAGTTCAAAATTATCAGTTTGCATCCATTTTCTTCTTCTAATGATTTCATATCAGAACAATAGACCTAATTTATTTTTATAGTGCCCGTAAAATTAAAGAAATATTTTACTAAACAAATTATATTTCGCTTAAATTATAGGATTGCGCAATTCAGTCCTTTTCGGGCTTTGCTGAGTACAAAATTGTCTTTTTCCATCCATCTCCCTCTCCTTATTATTGCACGTTTTAACTTGACTAAACTAGCTTATTTTCATATTTTGGTTCATTATAAAGGCTAATTTTTTAATTATTTTCACATAAATAGTACGATCGCAAAATTCAGTTTTTTTTTTTTTTTTGCGGGCGTTGCCGAGAGTACGCAATTATCCTTTTCCATCGATCTCCATCTCCCTATTGTGGCACATTAACTTGACTAAACTAGTTTCTTTTTATATTTTGGTTGATTATAAAAGCTAATTTTTTAATTATTTTCACATAAATAGTACGATCGTGAAATTCAGTTTTTTTTTTTTCGCGGACGTTGCCGAGAGTACGCAATTATCCTTTTCCATCGATCTCCATCTCCCTATTTTTGTACATTAATTTGACTAAACTAACATATTTTCATATTTTGGTTGATTATAAAGTCTAATATTTTAATTATTTTCATATAAATAGTACGATCGTGAAATTCAGCCCCCCCCCCCCCCCTCGGGCGTTGCCGAGAGTACGAAATTATCCTTTTCCATTGATCTCCATCTCCCTATTGTTGTACATTAACATGACTAAACTAACTTATTTTCATATTTTGGTTAATTATAAAGGTTAATTTCCTAATTATTTTCACATAGTGCCATTCAGTTGTAATTAACTCAGTTAAGTTAGCAAAACTACATTTTGAACTTATTCTAAGGTTTTAAAATATATATTGTCAATATATGTAAAATCTTACTGATGGTCAATGCGGTTTTACTGAAAACTTCTGATTTTTCTACCAATGACCCCTTGCAGAGGTTGGCATCTCTGTATATTATATACATTTTACTATATTTTTTTCTATTTTAATGGCATTCTTTCGACATTGCTGAATTGACATTTATTCAATGGCTGTGGCTTGTTGTAGTATAGTTATTGCATATCTTTAATGATCTCTGTCATTGTGAGCAATTTGCAATGCCCATATTTATAGACATCAGTTTAGACTATTTATTTTTATTGTCCTCAATGAAAATCATTAAATTCTTTTAAATATTTCAGTAGTCTAATTTTACTGCATTTACATGAATTTTTTATTAAAAATGTCAAAATTTATTTGTAAAAACAAAAAACATATGTGTATTTTTTTCTCCTGATTTAATATAACTTTTTTGGATAGAGGAGTTAAATTGTTAAGATTCTTTAATCAAATTTGTAACTAAATAGGGACGTGCGTGCGCACGTTTTATGTTAAAATTACTGGTCTGGAATTTCTTTTCAATTAACCTGGAAAACCTGGAAAAGTCAGGGAATTTCAATATGTCCAAAGAGTGGCCACCCTGCAATAAATATTATTTTGATATTTTATTCAAAAGTATGAGCTAATTATTATTTTAATAAGTAAAAAACACTTTGTGCAAAGGATAAAATAAAAACTTGAGCAACGTATTTAAGCACAAATAAATTAATAATACAGCATGCAGCTGTTTCAAGGATAGGAAAAGGATCCAGCATATCCTCAAATAGCTGTATGCTGCATTATTATTTTATTTGTGTTTAAATACATTGCTCAAGTTTTGCTTAATTATTATTTACTAATCCTACTGCTTTGCATATCTATTTCATAATGTAGCCTTGTTGAACCTAATTTGTGTCAGCTAGATAGGGCTTTTGTGAAATATTTCAAAGGTTCTTCCAAACAAAAAGTTGGAAATCACTGCCCTATCAAAATGTAATTGCTATACTGTGCCTTATCAAAGGCAATATGTGAATGAAACATCCCCTCCTAACAAAATATACCTGTTCCATAAACAGTGAAACTCACTCTATATCAAGAATATTAATTCCTTCAAAACGAGAGGGATTATCAAATATATTAAACCTTATTTTCCCAAAATCTCCCTTATTTTCCCAAATATTGAATTTTTATCAATTTAGCTTCATTTTTTGTTAATTTATCATAATTTACACCAATTTCGAACATTTTTGTTAATTTGGTGATATTTTTAAAAGAATTGTAGTCGAATTCCTATCCAAGGTTGCAAAATTGTCATTAATTTATTGCCAAGCATTCTAGACAGAGAAAAAAAAAGGCTTTTCTTGTATAGTAATAAATGAAACATCTGTGATGGTACTACTATACTGATCATCTGAAGACAAATAGCTATTTCTTTAGTCATAGGCAGGGATGATGAATATTGGTCGCCAGTCATAAAATAGCGACTAACATTTTGGAATGAAGAATGTAAAAACCATATACCATTATGGTGATTTATTTTGAAGTCTAAATTAAAGAAAAGGTTGACCCTTATCCACATTTTCAAACAGTTGAAAACGTGAGTTCTATTTAAAGTTGCTATTGATGTTTTTCCTTGAATAAACAAAGGACTATCTTTCTGAAATCAACTTATTTGAGATTTTAACTCTTCACTAAATAGTTAAGACCATATTAATTTTAAATTTTGATATTTTATTTCTGTAAAGACCATATTTTAAATGTTTTTCAAGCTGTGTGTGTGTTCCTTTTAAATCACCATTATTAGATTTATTGGTTACTTGAACGGATTAAAATGGACCAACAGTTTAAAATTATTAGGAATCAGATTAAAACTTAGTATTTGTAAGTACATTTATTCCTTTCATTTACACAGTGTTAAATTATTTCAATCGATTATTTGTGATTCATCATGAAGACTGGCTCTCTTGGGCATTATCATCCTATTCAAACTTGTTTATATTTTCCACTCTTTGTTTCACAAATTTTTGCCTATGTTCTATGTGTCGATTGCAGTGGTGCGAAGTGAAGTGCTAAATATTCTCACAAAGGGACCTAAAAATCACCCACCACCTTTTTTTTTTTAAGTTCCCAATGTTGTATAGTGTATAATATCCTAACCCAGTATATTCAAATCAATAAAATAGGACTTTATAAATACAGCATAAACACGAAAAATAAACTGGTCAACCAGTTTAAGGTACAAAGCAACCTTCTTCAGGGCTAATAAGAAACGGGACCTCACTTATTCAAGTGTGGCAAATAAGGTATGACACATATGGCTGAAGATGGGAGAGAAGTTGTTGCCATTGTTGCACTTTTCTGAAAGTTTCTTTATTGTTTCTCAATCAAATTCCCTTGTTAACAATCATTGTCCTTTCTTCCTTTTCACTTGAAAATCTCTGGAATATTTTTCATTTTAGTATGCTTCCTTCACTTTTTCTTTTATTTGTTTACCTTTTCCTGGATTTTAGTTATTTTTCCGCTATTTATTTGTCAAAGATAGCTCATATGATCTCCAAACCTAGTTGGTTCTTTCATATTTGATTTTCTTTTTTTCCTTTTAGTTATAATTGTTTTGCCATCTTTTCCAATATTTTCTACTTTTTTTCCTTGCTTGTATTTTTTACAGCTGGTTTGAATATCTCATGTTATTTTGTTACCATTTTAGTAGGCTTTCTTACTAATCAGTTCCTGATTCTCATACTGCCTTATTTTCTTTTCAGTCATTCTTTATTTTCTGTTATTCTTTCTTTCCTGTGTAATTTTTACCGATCATTCGTAGCATCCTGCCTTTCGTTTTCTTACCTCATTGGGGTTTTTTCCCTCTTTTATTTCTCCCTGTGGCGATAGCATCAACTTTTCTCCTACCTTCAGCCACATGTGCCACACCTCAGTTGCCATGCTTACTTGAATAAGTGAGGTCACTTCTTTTGTCTTTCCTGAAGAAAGCTGTTTTGTGCTTTCAAAACCGGTTGACCATTTATTTTTCTGTTTATGCTGTGTTTACAAAGTTTTTATTTATTTATTTTTTTTTTTTTGAGTTATTATTACAGCAGTTCTTAAGCTTTTTTTTTTGACAGTGTATTCAAATTATCTATTTTCCAAACTTATTTTTAAAGATGCGTTCAGCCAGAGTTTCATTGCAAAACATTGATATTCTGCAAAATGCTAATAGGTGTTCTGTGATAATATTAAAAGCTGGGAAAAAAATAACCGACCCTTTTAAAATTGAATTTATCATATCTGTGTATAATTTAAGAATACTTTTCACATGACTTTATTTAAAATGAAAGATTTTCTATGAGTGCTGTAATATATAGATTTTTTTTTTTTTTTCTTGTGTGTGTGTGTGTGTGTGTAGAATATGTGATATATTCAGTCAATTTGAATTTTGTAAAAATTAAAAAAAAAACTTTTTATCACAAAAGTCATATATATATATATATATATATATATATTGTGTGTGTACATTAGTGTGTATATATATATATTAATGTGTGTGTATATGTTACCGTGTGTATCCGTGAGTCTCTGGATGCGATATCTCCCGAACGAAGAGAGGGTTTTGAACGAAATATATATATATATATATATATACACGTGGTGAAAGAAGACGGGTTCATGCCGCATGGTAATACAAATTTTCTTAATGTTTCCTATCTTTTTTTTGATGCCTGTATTCTGAGTTTGAGTATTTATAGTAATGTACTATTGCTCAATCTGAAACAGGCATATTGTTTGGGTTAGTTAGAGTTAAATACTCAGACATGAGGAGGAATTTGATTCTGACTAATCATTGAATTTGGGCTGGTGCTGTTCTCTTCTCTTATCGGCATTATGACCGTAATTTTGCTTCTATGGTGATGTTAATATTACTTGAATTTTTTTTTATTATTACATATTTCTAATATATATATACATACACTATTGTACACACACATTAACATACATACACACTAATGTGTACACACAACGTACACACAGACATCACCTTAAAAACGTTCCATTCGAGTTCAGGGATGTTTGAAATGTGCTCTTTCGTCGAAAACTCGAATTGGAATTTTAGACCCCGTCACAATATTTTCTCTATAGATATATAGTAATAACTATGTATGTAGGGAAAGTAATAACTATTTTAATTTCTGGGTACATTGTAGGACTTTTAAAATTTGACGTGGCGATTTTTCAATCACCATGTATAATCGTATCAAAGGATTACGGAAATAGGAGGACCTTTCTTCATAATAAAAGATGACTTTAATATATAAGAAAACAACGGATACAAAACTGTTTCAGTTGATTTTGCTTTGCTGGTGTACCTGCTCTGTTTTCCTTAATCCGAATAAGGAAGTTCCTTATTTTCCCTCCGTTATATTTCTGTTGCTCACTAGCAAAGTATTTTTTCTTATGTAATTGTATAAACTGTATAGATTGTAAAGTATTGATTTCTCTCAAAATTTTTAGAATTTGAGATTTTGATGGTAAAACACATTCCAAATACTTACGGAAAAAATATCTGTATGTGTCAATACGTTCATTCAAGAACGAATACATTTATCGAAATGGAGTTTGGTGTCAATTCCATGGAGGTAAAAGTAAGGAATTAAAACTTCATATTAAGAAAACGCCATTATCATTTATTTGATACAAAATTTCCGGTAGCCCTGGAATAAGATAAGTAGCTCTGTATTGTATGCATTTCTATGGCGAAAGTTCTAAAATATTTATTTAAACTGTCAATTTTGTAAAAATACATTATTAGGACAATGCAAAGTAGAATTGAAACAATAAAGAATATTCATACGTATTCAAAATTATTTTACCTTTCAATTTATTTTTATCTTCATATATTCTGTACTCTATCGTACAACTATGAAAAAATACTGGTTAATTATACTCATCATTAAATAAACTAAATACTACGCCTTTTTGTTGTGTCAACTAACAATAGCAGCTACTTTACTAACACTAGCGACACCTACATATAATTCGTAAAACATTATCGCAGTTTCAAATGTTTCACCCATAGGAGTTTTATCTCCTTATTTCTAAAGCTATGGTCAATTCATTATAAAAGGAACTGAAACTAGATAAAATTTAAGATTGTCCTTTTATTACAGATAACAACATCCATTGACCAGTTTGGCGCATTATGTGCGCTTATTAGCATAGAATTGCCAAAACCTGCAATGACGATAGAAAAAAAAAACTTGTTATGTTTTGTGAATCTCTATGCAATTTTGTGAATCACTATAGAGACCGACAAATCAAATATTTTACCAAGCAGTTAGCTTTAAGCTTCATAAAGATTGAGCTCGGGCTGCAATGGCCAAGTTCATACTCAAAATAACCGCCTTAAAAGGAGATGTTTCCAAAGTTGGGAATGCATTTTTATTGCAGGTTTCGCGCTTAACCACGAAACCACTGCAGTAAAATAAATTGTGACAGAATATAAGACACAATATCAAGAAGTGTTACCGTCACAAAATTCGGTGAGGAGAAGGGGAGATTTCTCCGAATTCTGGGTATCTTAACCAATAGAGTACGAGTCTCGAGTTCTAGTGGTCGATTATTCGAGTCCTTTAACAAGCAAGACTTCACACATGTCACTGGGTTAAAATTTTATCACGCACGATTTAAATTTGATAGCGATGGGAACAAAATACAATGCTATTTGGGTTTGTATTTTGTATTCATTTTGGCGCTTTATGAGTCCAAAATTTAGTCCATTTACTGCTAATATAATAACGAGCGCTTTATGTTTACCAGATTGATCTGTAATATTTCAAATTCTTCTAAATTGGGTCCGATTTACTGCATAATTGTCCTCAAATGATCAAAATGCTCATCTAATAACGAGAATCCTCTAATGAACTTTTGGAAGAAGCTCAATTTTGCGAGGACCACAGAGTTCTGAAAGCAAACTACAGAAAGAAGTGCATCAGTTATAATCATCAAACTACGTTATTTTTTATCATAAAATCTTTTCACTTTGTAACCATTTGAGTAATTATTACTCCATAGGTAACAAGAGCGCCTGCAACAGTCAGAATCAAGCTTTTGTTGATATTGAACATCTGCCAGCCTGTCATGTGTATTTCGGTCGTATTTGTGCTGTTGACGAAAACCAGCATCAAAATGAGTTGTTCTGCTTTTACAGATTGAGAGTTAGCCGAAAGATGAGAAGTTATTTCTCTGACTTTTTGTATAACACATTCTGAAGATTTTGATACCTTCGATGCACAAAAAGAAAGACTACCAACAACAAGACACGCAAGTACTGTCATGGATGCTTCAAGCAAAAATTGAACTTTTTGACTGGCGTAGGAATGCGTGGTTAGAATCGAAAAGCTTTGTGTTTCAAACAATGTACTCATTGCTAAGGACAAAAGAGAAACCACACATACAGTGAGAGTATCATCAACTTCGTTAGCTAAAAGCTTTAACTTGTTAAAATGTTCAATCTTTTCCATTAATTGATAGCATATGGTGTTATTTTTTGTATTATTGACGTTTGAATGGAGCACCGAGACAATATTTGTAGCAGTGAATAGTGGAAAGTGATGTTCGTGGGCTTCTAAAGAACCTCTTCCTTTCTTTCCAGGTAAGTCTGCTGAAAAATGTCTGAAATCACAAAGTTCGCAGCAAAAGACATCAAATTGCTTCTGAAGAAAGATGTAAAATGTGCAACACACTAAAACGGATAGTGAGTATGTCATATAAGCGATGGACTCAAGAAAGACGGTGCAGATTGCAATGATTTGTTGAACTACTTGGTTTTGAACTGATATTAAGTTTAAATCGGAAGCAACCACATTCATATATGCTTTTCCATTGTCGGAGGCATAAGTTCGATGAATTTCAATAAGCGTCATGAAGATGGAGAATATTATTCCAAAAATATAAGAAAACAAAATATATCTCCTATAAGATGTGTACTGATTCATGTGCAATGCTATTGCTGTGTAGCAATGCAAAATGTCTTGCGACAGGGACAATAATTGGTCTCCTTTGCAAAAATACCACAAGCGAAGAAGAATTATAAAAAAGGATGAAGTAATAGCACAACAACTATATATTGGAGATGACGCTTTGCTAATATTTTCTCTTAGAACTACAGACATTGTATAGACAAGTGCGATATCGACAACTATTTCAACGTACTTCATCCATGTTTTTTTGAAAGGATTATTTCTAAAAATACCGAAATTAATGAAAGTTATAGAAATCAACTTAAAAAGCAGATCAAGATCATCTTTTGGGTTCCACCCTTCTCCGGTAGAGAAGTACTGAACAAAACATTTTGGAAAATAGAACTTCATTTTCTACGCTGCACTGCTTAGATTTTTTATTCGCTTACGAATCACAATCATAAATTATTTCAAGTTTCAAAGTTTAGAAGTGAATTCCTATCATCATCAACTTCATTCGATTCTGCATGACTGAAATTCTGACACTATAATGGAAACCTCGGACAATCGGAGTGATCTCTTTTTTTTTTTTCTTTATTTTCAAAACCGCCGCTAGGTTTCGCATTTATTTTTCTGATACATATTACCTTTCTACAATCGATTTGGGGAGGACTTTTTTTTTTTCGTAAAACAATATCTTTAGCTCATGAAAGACATTATCGAATTTTTCAAGAAACACGCTTCTAAACTCTTTATTTCACAATTTCTTTTTATACCCACTGCGGATAATGCAATGGAATAATAATGTATGATATTGACAAAATAATGGACTTTTTCACATAAATTCCTGTCAGTATTATGATGAACTGCGCGTAAAGAAGAGTAGCAAAAAGGGTCATTCAAGAAACTATCTTTGCAAAGAGTGGCTTAAGCATTTAGTGGATGTCGGATATAGCCGGAGCGAGCCAATGTGACATATTTAGTGGATGCCGGATATAACCGGCGATAGTCGTGAAAGGGTTAAATTTAAAAAGGGGAATTAGGTTCAGCCCACCCTCTAAACCGAAATTTGCAGGCCTGCGACATTAGCCTTTGAAATTTTCCTTGCATCAAATGACATTGTGAATCTGCAATTTTAAGTTTATTGTATTTCAAGTGTATTGTATTTTAAGTTTATTCCTTTTAACTAATTTTAGATGAATCTATCCTTAAGCCTTTCCCAAATGTTCTTCCTCAATGTCCGTTGAAAATAAACCACCAGAGACAAATTTTACTTTGTATTTTATAGTTTAAAGCCGAAATTCCTATGGGTTATTTTAATTGACATCATTTACCATTTACAACAGCATATTTTTGCCGAACTAGTCAGGATTAAGTCTGGTAAGAGTGCGCATTTATTCATTATCGCTTGAGACCCCAGAAGACAGTTCCGGTTCCGTTCCTTCACCCTCCGTTTAGGATGTGTACAAATCAAACGCATCCTATTATCAGATTCATCTTAAAAATTATGGATTTTCATCAATCAGGATTAAATTGCATTTTTTTGAAGCATGTTGTGTTGCCTTAAATGTATCAACAAATATGGCTCATATCATATGCTCCTGTCATTCTTTTTTTAATGATACATTACGTCAGAAATTATTATTTGTTTAACATTCCTTTCTCAAGTCATAGTATCTCTGTACTAAATTTAATGACTGTGGGTGGCTTAGATTTTCCGCTGCATGACGCTCAATCAAACAAACGGACATCTAAATAATAAAGGTCCTGACTTCCTTTTTTTAATTGGGGAATCTTTTGAACATTCGATTGCGTTTGAAATCAATAGGGTTTCTGTATTCGCAGATTGTAATAATCGTGCAATTTTTTTTACGAATCACTCCATTCGTTTGTGAGATATATCTCTTCCACACACACACACCACTTCAAAAGCGTTCGATTTCAGTTCAGGGATCCTTGAAACGTGCTGTACAGTCGAAAACTCGAATTCGAATTTTCGACCCCGTTAAAATATTTTCCCTATATATCTTCTTTTTACTTAATAAAATATGTTTGTTTGGGTGAGCTTAATTTGTAATAAGAAATCTAAGCGTCGGACAGTTACGAAATTTGGTACAGAGGTATTTCAAGATCCGGGACGATACGCCTCGGCGAGATAGAATTGTTTCTTTTCTGTTACTTTATGATTTAGCACAATTTTTTTAGCGATTTTCGGATAAAGCGGAACCTTAAAAATATTATCGAAGCGTTTCCCACTTGACACCATTGGAAAGATAGAAGAACGTCATTTCCAACTACGTTTGAACCGAATTCGTAGGACAATTCCTTTATGTTAATTATCATTTCTTAAGTACATCAGAATTTACATTTTTTGAAGTTATCTGATACTTATTTCGCCGCATCCAAAAAACTAAGATTAACACAATTCTATAGTTTGGCAAAAAGTTGTGTGTATATCTTCGTATTCTAACAAAATAATTTTTTTTTCATTACTACATTATTTTATTTTTGTCGGTTTAAGCGAACGCATAACAATTGATATTTTTGATTCCGCTCGTATCGTGAATGATGTCAGTCGGAATTTTTCTACCGATCGACTGCGCATTCCCTCACGGCAAGGTTTAAGCCACATCTTCTCTCCTTCGAAAAGGATTGTTTCTTTATTTTCCTTATATATATAGTATAATGTATAAAGAAAGTATTGTGACGAGGTCGAAAATTAGAATTTGAGTTTCCGACGCGAGAGCACGTTTCAAGCATTCCTGAACACGAATCAAACGTTTTTGAGGTGATATCTGTGCGTGTCTGTTTATGTATGTGTGTGTGTGTGTGTGTCAGTGAGTCTGTGGAGACGATATCTCACGAATGAATGCAACGATTCAAACGAAATTCGGTACAAAAATTACAATCTGTGAATACTGGAAGCCTATTGTTTTTAAACACAATCGAATGTTCAGAACCTCTCTAAATTTTCGAGTGGAATTTTGAAAAAACATCAAAAAATCAAAACCTTTAATAAAGTTACGCAGATAGTCCTTTCATGTAGCCAGCATAAAATTCGTTGTCACAATACTTTCTCTACATATTATACTATGTGTAAAGGGAAAGTAAAATATTGATGTGCCATCAGACAACATTTGTAATTTAACAGCAACTCTTTAAAATATCAAAGACTGGTCCAGAATAAAAAATAATTTTCTAAACGCATCCGTTGATTAATTATATATTTTTAACCGAGTGAACTCTTCAAATTTTTGAATTAGCGGAGTATTCGCCACACACATTGATGTCTGGACTCTTTTTCTCCTAACTTCTACCACCGTCTATTAGCAAATACATTTAATATTGTGCGTTTTAAGTAATGGAATTGAAAAAAAGTAAATTTTTTTTGTGCATTCAAACTGTCTCTGAATTCTATATTACGATATAAAAAAAATTGACCTGACATCCGATGTTTATAATTTATTAGCAGCTCCTTAAAATATCAAAGAGTGCTCCAGAATAAAAAAAAATCCTAAACCAATCCGTTGATTAATTATAAATTTAACTGAGCGAATTCTTCAAATATTTGAATCAGCGGAGTGTTTGCCATTGATGTTCGGACCCTTTACTTGGGACCGCTACTGCCATCCATTAGCAAATACATTTAATAATGCGTTTTAAATAGTGGCCCCTAATTTAGGATGCATTATTTAATTAGCGGGCGCTTATTTAATTTTTATAAGTAGGGACCGCTTATGGACCTGGGCAACGACGGGTAATCTGTTCTAGTACATAATAAAATATATTTATCTTTCTGTCTGTGGCGTAAAATCGACGCGTCGGATAGCGGCGAAATTTGCAACAAACGTGCTTCACGTCTCTAGACAATGCACCTCGGCGAGTTTTTTTTTTTTTTAAATTCGAAGTAGTTTAAAAGTTTCGAGCTTTTAAAGTCGAAAATCGTCATTTCGTCAAATGAAATTAATTCATTCATTCATTGCTGTTACAGACGATATTCGATTTAATTAAATGGCATATATTCTGATATCCTTCATTCTATGCTGAAGAGCGAATAGAAAGCACGAAATCCGTCGATGAGCACCCTTATCTATGTTAGGAGGGGGATCATTAATTTAATGTTTTTGTTAAACTTTGCTGACAGTGCATCTGCCATTCCATGATGAAGAATCTAAAAAGTACGAAACTAGTCTAAACATAAAAAGCGCGAAACCGGTTCGTGTATAATGGTCGTTGCACTGGGAGGGCGATTTCAAAATTCGGGGTGTTTAGATTGTTTATTTCTTCATGTTTCTTCTTTTCTTTCCATTTGCCAGTAGGGTTAATTTATCCGTTGTTTTCGTTTATTGAATCTATATCGCATCGCAAGATGTGTTTGAATCTGGCAACCACATACTCTTTAAAATAAAAGTAAATGAGTTACTAAATTTAAACTGGCAACTCCATTGTTTTAGAATTTGTTAGAATTGATGCACACGATTAGGCGCTTGTTCTAAAAAGAAACAAATTATAGTTCTTTCTAGTAGAAGTTTGAAAAATGGCGTCTACGAATGTAGGAGTTCCTTATAAACTACTTAAAGATTTCTATAATCGGAAAGTGACTGTCGAAACCAGAACAGGAGACATTTTTAAAGGCTTTTTGCTAGAAGCTGAAGAAAACATGAGTGTGTCTCTTGTTACTGTAAGAGTAATCTTTGCTGATGGAAAGGCAACTGATATGGCCAGTGTCTATATAAAGGGATCCAGAATGCGCATAATCAGCTTGCCTGATTCTGCTAGAGATACTTTAGCTACTTTGATAAGGGAACAGAGTTTTCGTGGCCGTGGACGTGGTGGATTTCGAGGTGGACGCAGAGGAGGTGGTCGTCGTGGAGGTGGAAGTTTCGGCGGAAGACCATCATATGATCGTTATCGCTGATATGTCATCAAAAATCTTGACTTCATACGTGGTGTTATATGAGTGTTCTATTTCGTAATATTTTGTGCAACCTTCGAAACTACATTGTTTCATCTTAAGTAACATAATGTTATGTTCTATCGTCTGAAGTAAAAAAATTCTTACAGTTAAAAGTATTTGAGTGATTAAATAATTAGTGTATTTTATTTTGTATAAGTGGTATAATATAATGCATAAACATGGTTTAATAAGTTTTATTTGCATTTGAATGTTAAGAATTTTCATTGCTGTAAGATGTAGATTATTCCAAAGAACATATTGTAGCTCGTCAACTTGGCAATTCTATTTTTAAGTATGGTAAAGCACGTCTAAAATATTTTAATATTTAAAGTAAAGACTACAAGTATTGTAAACTGTATTTAATGCATCATCTTGACGTACAGGAAAAGTTTTTCAAAATGCTATAGTTTTCGGACAACATAGTGTCCGCGTTACTATGTTGTTCGAAAGCGCTATGGCATTTTGAAAAACTTTTCCTGTACGTCAAGATGGTGTATATTAAATACAGTTTACAATACTTGTAGTTTTTGCTGAAAATATTGACAATTCTAGTTGCCATTTTTGTTCTTAATGTCTGAAATGTTAATTTATCTTACTGATTTTTCTTATTTCAATGTTTTTGCATTATTGGCTATTTTTAATACATTTTTTCATTGCAAACGCTGAACAAGAATACATTAAAATTGAACTAAGGCAATATTTTATTTCAGTAGATTTGGTAACAGTGCCGGCTCCTGACTTCAGGAATGGACGAAGCAGATTCAGCGTGGGGATTTCCCCTCCTCCTCGAAAACGAACATCCTCAAAACTCATCACGTTATAAGTACAAGTGCTATCAAATGTTATCTAAAAACAGGCAAACAAGTTTAAAAAATTCGCCAAATAACCCATTCAACCCATAACTTGAAACGGAAGTATCTCTTCACCTGCTTCACCTGACGAGCCGCTACTGTTTGGCGACAGTCCATGTTTTTGGAATGATCTGAAGTTATCTGGAAAGTGATACTAGTTTTCGTAGAATAGTGTCATTTGCGAAGAATATAGTTTTAAGTATGCACAGTAACAGGGGTTGAGAATTGAGATTCCGATTCGATTATGTTCATTTTTGTCGAGAAATCTTCCATTTCTCTCCAGATATGACTGTTCCTGGTATTCTACGATATTAGTTTCATGAAACAGGAATAGAGAATGCATTTACGTGTATTGTTCCAATTTACAATGCAGCTGGTTAAATTTGTACCAATATCTAAAGTTAAAGATGTTAGTGGAATGCAAACAGACACGGGGAAATTGATTTTTGTCTGTAGATAATGCTTGTAATAAAACCCGTTTAAGTGTTTTCTAACCAAACGTCCATTTCGACAGGAGCGGCAGGACCGCCGAGAGAAGGGGGGGGGGGGAAGCTTGGGGAGCCCAGGCCACTCAAACCATTTATGAAAAAGTTCAATAACTTGTAAAGTAGGATGAAGTAGGGGGACCTGTGCATTTGCTGCGTAGAGGACTGAAAATTCTGTCTGAGGCACTGAGTAGTGGAAGTGTCTGGTAGACTGAATTTATCCTCATATAATAATATTAAATTACTACCTGGGACAAAATGACAAATGGGCCGGGACTTTGGGATGTATCTCTAAATCGGAACAAGATCCCAGTCAAAACGGGATGTATATGGCAACTGGTAAGTCTATAAGACGACTACATACGTTTGCTGTAATAAATGAGTGGTGTACGCAAAGCTTATAAAGCTGCAGGTGGGCTGTGTGAGAGGACTTGACCTTTGCAGTCTGAGCCCAATCTTTAAGAAATTTGAAGCCTATTGCGTGATGGGACTGAACGTGTCTCTGTCTCTCCAGAGGTTTTCGAAATTACGGTACATAGTAGTTTTTCTTGTTGCCATTCATTGCATGTACTGACTATTTCACGCTGACAAGCGCGAAACTGGTTCATGGATGCTGTTATCTGCTATGAAAATCGGATCGTAACTTTGGGAGTCTATGCGAGTTCTGCGAGTATGAACTTGACCGTTGCAGCTTTGTGCAACATGAGTTCAATCTTCAAGAAATTGGAAGCTAACTGCGTGACAAGATTGAATTTGTCGGTGTTCATAGAGGTTCTCCAAATTATGGCAGATGAAAAATTTTCTTACTGTCACTGAAGGTAATTGCTACTCGCGCGCGAGCTTGAAATCGGTCTGTGGATATATATATATATATATATGTGTGTGTGTGTGTGTGTGTTATCGTCAGTAAGAGATGATTCTACGAAAAGGTGAAAATTGTATATGTGACAATTATTTATTTAAAAAAAAAAAATTATAACTTCTTTTTAAATGTGCAGGTTGCCAACGGGTCAGTCAAGCTGACGAATTTGATGTATTAAACTGAAATTAATTCATGTTGAATACATTCGTTGAAATACAACTCATCGCATCTTCAATCGGAACAGCTTTTTTCAAAAATAAACAGAACAGCAAAAGCAAGAACATAGTCTGTGCCTTCATCAGTATGGCTGCTCTGTCATTTTATTCTAAAGAAGGAGGCTGTTTTTGTCCTCGAAACTGGTTGGCCCTGGCATACTATTTTATATTGTATCAGCAGATATACCTGGTGTCACTTGTGATTTGAATCGGAAAAGTTGGACGGTCTGGGTAAGAAAAATGACATTGTTCTCAAAATATTCTGTTAGAAAATTTACCCCCCCCCCCCTCGAAAAAAAAAATGCAGAAATCTCTGTGATCGCAGAACAAAATTATCTTTATAATCAATCAGATTCGAAGAATTGGATCTTTTTTGTAAACAAATATTCAAGAAATATGAATTTTGATGAATGCCAAAATGAAAACGCTAAAATGGCATTAGAAGATGTACTCTTTCATCCATTTTTATTCTGTTTCAATAATCGGCTAAATAAAATATAAGAGAAAAATATCTTTCCCAAAATGAAATAGATGACTTAAAAAATTCAAAGTATTAATGATAATTCCCTTAATCTTTTATTTCAACGCCGTAAGTGATATAATCCAGTCAAAATTGCAATACTTGCACACTTATAAAATTTATTTTTATATTAATTTTTTTACTACTTAAATTAAAAAAATTAAATAAAAATCGTTTCCTGTATAAACACATTTGATTAACTTCCGTTGCTTAGCAATCTATATCAATAAAATAGAAAATATGTCTGAATGTGTGCGTGTTTGTCTCATTACGGGTCTGTACCGAATTTCATGAAATTTTGTGGGTAGTAGCCCAATTTAAAATGTAGTCCATGTTTCGAGTTTCTAGAACCAGGGCTTGTCGATATATTAATAAATAACCCATAATTAAACCTTCCGATAGAGATTGCATTATGCAGACGATATTTTTTCCACCAATTTATTTGAAGAAAATTGCTGTTTATGCAACAGACGATTTTTATTAAATCTTTTCCGATTTAAATAAGAAAGAAATATACAAAAAAATTAATTTTATCGAAATTGCAGTTTTGACTGGATTATATCAATTACGTCCTTCAGATTTAAAGATTACGGGATTATTGATATTTTTAATTTATTACGTCATCTGTTTTATTTTGGCAAAGCGTTTTGAAACACATATACTGTAGTACGGGTAATTAATCTTCTATTAAAACACGGGTAATAGTAATCTACGAGAATATAAGTAGTACGGGTATATCTCTCCATACAATTTTAGCGCTTTCATTTTGAAATATAATATTTATGAAGGGTTAAAGTGGGTGTATTTTACTAATATCTTGACAGTTCATCGTTCTAGAAACATGGGCCCTGTTACTCGCAATTTAGTAGAAAACTCTAGAACAAATTACCTGGCGTTGCGCGGGCCCTAAATACGTGCCCTCTACTTAATATACCTTATATTAAAATTATTGCTTAATATTAAAATAAGTACCTGCTGTTTAAATAATACAGAAACAGATAACATCATACTCAATTTCCAAATCGCATGTTTTGAAATAAAACTTTCTCATGATAAATAAAAAATCTCCAAATTACAAGGCGGGAATCTTAATCTATATAAATAAAAATGAAAATCTGTCTGTCTGTCTGTCTGTCTGTCTGTCTGTCTGTTTGTCACACCATCACGGGAGAACGGCTGAACCGAATTTGATGAAATTTTGTGGGTAGCCCAGAAATAGCCCCACTTAAAATTATATCCGTGTTTTGAGTTTCTACGGCCAGTGGTTCTCGAGATATTAGTAAAAAACAAAATTTTCGTTTGTCTCATCATCACGGAAAAACGGCTGAACCGAATTTAATGAAATTTGGTGAATAGCCTTGAAATATCCCCCCATAAATTTTGTCCAAGTTTCGAGTTTCTAAGACCTGGGGTTGTCGAGATATTAATGAAAAACGAAATTTTTCCTAGGAGTTCTAATCCCTAACTCCGTGGTTTATCCAAATGAAAAGCTTGAAAATCGTTTGAAAGTGAATTAAAATTTAATCTCTGAGTTTGATGGGAGATTTTTTGCGTTAATTAGTCACTTTCTGAAAACATGAATTGTTTGAAACATGATTTAAAGGGGAAATCTATCTCCATGGTTCATGGTTTATTTAAAACAAGCTTTTACGGAACAATGAGAAGTATAGAGAAATCAAAATCGTTATTTAATTTCGCAGTTTATGTTATAAGACATGGCATATTTAACATGTTATAAGATTCTATCTTATATCATGTTACTCAGAAACGCAATTAAATTAAATCTGTCTGTTAATTTCAATAATTATTTTTTCGATTTGAATAATAAATAAATGGATATCAAAATATATTTTAGAAAAGTACGATTTGATTTTTCTTATAGCATTTTTGACTGGATAATATCAATTACGGTCTTTAGGTTTAAAAATTATTATTATTTATATTTTCGGGGATTATTGATTCAAGGATTATTGATATTTTCAAGTTATTATGCAATTATTTTATTATGACAAAAATTGTTTAAACTCATATATTGTATGTTGTACGAATCTTCTACAAATACACGTGTATATCTTTTAATCTACGAGAATATAAGTAGTACAGGTATATTGACATATGTTTTGACATATATTGGCATATATTGGAATCAATTACGACCTTCTGGTATAAAGAGTACGGATATTATTGATGTTTTCAATTTATTACGTCATCTCTTTTATTTTGGAAAATATTTTTGAGACGCATATTGTAATACGGGTAATCTTCTACTAACACATTGCAATATTTTCTGATCTGCGGCAACATAATTAGTACGGGGTTGCATATATTCATTCAATTCCTATTTTTTCTTCTGTAAATTTGCTTACAAAAGGGGGCAGGATGTTTTATTCTTCAGATCTGATCGTGAAGATAATTTTGTATAGTGAGAACATATATTCTTAAACTTCTCTTTAGGAGCAATAAATTTAATATTTTAACAGAATTTGAACATGATTGCGAACTTTAAGTTTCTTTAAATTATACACTCCGTACGAATAACGGGTGTGCTGTTAGTGGTTAATAAATTTTAACATTTTAGGAGGATATATCATGTTGCTCGGCATCGCAATTAAATTAAATGTGTTTGTTAATGTTTTTATTATTTTTTTTCGATTTAAATAGTAAATAAATGGATAAATGGATATAAAAGTATATCTTATGAATGGACGGTTTGATTTTTCTTTTAATTATATTAATTGCTGACTGCGATCAATTTCATTTATTTTGGCAAAGAGTTTTCAAGCTTATATCGTATTTAGCTACTAAACTCATATATTGTGTTTAGCCAATAAATTCATATAGCCGATTGTTGAAACAGAAAAAGAGTAGAGCGGGTATATCTTCTAATACAATTGTAGTGTTTTCATTAAGTATATTGAAACGGGATAAGAATGTTTCATTCAGATCTGCAAATTCAAAGCTACGAATTTGGAGGGATATCGCTAATTTGACAACTTTTCTTAAACTTTGCCAAATTGGCGGAAATGTCGCCAAATTGATATAAACGACACACAAACAGCTGCCATAAACCTTCGGGTTGGCCGTGTGGCTTGGGTCTTCTACATATCAATGAAATTTTTTTTTGTTTTGTTAGAAGAGAGTACTGAAATGATGTTTGGTTAGCATTTATCTGTCAGACCAACCATCCTACTTAGTAATACATTTAGCGAATTTTTAAAATGTCACGAAATTGATAAAAATGTTTTCAAATCTATAAAAATATCTTGAAATTGATAAAATTGCGCTACATAAATGATATTAATTGTTTTTTGTTAGGGGATAGTATTGTGATGATATTTCGTCAATTTGTCGCAAAGTGGAACTGTCAGTTCTACAGTCCCACTTGGCGATAAATTTGGCGATTTTTTAAAATGTCGCAAATTTGACGAAACTGTCGCCAAATGTTCCATAGAAATATAACTATTTAGACGATATTTTTTCTACCAATTTATTTGAAGCAAATGATATCTCACTTAGCAACGGATTTAAATCCAATGTGTTTATGCGGCAGACGATTTTTATTAAATCCTTTCCGATTTGAATAATGAAGATATGTATATAAAATAAATTTCATTGCCATTTCATTTTGGACTGGATAATATCAATTATACTCTTCAGGTTTAAACATTATTATTATTGATATTTTCCGAAATTATTGATTCAGGGATTATTGATATTTTTAAGTTATTACGCCATTGTTTTATTGCGGCAAAAATTGCTGACACACGCATATTGTACCTTGTACGAGTAATCTTCTAGGAATGCACGGGTATATCTTCTAACCTACGAGAATATAAGTAGTACAGGTATATTGGCATATATTTTGACATATATTGGCATATATATTGGAATCAAGTACAGTCTTCTGGTATGAAGATTAAGGGGATTAATTATATATTCAATTTATTACGTCGTCTGTTGTATTTTACCAAAAAACATTTGTGACTCATATTGCAAAACGGGCAATCTTCTACTAATAATCGGACATTATAAGTAGTACGTGTATATCTCCCCATATAATTTTAGCACTTTAATTTTGACATATATTGGAATAAATGACTGTCTTCAGATTTAAAGATTACGGGTTTATTGGTATTTTCAATTTATACATGTAATCTACTAATACAGGTTATATTTTCTAATATTCGCGTATATAATTAGTACGGGTCCCATACAATTTTAACGCTTTTATTTTGCATATATTGATTCAATTCCATATTTTTTTTTATATTTGCTTACATAAGGGGTCCAAGATGTTTTATTCTTCAGATATGTCCATGAAGATAATTTTATATAGCGAGAACAGAGATTCTTAAACTTCTTTTTAGGAGCATTATATTAAATATTTTAACAGAATATTTTGATTAAACATGTCATTTAGTATACTATAAGAATTTGGACATGATTATGAATGTCAAGCTTCTTTATATTATATACTCCGTACGAAGAACGGGTATGCTGCTAGTTTATATAAATAAAATTGAAAATCTGTCTGTGTCTGCCTGTTTGTCTCGTCATCACGGGAGAATGGCTGAACCGAATTTGATGAAATTTTGTGGGTGGGAAATTTTGTGGTCCCACTTAAAATTTAGTCTATGTTTGGAGTTTCTACGATCAGTGGTTCTCGAGATATTAGTAAAAAACGAAATTTTCATTTGTCTCATCATTACGGGAGAACGGCTGAACGAAATTTGATGAAATTTTGTGGATAGCCTTGAAATAGCCGTCCATAGATTTAGCCAAAGTTTCGAGTATCTAAGACCAGGGGCTGTCGAGACATTAATGAAAAACGAAACTTTTTCCTAGGAGTTCTACCTCGAACTCCGTGGTTTATCCAAACGAAAAGCTATCGTTTGAAAGTGAATTAAAACTTTATCTCTGAGCTTGATGGGAGATTTTTTGCGCTAATTAGTCATTTTCTGAAAACATGAATTGTTTGAAACATGATTTAAATGGGAAACCTCTCTCCATGGTTTATTTTTCACAAGCTTTTACTGAACAATGAAAAGTATAAAGAAATCAAAATGGTTATTTAATTTCGCAGTTTATGAGGAAGATTTTATCTTATATCATGTTGCTCAGAAACGCAATTAAATTAAATCTGTCTGTTAATTTTAATTATTATTTTTTCGATTTGAATAATAAATAAATAGATATAAAAATATATTTTAGAAAAGAACGATTTGATTTTTCTTATAGCATTTTTGACTGGATAATATCAATTACGGTCTTCAGGTTTAAACGTTATTATTATTGATATTTTAAGGGATTATTGATTTAGGGATTATTGATATTTTTAAGTTATTATGCAATTGTTTTATTATGACAAAAATTGTTTAAACTCATATATTGTACGAGTAATCTTCTACAAATACACGGGTATATCTTCTAATCTATGAGAATATAAGTAATACAGGTATATTGGCACATGTTTTGATATATATTGGCATATATATTGGAATCAATTACGACCTTCTGGTATAAAGAGTACGGGGATTATTGATATCTTCAATTTATTACATCATCTCTTTTATTTTGGCAAAAAATTTTTAGACTCGTATTGTAATACGGGTAATCTTCTACTAACACACTGGCATATTTTCTAATCTGTGACAATATAGGTAGTACGGGGTTGCATATATTGACTCAATTCCTCTTTTTTTTTTATAAATTTGCTTACAAATGGGCCAGGATGTTTTATTCTTCAGATATGCCCGTGAAGATAATTTTGCAAAGTGAGAACAGATATTCTTAAACTTCTCTTTAGGAGCAATAAATTTAATATTTTAACAGAATATGCACATGATTGTGAAATATAAGTTTCTTTATATTATATACTCCGTACGAAGAACGGGAATGCTGCTAGTCTATATAAATAAAATTGAAAATCTCTCTGTCTGTTTGTCTATTTATTCCATCATCACGGGAGAACGGCTGAACCAAATTTGATGAAATTTTGTGGGTAGCTTGGAAATAGCTTCACTTAAAATTTAGTCTGTGTTTTGAGTTTCTACGACCAATGGTTCTCGAGATATTAGTAAAAAACGAAATTTTCGTTTGTCTCATCATCACGGGAGAACGGCTGAACCGAATTTAATAAAATTTTGTGGATAGCCTTGATATAGTCCTCCATAAATTAGTCCAAGTTTCGAGTTTCTAAGATCAGGGGTTGTCGAGATATTGAGGGAAAACGGAACTTTTTCCTAGGAGTTCTACTTTCTAACTCCGTGGTTTATCTAATCGGAAAGGATGAAAATCGTTTGTTTAAAACGTCAAAGTGAAATAAAACTTTATTTCTGAGTTTGGTTCGAATTTAATAAAATTTTGTGGATAGCCTTGATATAGTCCTCTATAAATTAGTCCAAGTTTCGAGTTTCTAAGATCAGGGGTTCTCGAGATATTGAGGAAAAACGGAACTTTTCCCTAGGAGTTCTACTCCCTAACTCCGTGTTTTTTTTTTCTTTTTTTCAAATGGCCAGGCACTTTGACCTTCGTCATTCGCCTTTATTACAGCGGCCAGAGTGTGAACCATTTAGCCGTACATTGACGTTGCCCCAGGCGCACCAGAGGGGGGCGGATCACATTGCGCCCACAACAAAAACATCCTTGCCTTACGTGGGGCTCGAACCCACAACGTGGCGGTCGAGCGATTGCTACGGAAACGCTTGCCTTGACCACTCGACAACCACGTCGGCCCGTGGTTTATCTAAATGGAAAGGATGAAAATCGTTTGTTTAAAACGTCAAAGTGAAATAAAACTTTATTTCTGAGTTTGGTGGAGATTTTTTGCCCAAATTAGTCACTATCTGAAAACATGAATTGTTTGAAACATGAATTTAAATGGAAAATCTATCTCCATGGTTTATTTTTCACAAGCATTTACTCAATAATGAAAAGTATAAAGAAATCAAAAGGGTTATTTAATTTCGTAGTTTATGAGGAAGATTCTATCTTATGTCATGCAACGCAATTAAATTAAATGTGTTTGTTAATGTTTATTATTATTTTTTCTATTTGAATCTATATAAATAAAATTGAAAATCTGTCTGTCTGTCTGTTTGTCCCATCATCACGAGAGAACGGCTGTACCGAATTTGATCAAATTTTATGGGTAGCCTGGAAATAGCCCCACTTAAAATTTAGTCCATATTTGGAGTTTCTACGATTAGTGGTTCTCGAGATAGTAGGAGAAAACGAAACTTTCGTTTGCTTCATCATCACGGGAGAACGACTGAACCGAATTTAATGAAATTTTGTGGATAGCCTTGAAATAGCCCCCCATAACTTTAGTCTAAATTTCGAGTTTTTAAGATCAGGGGTTGTCGAGATATTAATGAAAAACGAAACTTTTTCATAGGAGTTCTACTCTCTAACTCCGTGGTTTATCCAAACGAAAAGGCTGAAAATCATTTAAAAATGAATTAAAACTTTATCTCTGATTTTGGTGGGATATTTTTTGCGCGAATTAGTCACTTTCTGAAAATATGAATTGCTTGAAACATGAATTTAAATGGGAAATATATCTCCATGGTTTATTTTTACAAGCTTTTACTGAACAATGAAAAGTATAAAGAAATCAAAATGGTTATTTAATTTCGCAGTTTATGAGGAAGATTCTATCTTATACCACGTTGCTCAGAAATGCAATTAAGTTCAATCTGTCTGTTAATTTTAATTATTATTTTTTCGATTTGAATAATAAATAAATGGGTATAAAAATATATTTTAGAAAAGAATGGTTTGATTTTCCTTTTAATTACAATAATAGCGGGCTGCGTATATCACTTTCATTTATTTTGGCAAAGCGTAAAGCTTATATATTGTCTTTAGCTAATAAACTCATATATTGTGTTTACCAAATAAATTCATTTATCCGATTGTTGAAACAGAAAAGAGTAGAAAGGGTATATCTTCTAATAAAATTCTAGTGTTTTCATTTAGTATATACAAACGGGATCAGGATATTTTATTCTTCAGTTCTGCAAATTCAGAGCTATGAATTTGGTGGGATATCGCTAAATTGGGAACTTTTCTTAAACTTTGCCAAATTGACGGAAAAATCGCCAAATTGATAAAAACAGCGCAAATCAATGAAATTAAATTTGTTTTTTCATAATAGAATACTGAAATAATGTTTCGGTAGCATTTTTCGGTCAGTCCATCCTTCCTACTTAGTAACACATTTAGCAACACATTTAAAATATCACCAAATTGATAAAAATGTTTGTAAATCCACAAAAATATCATGAAATTGATAAAATTGCGCTTAATAAATGAAATTAATTGTGATTTGATAGGGGATAGTATTGTGATGATGTTTCTTCAATTTGCCGCAAAATGGGACAATCAGTTCTACAGTCCCAGTTGGCGATAAATTTGGCGATATTTTAAATTATCGCTGAATTGACGAAAATGACGCCAAACCTTTCATGGAGATAGCATTATTCAGGCGATATGATTTCCATCAATTTATTTGAAGCAAATGATATCATGCCGTTTAGCAACGGATGTAAATCCAATATGTTTGTTATGCGGCATACGATTTTTATTCAATCTTTTCCGATTTGAATAATAAAGATATATATACTATAAAATAAATTTCATTGACATTGCATTTTGGACTGGATAATATCAATTACGGTCTTCAGATTTAAACAGTATATTGATATTTTCGGGGATTATTGATTCAGGGATTATTAATACTTTCAAGTTATTATGACATTGCTTTTTTATGTCAAAAATTGTTTAAAATCATTTATTGTACGTTGTATGAGTAATCTTCTACAAATGCACGGGTATATCTTTTAATCTACTAGAATATAAGTAGTACAGGTCTATTGACATATGTTTTGATATAATATTGGCATATATTGGAATCAATTACGACCTTCTGGTATAAAGATTGCAGGGATTATTGATATTTTTAATTTATTACGTCATCTGTTTTATTTTGGCAAAGATTTTTGAGACTCATATTGTAATACTGGTAATCTTCTACTAACACAATGGCATATTTTCTAATCTGCGACAACATAAGTAGTGCGGGGAATATATATATATATATATATATAATATTCCCATATAATTTTGGTGCTGTCATTCAGGCATATATTGGAGTCAATTACGGGTTTATTGATATATTCAATTTATACATGTAATGTACTAATACAGGCTATATCTCCTAATATTCGCGTATATAAGTAGTACGGATCCCATACAATTTTAATGCTTTCATTTTGCATATATTGATTCAATTCCTTTTTTTTAAATTGTAAATTTACTTACAAAAGGGGCCAGGATGTTTTATTCTTCAGATCTGCCCTTGAAGATAATTTTGTATAGCGAGAACAGTGATTCTTAAACTTCTTTTTAGGAGCATTGTATTAAATATTTTAATAGAATATTTTGATTAAAAATGTCATTTAGTATACTATAGGAATTTGCACATGGTTGTGAATTTTAAGTTTCTTTATAATATATACTCCGTACGAAGAACTGGTATGCTGCTAGTAATAAATAAATGGATGTAAAAATATATTTTATAAATGAACGGTTTGATTGTTCTTTTAATTATATTAGTTGTGGACTGCGTACATTACTTTCATTTATTTTGGCAAAGAGTTTTCAAGCTCATGCATTGTGTTTAGCTAATAAACTCATATATTGTGTTTACCCAATAAATTCATTTAGCCGATTGTTGAAACAGAAAAAGAGTAGAACGGGTGTATCTTCTAATACAATTCTAGTGTTTTCATCTAGTATATTCAAACGGGATCAGGATGTTTTATTCTTCAGATCTGCATATTCAGAGCTACGAATTTGGTAGGATATCGCTAACTTGGCAACTTTTCTTAAACGTTGTCAAATTGACGGAAATGTGGCCAAATTGATAAAAACTGCGCGAATCAATGAAATTAAATTTGTTTATATAGAAGAGAGTATTCAAACGATGTTTAGGTAGCATTTGTCGGACAGTCCATCCATCCTACTTAGTAACACATTTAGCGAGTTTTTAAAATGTCACCAAATTGATAAAAATGTTTGTAAATCCATAAAAACTTCCCAAAATTGATAAAATTGCGCTTAATAAATGAAATTAATTGTGTTTTGTTAGGGGATAGTATTGAGATGATGTTTTGTCAATTTGTTTGATGTTTTGTCAATTTGTTTGATGTTTCGTCAATTCGTTTGATGTTAGATGTTTCGTCAACTGACAAAATGGGGCTGTCAGTTCTATAGTCCCACTTGGCGATAAATTTGACGATTTTTAAATTGTCGCTAATTTGACGAAAATGTCGTCAAACCTTCCATTGAGATAGAATTATTCAGACGATAAGATTTCCATCAATTCATTTAAAGCAAATGATACCATATCGTTTAGCAACGGATGTAAATCCAATGTGTTTTTGCGGCATACGATTTTTATTAAATCTTTTCCGATTTGAATAAAGATATGTATATAAAATAAATTTCACTGACATTGCATTTTTGACTGGATAATATCAATTACTGTCTTCAGGTTTAAACATTATTATTATTGATATTCGGGGACTCTTGATTCAGGGATTAGTCATATTTTCAAGTTATTATGGCATTGTTTTATTATGAGAAAAATTGTTGAATATAGTACGTTGTACGAGTAATCTTCAACAAATGCACGGGTATATCTTCTAATCTACAAGAATATAAGTAGTACAGGTATATTGCATATATTTTGATATATATTGGCATATATTGGAATCAATTACGACCTTCTGGTATAAAGATTACGGGGATTATTGATATTTCCAATTTATTACGTAATCTGTTTTATTTTGGCAAAGATGTTTGAGACTCATATTGTAATACGGGTAATCTTCTGACACACAGGCATATTTTCTAATCTGCAACAATATAAGTAGTACTGGGATATGTATATATATATATTCCCATATAATTTTAGTGCTTTCATTCTGGCATATATTGGAATCAATTAAGGGTTTATTGATATTTTCAATTTATACATGCAATCTACTAACATAGGTTATATCTTCTAATGTTCAAGTATATAAGTAGTACGGGTCCCATACAATGTTAGCGCTTTTATTTTGTATATATTGATTCAATTTCATATTTTTTGTAAATTTGCTTTCAAAAGGGGTCAGGATGTTTTATTCTTCAGATCTGCCCTGGAAGATAATTTTGCGTAGTGAGAACATATATTCTTAAACTTCTCTTTAGGAGCAATAAATTTAATATTTTATCATAATTTGCACATGATTGTGAATTATAAGTTTCTTTATATGCTCCGTACGAAGAACGGGTATGCTGCTAGTTGACTATTATAATCAGCACACCGTTCAGGAAAACACAAAATGAATGGCTCCGAACTTCCCGCTTATGCGCATGCGCAAATGTAAACTTGGTTTAGTAGGTCGATGAATTTCAATCGCAGAGTTTGAATTTCAATGGGGAAATGGCTGGGTGATGCAAAAATTTTAATAGTTACTGGCTTAAAAAAAATGTTAATTAATGAACGGATGGCCCCCAAGAAATTATTTCGTTTGTTTAGGAGTAGTCTGCGATATTTAAAATAGCTGGTGTTAAATTATAATATTGGATTGTAATTGGATATAATAATTAATATTTTTTATATCGTAATGTAAAAATCGGGGATCTTTTAAATTTACAAAAAGTATATATCTTTAAAAATTCACGAAAATTAGTAATCGTATGAATTCTGTTCAAAGTTTGTGTAAAGTTATAACCTACCTGGGTTCTGACTTCTGTTTCTTCACTACAGATCGTGATTTTGTGTTGAAACTCTAAAGTGACTTCAATCCAAAATTAACATCAATTCACCTAACGACTAAGATTTGACAAAATTATTACGACAATTAAAAGATTAAAATCTTTATTCACATCACTTCGATGGAAACTCAAAACATACATAGATACTAAAGACACCACACAGCATGCAAAATCTATATAAATGAAATTGAAAATCTGCCTGTCTGTCTCATCATCACGGGGGAACGGCTGAACCGAATTTCATGAAATTTGGTGGATAGCCTTGAAATAGCTTCTCTTGAAATTTAGTCCTTGTTTCGAGTTTCTAGGACCAGGGTTTCTTCAGATAATGAAAAACGAAACTTTCGTTTGTTTCATCACCACGGGAGAACGGCTGAACCGAATTTAATAAAATTTTGTGGGTAGCCTGAAACAGCCCCCTTAAATTTAGTCTAAGTTTCGAGTTTCTAAAACCAGGGGTTGTGGAGATATTAATGAAAAACGAAACTTTTCCTAGGAGTTCTACTCTCTAATTCCCTGGTTCCTCCAAACGAAAAGGTTGGAAATCGTTTGTTTAAAACATGAAAGTAAATTAAAACCTTATCTCTGAGTTTGGTGGGAGAATTTTGCGCTAATTAGTCACTTTCTGAAAATATTAACTGTTTGAAAACATTAATTTTTGATACATGAATTTAAATGGAAAATCTATCACAGTGGTTTAATTTTCACAAGCTTTTACTCAACAATGAAAAGTATGAAGAAATCAAAATGGGTATTTAATTATTAGCATTTTATGAGGAAGATTCTACCTTATATCATGTTGCTCGCAACCCAATTAAATTAATTGTGTTTGCTAATGTTCATTATTATTTTTTCGATTTGAATAATAAATAAATGGATATAAAAATATATTATCTTATAAATGAACGGTTTGATTTTTTTAAATTATATTAATTGCGGACTGCGTACATAACTTTAATTTATTTTGGCAAAGTGTTTTCAAGCTTATATATTATTGTGTTTAGCTAATAAACTCATATATTGTGTTTAGCCAATAAACTCGTTTACCCAATTATTGAAACAGGAAAAGAGTGGAACGGGTATATCTTCTAATACAATTTTAGTGTTTTCATTTAGTATATACAAACGGGATCAGGATGTTTTATTCTTAAGATCTGCAAATTCAGAGCAACGAATTTCGCGAGATATCGCTAACTTGGCAACTTTTCCATTTGTCTGTCCGTCTTACTTAGTAACACATTTAATGAATTTTTAAGAAGTCGCTAAATTGATAAAAATGTTTGTAAGTCCATAAAAATATCTTGAAATTGATAAAATTGCGCTAAATAAACTAAATAAATTGTGTTTTATTAGGGGATAGTATTGTGATGATATTTCGTCAAGTGGTTCTACAAGTGGTTTCGTGTTGGTTCTACAGTCCCACTTGGCGATAAATTTCGCGATTTTTAAAATGACGCGAAATTGAAGAAAATATCGCCAAACTTTCCATGGAGATAGTATTATTCAGACGATATTTTTTCCACCAACTTTTTTGAAGCAACTGATATCAGGTCGCTTAGCAGCGGCTTTACATCCAATGTGTTTATGCGGCATACGATTCTTATTAAATCTTTTCGGATTTGAACAATAAAGATATGTATATAAAATAAATTTCATTGACATTGCATTTTTGACTGGATAATATCAATTACGGTCTTTATGTTTAAACATTATTATTATTATTATTGATATTTTCGGGATTATTGATTCAGGGATTATTGATATTTTCAAGCTATTATGTCATTGTTTTATTATATCAAAAATTGTTGAAACTCATATATTTTACGTGTACGAGTGATCTTCTACAAATGCACTGGTATATCTTCTAATCTACGAGAATATAAGTAGTAGAGGTATATTGGCATATATTTTGATATATATTGGCATACATTGGAATCAATTACGGCCCTCTAGTATAAAGATTACGGGGATTATTGATATTTTCAATTTATTACGTCATCTGTTTTATTTTGGCAAAAATATTTGAAACTCATATCGTAATACGTGTAATCTTCTACTAACACGGGCGTATTTTCTAATCTGCGACAATATAAGTAGTATGGGTATATATATTCACATATAATTTTAGTGCTTTCATTTTGGTGTATATTGGAATCAATAACGGCCTTCAGATTTAAGTATTATGGGTTTATTGATATTTTCAATTTATACATGTAATCTACTAATACAGATTATATCTTCTAATATTCGCGTATATAAGTAGTACTGGTCCCATACAATTTTAATGCTTTTATTAACACTTTACATAGTTGGAAAGTGTTTATGACTTTGTTCATTCTGTCTGTCTGTCTGTCTGTCCGTTAGCACGATAACTGCCGTAAAACTGACTTTATCAAAATGAAATTTTACTATGTTGTGCAGATGCTCTGTGGAGCCTATGGGAATATAAATGAATAATATGGCCCAATTAGTTTTGGATTGAACCTGGGTTGAAAAAAATGAAATACATTGAACCCTATGGGACCTAATTTTTCAAGCATTTTGATGTGAATTTAAAATTAGCAAACTGCATCGAAAGTTTTAGGAAATGTTCAAATTATCCCATAAAATATATATAAAAAAAATTTCAGAAAAATATATTCAGTAGTTTTGTAAAAAAAAATTAAAATAATAATTACACCCATTATATGAAGAAATCACGTGGCCATTATATGAAGAAATCACGTGACCCACTTCAAAATAAAATATGGCATCCATCTTGTGTCAAAATCGTGATTACTGTGACTTTGCCGGTCAGTCAGATTTTACTCATAAAATCTATGGGAAAACAAACATGCCTTTCAAGTTTTGAAATCAACTAGGATCATTTAAAACCACTATTTTCAGTAGACTCAATAAGTTTCTACGCATTTTTGTCACTGTACTTTTTCCACCTGAGTGGGAGCCCTTACAGACGAATCTGTAAGAAATCTGCACGCGGTACAGCAGATGGCGGATACGAGTAAACTGGTGGCGGGTTTGGGTACCAAGGAAGATGTTGTTCATTACTTAAGGTCCGGACGCTTGCATATGTTTAGTAAGAGAAATGTCTTTTTCATCATTTTCCGTTAGTATTCGTTGTCTTCCTGAGTTGTCTTCCTGTTGATTGCAATCGACATACCGGCCGCAGAATAAAAACTGTAGAAGGATGCTGGCTTTACGGAAACGGCGATAGTATTCCCTCACTGTATCTCTAGGAGATCGGTTGAATTTCTGTAAATCAAAATCATCTCACGGATTCGGCATTACTGAACAGCGTCAGCATTCAAATTCTAGTTAGGTAGCAGAGGCACTTGAATGCTTAAATACAAACTATGAATCTATAAAATAATGACATAATAGGTTTGTCTGCATAAAATAAATTTGAAGAAGCAGTAAAAGTTTTAATAACTATTTGCAACCGAAGTTAATTTGTGGATGTCCCCATATTTCCCAATGACAATTTTAATGAGTGATAACAATGTCAAATTGGATCCTATTACAGCCAAATTTTTTTCAGTTAAACTAAATACGGTATGGGCAATATTTTTGTAATTTAACTTTTTTCGATAGAGGGGCTGTATAAAAAATTAATTTTGTTTACTTTCTACAAAAATATGGTACAGCATTTAAGTTACTTTTTCATAACTTCCTACCTTATTTAAAGTATATTTGCAATTAGAACTATGGGTCTACAACCAGTGCTTAAAAAAAACCTTCCACAGTTCACTTTCTATGGGACATCCTATATATAAGGTCCGTCTCATAAGTTTAAGCACAACTGGTAAATGGGGATCACTGGAGAACCATACAAAATAAAACAAAGTAACATTATTCGTTCATTGGATACTGCAAATCCTTTTATATAATCCATATCAAAATGTGTAAATATTTTTTTTATCACGACTTTGATACAATATAAAAATAGCCCGTTATAAACTGTCTCAGAAGTTTAAGCACAGTACACAAAAATTCTGGTATAAAACATACATAATGAAGTTACTTGTTGATAGTATTTGCATGGTTTCGTATCACTTCAAACAAACGTGTTTCCATTGACAAAATCAATTTTTGAAATATTTCTGGGTGCAGGGAATACCATGCTTCTGCAATAGCCAATATAAGTTTCTTAACAGAGTCATATTACTTTCCATTGTTGTAAATTTGCCGGGTTGAGATACCGCAGACTTTCTCAATAGGGTTCAAGTCTGGGCTCAAAGATGTCCAGTCCAAAACTCGGATATTTTGCTCTGAAAACCATTGTTTGGTAGAACTGTAGTAACCAATGTTTGGTAGAATGGAAGCATTGTCGTGCTCAAATTCCCTTTCAGACCCACCAAGAAACTCACCGAATGGAATCAAATGTTGCTGAAGTGTTTCTTGATACTTCATTGAATTTTGTCTTCCTTGAATAATGGCAAAGGAGGTCGGACCATTAAAACCAAATGCCCCCCAAACCATCACATATTTACCGCCTTGTTGTCTGCTGAACAGGGCCTTTTTCTCTTTCCTCAGGTCTTGCCAATAAGAGTTCCAGCCATCAGGGCCGTCCAAAATTCCATTTTTTCTCGTCTCTGAATATTACTGAGATCCATTTGTCTCCGCAAGACATGTACTTTCGAGCCCACTCCATTCTGTCTTTCTTATGACACGGTTGTAAACATGATATGCGAACCATTTTCTCCAGAACAATGTCGCTGCATTCCCTGATACGTCTATGTATTGTGTCCTTTGAGATCTTTACGTCGAGGTTATTTTCCAGTTAACGTAAGGACATGTTTTGTGTTGACCCCAATCTCTGAATCCATCGATCTGTCTGTACACTCGTTACATGAGACAGTCCACATCTTAGTCTTCTATCGAAATGGTAGTCCCTGGCAAGTACTTGATATATACCACACTTTGATTGAGTTAAAGTAATAGCAATTTCACGAACAGTCTTACCTTCAGATTTTAACTTTAAAATCCTTGAAATCTCCACTTTCGTAAACTTCAAAGACTTCGGCATTTTGATTCATGAGCAAAAGTTATCTCTTTGTTTTCCTATCCAGGGACTACCATTCTATCGAAATGGTAGTCCCTGGCAAGTACTTGATATATACCACACTCTGATTGAGTTAAAGTAATAGCAATTTCACGAACAGTCTTACCTTCAGATTTTAACTTTAAAATCCTTGAAATCTCCACTTTCGTAAACTTCAAAGACTTCGGCATTTTGATTCATGAGCAGAAGTTATATCTTTGTTTTCCTACCATTCAGGAGAAACGTCAATGTAACGTCATCATCACGCGTTTGTAAAATTTTGCATAAAGTGCTTAAACTTTTAAGACAGTGTTTTTTAATCAAACTTTTCAAAACGTGTAATTTTAAACACATTTTTAGTGTTGCAAACAATAAAATGGGTTTATTTTATTTCATTTCGATTACATTTTGATTATTTAGTGTTAAATTTTATTTCATATTTTTCCTTTTAATTTTATGAGCAACTGTATTCTGTGCGTAAACTTTTGAGACGGACCTTATATATATATATATATATATATATATATATATATATATATATATATATATATATATATATATATATATATATACACATGTTCATACATAATTTTTTCTGAGTGGTATTATATTACATTTTTACGTATATTTCATATTTGTATAGTTCTATATCGGATATAGCGGTTTCTTGCAGCATTCAGTGGCGCACCCAGAATATTCCTAAGGGGGGGGCCATTGGTGCACAAAATTTTTATGAAGGAGGATGACTCCTCGATAAATTTTCCGAGAAAAAATGATCAGAGGCCATATCAATTAACAAGGCGGTTGTCTTTTTTTGTACATTTATTTTTATCAAATTACTAACAATTCTTTAGTGCAGTGCAAGAGAATTGAATGATTAGAAGAAGTAGTAGTAGATATTTATACAAAACAACACAAATTAAGAAATAGATGAAGATAAAATTATTTGTTCTGGTCTGCTTATACTGTATACTTGTTTTCAACCACTCTCTCATGATTACATATTGTTATATTATTCAATTATGATCTATACATATTCATAAAACGAAGTCCAGCCTCCTGTTTTTCTTTGTAGCCAGAGCATTAATTATCTGGTCTGGATCAATTTCCACTTCACGGTGAATGTTCATTGACGCCAGTCCATTCAGTCTGGTTTCACTCATACTGTTTCTCAAGTAAGTTTTCAACCTCTTCATTGTGGAGAATGACCTCTCAGCACTGCTTGTTGATACTGGGAGGGTGGCATACACTTTTAAAAGTTCAAACACAGTTGGAAAAGTCCTTTGGTCACAAAAGTTAAGCAGTTCGATTGGGCTTTTAGTTTTCTTGTTCAATGCAAAGACTTTCATGTACCACAGATGTAGTTCAGCTTTTAGAGTATTATCTGATCTGGGTCCTAAATCATCTGCAAATTTCCTTGATAAGGCAACAAATCTCTCGTTTTCTTCCAGTGTCGGCTGCCTTCCATTCGGAATGACAGATGCAAAACTTTGTAGAAATTCCTTATGTTTGAGAAATTTTTCATGGAGGTGAGTGATGAAATTATCAATCCATGGAATGAAAATAGAAAGTCTGTAGTATTCTTCAGGAGTCTGTACGTTGAAATTTGATCTATAAATTTGTCTGGTGGCACGGCGTGGTAGAGTAATGTTTTCTCCATGCTGTTCCAGCTTCTTAACAGCTTGTTCAAACAGATGGTGAAACTCGTTCTCTGCGTTCTCTCGAATTATAGATATAGCTTTCAAAACGTCTTCTACGTCACTCACAGCAGTTGCCAGATCAAGGTTAACTTCCTGCAGCTTTTCACTCAGACGAACACTGTAGCTGAGTAATCTGTCAGCTGAAACAAGTGCTATGACAAACTGTGATGTTAACATTGAACATAACAAGGTATGAGCCTCTGTTGATGTCTCCTTGTCATTCCAGGTAGTAATCTCCTCCAGAGCGTCGATTACTTGATCAAACAATGAAACCATAACTGTGACGGCATCATGTCTCTCCACCCAACGAGTAGGGCATAATTTCTTCAGTTTTTTGGCACTGATTTCTGTCTCTTCCTGATTAGCTGCATTAATTTTGCTGGTGAGAACAAGGTTTCGTTTTGGTGTGTTGAAAAAACTAGAGATTTTCCCTATTATTCCAAAGCTGTTTCGGATATCCGGAACTCTAGATGAATAAGTTATGGCTAAGTTCAAACAGTGTGATGCACAATGAACGTAGGGGGCTTTGGGGTGTTGCTCATATATAATTGCTTGGGCGCCATTGTACTCTCCACTCATTGCAGAAGCTCCATCGAACCCTTGTCCACGGAGGAAAGACGTATCAATGTTGCAGTCTGCAAGGCCTTTAAGAATAGCATCTGCAATTGCTCGACCTGTAGTTTCAGTCAGGGGCACAAACTTAAGGAAGTTCTCCACTATCTTAAATTCAATTTTATACTTATCATTTGTTTCAAACCGTTTCAAATAACGAACGCAAAGTGTCATTTGCTCTACCGTTGCAATATCTGTGGTTTCGTCACATAAAACCGCAAAACATTTGGCCTCATTCACCTCAGTTGCTATGTGCTTCACAATGGAATCATTGCATGCTGAAATAATCTCATTTTGTATATTCCAACTTATGTAAGTTGCATTTTTTGCACAACCTTGTAGATGAGTTTTCAGTATTTCTTCTCCTGCATCAACTCGGAGTCGCAAAAGGGCTCTAAAATTTCCTTCGCCTTGGCATGGTTCTGACAATACGTCCAAATCCCCACAGTCTCTATGCCCTCTCATGGCCAGCCCTTGCCTTCCACAAAAAATCACTGTTTTGATAATAGGTTTAAGAATAGCCCTATTCTGCAAAACTTGTTTTTGCTTTCCTCTGTCCATTACTTGATCCACAGGAACCGTTTTTCCTTCCGTGACCCTTAAGAACTCATCGGCTTTGAGAACTGAATCCTTATGATAGAAAAATTTTTCATGTTGACTGAACTTCTCCAAGGCCTTCTTCCAATTATTAAATCCTTTTGAAACAAGTTGACCTGTAGCTTGTGTGGATCTTAAACCGACTTCATGGGGTGCAAAGAGAACACAAAATTTGCAATAGGCACTGTCCTCTGCCTTTGAGTAAGCTAGCCAGTTATGCTTACTCAGCCAAGATGAGCAGAACTTCCGAGTGTGGTGAGGTTTTCCTTGACTTGATACAGCACTAGTGACAGTAGCAGGAAAACTGTAATTTGCATATGGTTCCCAAAGATTTTTTAGCGCTGTTATCCTATCTTCATCTGTGAGGTTAGATTTCTTGACATAATTAGAAATATCTGCAGCCAGAATTTCTATTTCAACTGTGTTTGGTATTGTGTTTTGTCCTACCTTTACCTCCTCACAAGCGTTTGAAGACAGCCCGGGGTCACGGCTGTTGCTTGCTTCGACTGCAGCCTCATCAATGTAACAAGAGCTCAGGGAAACGTCGTTGGGAACGTCACTATTTTCAATCTTACTTTTTTTTTTAAAATAATTTCCCAGTGTCTGTTGGCCTAGCCCTTTTCGTTTTTCACTCATTGTCTTTTTTTTTACCTTGCTCCTCAGTTATTCAAGAACAAAATTTGCTATATAGCCGAAATACGCACATAAACACACACACTGATCGTTAAAGATGCATTTCACTGTAAGATCAGTTGAAAGTTCAGGACCATTATTAAATTCAGCTATTCACCACGCAGGCCCTCGTTCCGAAACTACCAATTCACTGTTATCACCTTGTGTCGTAACGTCGCACTTTATTTCAACTCACAGCAACACTTAATTCGCGAAGCGTTGGCACGATCTATTTATTCACTTCCACAATTTTCTCACTGGGTAAACGAAATCCTCGAGTTTTCGAGCGAACAGCCGCTTCTCCGCTGTGTGTGATACACTATTTTTGGAGCACCTAGCCTGACGTAGGCTGCATCTCCGGTAATGACATATAAGATTGATTAACAGTACTTTGTGCTCCGGTAAAGGAAGTGTGATGATAACAGGATCCAATGATAGGCAAAGCCAGGATGGGCAAAAAGGCCCTTTTCAGGGCCGGTGTCATTTCAGGCATGCTTGTTTCCTATTGGATGTCTCAGGATCCCAGAGGGTGGATGACATTACTAAGAAAAGGCCCTTTTCAGGGACGGTTAAAACTAAAACTATTTGTTATTAATTTATAATTTGCTATTGAGACAAGATTAACTATTTATACAATTGAATACTATTTGGAATTAAAGATTATTTAATATTAGAGTTGCCCTAGGGCGTTTTCTAAAGTTCCACTGATGTGGGTCATAAATTTGTAGTTTGTTTAATTCAGAGTTGGGAATGGTGGGTAAGTTACTATAGAAATTCATTGCTAATTTGTTAATTTCTTCTTTGAAGGTTCTCACTCCGAAGTCTCGGTGGATGACATCGTTCCTTAGGTAGCGAGGAGCCTTTCTCGTTCTGCGTAGAAACAGGTTTTGGACAGTTTGAAGTTTCTTTAGGTTCGAATTAGCCGTGAAACCCCAGACGACGGCACCATAGAGCAGTATGGGTCTCAGCACAGTTTTATAAAGTGTGATCTTGTTTTTATAGTTAACATTATTTGAGTGAAGTATAGGGTACATCATAGCTCTGGCTTTGTGAAATTTTTTTATTATGTTTTGGATGTGTGTGATGAAGTTTAGTCTTTTGTCGAATGTGATGCCTAGATATTTACAGGTGTTGGTATATTGTATTTCAGTGCCGTTAATTTTAATAGGGGGCGGATTTTTCTTCTTTTTATTAAATAAAATGCAGTTGGTTTTGTTGGGGTTTATCTTAATTTTCCATTTCTGGAACCAGGAGACAAGTGTGTTGATATGATTTTGAAGCCTAGAGCGCACATATCTTGGATTTGAAGATCTTGTGTAAATGGCTGTATCGTCCGCGTATAGTGCAATGTGTGTGAATGGGGATTTCGGAATGTCATTAATATAGATATTGAATAGTGTCGGGGCCAATTGGGAGCCCTGTGGGACCCCGGCACTGGTGAGTCTGTGCGAAGAGTATGTGTTGTCTTTGCGGACTGTGAATGATCTGTTGCGAAGGTAGGAATTTAAGAGATGTATTATTGAATCTGGAAATTGCAGCTTAATTAACTTGAATATTAAAGCTTCATTCCAGATGCGGTCAAACGCCTTCGCAACGTCAATTAGTATAGCTCCAGTCGTGAGTCCAGCGTTTATGCCTTCCGATATAAATTCTGTCACACGAAGGAGCTGGTGTGTGGTTGCGTGTTGTGGGCGAAAGCCAAATTGTTCTGGGATAATGATGTTCTGTTGTGAGATGAAGAGTTTAATTCGTGAGTGTATGATGCGCTCGGCGAGTTTGCTTATAGAATTTAGGAGTGTGATGGGCCTGTAGCTCTGCGGGAGGGTCGGGTCTTCTCCTGGTTTCAGAATGGGGATAATGATTCCAATTTTCCATTTATTTGGAAAGTGGTTAAATTTGAGAATGGCATTTATTAGCAGGGTTATATAATATATGATGTTTATGGGTAGTACTTTTAACGCTTTATTGTTAATGTTATCTATGCCAGGTGCTTTCCTTTTTTTAAGTAATTTAATTTCATTTAAGATTTCGGACGGTGTAGTGGGATTGGTGTTTTGTGTCGGGGGCGTGTCAAGAAAATTTTTAGTGATGCTGAGGACTTCGTTTTCGGTGCTATTGCAATTTAGATCTTTGTTAATTGTAAATTGATTTTCGTATGTGTCTGCGAGTGAATTAGATATATCGGTTTTATCGTTGGTTAGTCCATTTATTGTCATTATTTGAGTGGAGCTGTTATTGGTATTCTTAATTTTTTTGTAAAAGTTCCATAATGAGTTGTCTTCGGTGGCAAGTGTGTTTATAAATTCGTTCCAATTTGCTTGTTTATGGTTTTTAATTTTACGTCTAATATTTTTATTTAAATCGTTGAGGAGTTTTTTGGTGCTAGGGTGACGGTTGACTTGCCATAGTTTTCTTGTGTTGTTTCTTTCTTTTATTATCTTTTTGATGGAAGTGGGCAGTTTGTTGTACGCTATGGAAGGGGGGGTGTAGGTGGTGGCACCGGCAATGGCCTCTTTAATCTGATTGGTTAGGATATCTGTGTTGTGCTCGATGTCGGATATGTTGTTATATTTGGCAAAAATTAAGTTTGAGTTAGCTAGGATGTTGGTAAATTTCTTCCAATTAACTGTTCTGAGAGAAGGTGTGATAGGAATGTTACTGGTTAGGTGTAGTGTTAATTTTATGGGAAAATGGTCAGAACTCAAATCGCTAATTGTTTGTATTTCGTGTGGGTAAGGTATGTTGTTTAATAGTGCAAAGTCAATTGTTGAGTCCTGTGTGTTAACATTAATGTGTGTATGTTCATGTGGAAAGATATGTCTAATATTATTATTTAGGATGAAATCATTGACTTCTTTTCCATATTTGTTCTGCCTCCTGCAGTTCCAGTTCTCATGACGAGCATTAAAGTCGCCCATGAGAATGACGCAATCGTGCAATCCAAATAAGGAAGAGAGGTCGTTTTGTATGTTATGAGTACTCTTATGTTTAGCGTAAATCGAGCAGATAAGAATGCTGGGTGTGTTAGGTATTTTAAGTTTGATGATGGAGTGTTCAATTATATTTGTGCTTAGGTTTTCTATTTGTGTGTGATCAAGTATGCTTTTTACATAAATGGCGGTGCCACCGTTAGGGCGGAAAATGGACTCTCTTTGCGTGTGATATAGTTTGTAATTTGGGATTTTAATACTTGTATTTACGTTGGTTTTCGTTTCTTGAATTAAAATAATATGGGGATTTTGCTCCTGTGCCAAGTCCCTAAGCTCATGGATTTTGGTGCCGACGCCATTGGCGTTCCACGATATGATGTTAAGTGCGTTAGGGGGGGGGGGGGATCATACTCCCGGGATATTATATTGGTTGAAGCATTTGTCGATAAGGATTAGTATGTCCAATCCCTTATCGACAATAGATTTGTTGGTAAGAAAAATTTTTTGTAGTTCTTGCAGGATATTTAGAATGAGTTTAATATTAATTGATCTGAAGGTGTTAAAGAATTCCTTGAGTAGTTTGATTAGGTCTGCCATGGATATTTGCTCTTTATCGTTTTCTTTATTTTCATAACTTTTACTTTGGGGGATGCTGTTACTTTCTCTATTTGGGATGTTATTTCCATTTTCATTAGAGGGTGTGGGGGGGAGATGATCTCCCTTATCATTTAGGATCTCTAAGTCAATCTCAAAATTTATTTCACTCTCTTTAGGTTCGGCTGGCGATGATTTGTTTTGGTTATCCGCGGTTTTAGTACCTGTGTTGTGTTTAGTTAGATTTTCCCTTTGGAGAGGGGGGGGGGGGGGGTACGACATCCTTTTGAATACCTGCTACCTTAGTCGGTGTGGCTGTTTGAACAGCGGGTTGCGGTCTCCTAATCGTTTCTTCCAATTGTATCTTGGTTTTTGGGGTTTTGGATTGATTATTTAGGTAGCTGCTGGCCGGTATGTTAACTGGGTTGTTGATTGAGATGTTCCTAACCGATGGGATATCTTGGCATCTCACATTCGATATGGTTCTATTGGCCCAAGCGTTTTCAGTGACACTGTTAAAAGTTCGGGGAGATGGGACTGTTTCTCTGCTGGTGCTGGGTTGGCTGACATATCTATTCTGGGATCTGGGTGATGCTGGTGGAGTTCTGGGGGGGTTGTTTTGCTTAGGGTCATTAAGATAAGGGTTTTTGGGGCATGCTCTGTAGTTAGCTGGGTGTGGTCCATGACAGTTTGCACATTTAGCTGGGGTGGAAAGGGGTTTGGGGCATTCACGGGTGGGGTGTTGCTCTGCACATTTTAAACATTTATAGTCTCTCGTGCACCCGAGGCTGGAGTGTTGCCATTTTTGACATCGGTAGCACTGTTTATATGGCTTAGGTATAAATGGGGTGATTGCAGCATATATGTAGTTGATATGATTAATTCTATATAATTTTTCTAAGTCGGTACTAGGTGGGAGGATAACTAAAAAATTTGGTAGAGGTTGTTTGGTGATCAAGCTTTTCATCGGGGAAACTCTGATAATTGGGAAGCCTTGGCTTTCAAGGAATTCCTTAATCTCTTCGGGTGGGTAGGTGGGTGGGAGTCCTTTGATAACTGCTTTCTTATGCCTGTCTACTTTTAAGTTAATTGAATGAAATTTGTATCCATTCACAACAAGATGTTTTTGAACATTTCGATAGTGGTCTTCTGTGGTTGTATAGATCCTAAGCATCTCCCCTGAGAATTTAGCTCTTGCATCATTTCTGGTGATTTTGGCCAGCTCCAACATTAATTTTTTGGGATCCTCATCTACCTCCACAAAAAAGGGTTCCGGGTGCTGTGATCTATGGATAATTTTATTGTTTTCAGATGGGTTTCTTTCATTTGGTTTAGTTCTAGGAGGGGGGGGGGGGGCATAATCTCGGTGGAGTTTGCTTCGGATTCGTATGCATCCATGTATTGGTTCTCGCTGTCCGTGAAGTCATCCGCCGAAACCTCGGAGTGGGGTTTCTTAATGGTTCCTGTAAGGGGGGGCGAAAGTCTATCAGTGGAGCTTTTCTTTTTTCTTTTGCTATTTCTGGTTCGTCTAGTAACAGTGGTGAATTCGCCTGCTTCACTTCCAACCACTGACTGTAAGTCTGAGTGGTCGGCGTCCATGTCATCCTCATTACAAATACTTATTAGATTGCTATTTAAATTGCTATGTTCAGAATTGTTTGATGGTTTACTGTTTGGTTCATTCATTGGCTTGTTAATGCTGTTTTCGGGGTCTACTTCTGGCATTTCAGTGGTATTATCCTTATTAATCAGGTTTGCTTCCTGCTGGATTTCATGACTATCCTCAACAGTTAAGATATCAATGCTATTGGCTGATTTAGTATTTAGATTTGTTTCTTTAAGGTTAATATCTAATATTGGTTTATCATTATTTTTTTCTAGGTTCGCAGCTTGGCTGTGATAAAAGTTAGCTAGATCACTAATTCTTTTCTTCATTCTGAGACTAGCTTCCCCGCCGTTCACTCTTTATATAGGGCCACGGAGGCGCCTGTGACGTCACTCTACACAGCACTGGTATAGTACGACTATAGCGAGAAGGCATTTGGGTCACGTGATTTTGGACGAGTCCATTAGTTAAATTCAATCACAGGTAGAAACGTCTTAAGAAGAACGGGTTTCCAGAATTGGCGCCTTTAGTGCGAATTAATTTATAATTTGTACAGTACGATAAAGAGCTTTATATGTATAATTACATTCAGTGTAAGTGTTGGGATATGCTGGAATTGTTTTCTTCACAATGATTAAAATTATTTATTACAATAATGGTTGTAAATGTTTTTTTTTTATACTTTCTCGAAGGCAGACCTAGTTCTCCCTTGTGCTGACAGCGCCCTTCGCGTTTTGCTTTGTCAGCCCAAGGGGGGGGCCAGGGCCCCCTCGGCCCCCCCCGTGGGTGCGCCACTGGCAGCATTGCGCAGATATGTTTATATCTTATGGATTTATTAAAGGCCACTTCCCGGACCATGCATGGAATGCATAGGTCTTCCGTGTGGTGTGTGAGATCGTTGGCTTGGATGCGGATATTGGAGTTACTTCTGAAGGACATTTTTGACAGTGTGGAATAAATCGGAGTTACTTTTTGATGGACAATATGGTGGAAAAAGAGGATTCAGGTATGTGCATTGTATGTCAGTACATCTGTTTTTACCCGGTTTAATACGTAGAGTTTGGTGGGGTAGAAATGATTGCGTGTGTAAAATTGACAAATACAATTTGTACTCATTTTTACTGTTATTGACCTGTTTTATGTGTAGTATACTCTTATGGACGAATATAATCTTATGAATTATGTGATATGGTTATTCCCTTTTGTAATATTAAAAATAAAAATAAAAAATCTAAAATAAAAAGTTTGTTATAAAAAATATTAAATTTTAATTGTCACATCGGATTTTTAGGAAGTTAGTCTAATTGGAGAATATCGATTTGAGATATGTGATGATATATAATAAGTTGAAGTTGCTCAATTGGGATTGATCATAATCATTTTTCATATATCATTAAGAATATTCATCTGAAGAAGGAGAACTCCTCAAAATGAGTAAAACTTTTGAATAACATGGATGTATACATTACTGAACTTAGCGACTGGCAAACGTATTCATAGTGGAATTAATTAGTTAATAACTTTTGAATATATGCCCGGTGATATAATATAGGGGTATTTATATTATCGATAACCCGCTACCCTTATAGTGTATAGACTACGGTTGTTGACTGAAAATTGATGGCTTCTATTAAACACTTTTTCAAACCGGTGATTTTTAACTCCAATCCGGGTGTGACAACAAAAAACCTTAATGTTGTTGTGCAGTCAAAGAACGCGATCCCACACGGATCAATATTTTTTGATGGCTTTTATAAACACTTTTACAATTTAAAAGGTTTTAAGTTTAGTAGATGTTCTTCGAATAAATGCAAATTATGCCCCTGTGCCAACACTTTACAAATCGGACCGCAATCTAAAAGTCAATTTTTGTTCTGCAAAACTTTCAATGTGATATATTGTATAGAGTGCTCCACATGTAATATTCTATATATTGGTCAAACCAAGAATCCCTTACATTTACGTATCAATTTACATAGAAACCAAATAAAGCAAAGTATGACCACGGATCGACCTTCTACGAACATAGAACTAAGGCATTACCATGTCCATGAATTTTCTAACTGTGTGATTACAATACTGGATATTGTACCTCGCCTCCAGGAACGTCTGTGGTGGGAGTACACGCATATTATGCAATACGGTTCTGCATTCCCATTTGGCCTTAACACGGCAATTTTAAATGAAAATTATAATCTGGATTACTGTAAAAATGCCGATTCAGTCCCGGTATCCAGTTATTGTCATTTGCATAAGACATCTAGATGGAAGCGAGGAGGCAACAATGGATATATTAAATTTGAAGACACTAAAGCAAAATTGGAAAATCTCATGGTATCGTTTAACAATAATACTCCGATCAATAATAATTGGATAAAAAATTTTGTTTATGGAATCAGAAGGAAATACTTACGTAGAATTTGGGAATATATCATTGATCACCTGGCATCTATTGATCCTAATGAAAAACAACACTTTTATTTTGCCATATTGCTCGATTTTATAAAATTGAAGGCTCAGAAATCTTATGTCATCTTGAAGTGTCAGCCCAATAAAGAAATCCACAAAGAGTACTTTGTTACAACCTTTAAAAATAAGACATTTGATAGAATACCTTTCAAACTTTTGTTCAATCAACTGAACGAGATGATTCCTATAGCTAACATCAAAGTAAAGCTTACATACCGTTATGTACGACCCTACGGAAGAAGATTATACAATTATAACCATATTAGTAAAAATATATCTATGATGAATAGTGGGGTATGTAAATGCCATCTTAGTGATTTACGAGACAAACACCATAATCATATAATTACAGGTAATCTTGAAGTGATTGATGATTTGCCTTTAAGAAATCTTTTTGAAAAAGGAACAAAATTCCGCAGACAAGAATTTGACCACGTGAAAGAAGATTTTAATATAGATTTGGATTCTTTCATATATAAATTAGCTATTAAATATGGTTTACCCATAAAAGCCTTTGATGAATGGAAATATAATATCCTAAACTGTTTTGTCAACCAATATAATAGCAAACTCAATATTCAATGGAATTCAATCATCCCCTTTTCTATCAGGGAAGTACATGAACGTTTTGTGATCACATATACTGATAAAGTGGTATCGAACTACGCAATTACCTGCAAACCTTATTACATAGAAATCTTACAGAAATCTTACATGGATCCCACAATGTACAAACCTTTATCTTATAATTTAACTGTGATGACAAATAAAATCAGGGCTCTATATAAAAGAATTGGCATCAATATAAAAAATGTGTCCTTTCCTTATTTAATACTCATTCCAAAACTGCATAAAACACCCGTGAAATTTCGTACGGTAACTGTAGGATGTAATACATATATTACATTGGCTAACAAAAAACTCATGAATATACTTAAACCTGCATATAAAGCTTTATTAGTACAAAATCCAATAATCATAAAAAACAGCTCTGAAGTAATTAAACGACTGAAGTATTGCAATAAAGATATACAGTTCACCAGTTATGACTTCCGGGACCTTTTCAACAACATTGATCTTAAAAAATTGCATGAAATACTTTTACTGGTACATACAGAATACAATCTTAAAAAAGTAATCACTTTACGAAGGTATATGGATTTAATTCAGATCGTTTTGTTTGAGAACATATTATGTAACGGAGGTGTCTTTTATCAACAAATTAGGGGTATTCCTATGGGCGGGGGCTGTTCATCAGTCCTGGCTGACATATATTTAACATATTTCGAAAGGAATAATCATGTAATATATGAAATGCCATATTACAGATATGTGGACGATGTGATTTTAGGCCATTACTCAAATACTCCTGAATTGGAATTTGACTTTTATCCTCCGGAATTGGATCTTATCAAGAACCCTAATAGTGTCAAAAACGAAGTTAATTTCCTGGACATAACCATTAGATACAAACATAAAAATGGAATTCATACAGTTCTGTACAATAAACGTAATAATTATGATATGAAGATTAACCAAATAATTGGATGGAAGTCGAATTTGTCTAGGAATATTTTCCGTAACATCATAACAGGACATCTGAGAAGAAATCGTAATAATAATACTTTCAAAAAAGATTGTCTCACATGTAACAAACTCATTTTACAGGAAGCACTTAAAAATCATTACCCACGGAATTTCCTTAAAGATATTTACAATTCTTTCTTTAAAGAAGAGGATTATACATTCTTTAATGACTTGTGGATATGACATCATATTTGAAGAATCGAGGTACGCATGCGTATGGGTACATACTATATATGGCGAAACGGACGATACGTTTTAGTCGGTAGCATCATTGCCAGCGTGATTTCGTCGTTCCATTTCTGTCTTCTTTCTGTCTGCATTCTGAGGCCTCCTTTTCTGCATTTCGGAGCTTTCATTTTTGCACATGCTACGGGGATCTGTCATTGAATTGCATTGGTATCCGTGGGCGTTGTCTAGACGAAAAGTACTTAAAACGGGAATGAGAGGTCGCTATCCCTCTCAGCCATTTTTATGCAATTCATATGGTTTTCCCCTTTTCCTTTTTTCAAATCGTTTAAATTAGTTATATCCTGCTTCAGTATATAGTGCTGCATTGCGCCTTTTTCTGAGTGGTATTATATTACATTTTTACGTATATTTCATATTTGTATAGTTCTATATATATATATATATATATATATATATACACATGTTCATACATAATTTGTAAATGATTTCGACATTTTTGTATACAAAATGGCAGTTAAGTATAATTTACCTATTCGCAGAATGGAAGAGTGGTGTCGTTACGGAGTTCAACTTAATATATCATGGAAATGACTTCAATAATCATACGAAGAACTACAACAAGAAAGAATTGGAGCAACTGACTAATAATAGTTTTGTAATCACTTACGTAGACAAAGTTACAGCTAATTATGCGTTTACTTATAAAGACTACTATTGTTAAACCCTTGTGAGTGTTATAAAAACCTTGATATTTATATTCTTTTGAACTATTCAAGAAAAGAAATAGAAAATCGTATTGTGGCTAAATATAAAAAAAATTGGATATATTATAAAATCAATACGGTCCCCTTATATTACGTTGATTCCAAAATTACACAAATCATCGGTGAAATTTAGACCGATTACGAATGGTTATAAAACCTATCTCACCATTACAAACAAATTACTGTTAAGAATTTTGAAGGAAGTGGTCGTTGAAATTAAACTTCGTGGAGCACACTTCATCAACAACAGTTAAGATGTCATCAGTATAATAAACAAAATACCAGAAAACCTATATTACAGAAGTTACGATTTTGGGGATCTGTTTAGTAATATTGACGTAAATATACTATTTGATATTGTTATGGAATTATACGATAAGCATAATATTAAAACACACATTAATAAAGGTAAATATAAGACTCTGGTTGAATTGGTATTGTTCGAGACTGTGCTTCATGATGGTTTTAATTTTTATAAACAGAAACACGGTATTCCTATGAAGTGGAGGAGGGGGGGGATTGTTCCTCTGTTTTGGCTGACATCTATTTGAATAAGTTTGAAGATGGAACTCACCTCTTATACGAACTCCTATATCTCAGATACGTTGACGATGTTCTATTGGGATATGGAAACAATGATTTTATAATGAACTTCGGTTTCAATCCCTCGAATTTGAAATTAATTGGGACTTCTCATAATTCAGATGATAGCTTGAATTTCTTGGATCTGTGTATTAAGGGGAATAACAAGGAAAGAGCGGGATTTAAATTGTATGACAAAAGAAAGGATTTTGGTTTTGATATCAACTTCATTACACCATGGAGTACGACTCTTCACAGAACTGTTTTTCGGAATATCATAATTAATCAGCTTTTACGGAGTAGACGTTTGAATAAGTATATCACAGGACAGATTGCTATGCGACCGTAATTTTTTGTCTGTGGCCATAAGTCAAGGATACCCAAAGAAGTTTTTGTCAAACATTCTATGTAAAGTTTATGACATACCCGTAACGGACTGTTACAGGAATTTTTTTGAACTGAGTTAATGTTAGGGGTTGGTATAAGAATGTTTTGTACATAGGAAGTTGTGTAATTCGGCCTAGGATGTTATGGTGATAACGTGTCTGTTAGTTCGTTTTAGATGTTGAAGACCCAGGCCGTCCGACTCGTCCGAGGACTTGAGCAAAATTTTCGTTTCAGGTGTGTAATTTTAACATGGACTCTAGTGTAAAATATTTAATCTATAATGGTGACTGACAAGTATTTTTTTCTTTTTAATCAATATTGAGTTTTAATGTTTTAATGTATGTATTGGGTAATTTAAAGGAAAGATTTGGGTACATTTTTTATGACTATTTTAATTAATAATGGCTATTATATAATCCTTTCTTTTTTATATGAATTTAATATTGCTGATCTCTTGTCTTTTTATTTAGATACTTATGTATTCCTCGTGGCTAAGTACCGGCTACCGGGAATGTCGTCGCGACATAAAGCTTGCTTAACAGGGGAGCGGGGGTCCCCCTCCCCCGCGAAGCGCCCGCGAAGAGGCAAATAGGTGATAAGAACAAGGGGAACCTGTCTGAAACAAGTGAAGGATGAAAGAGCTGACAAAGCGATCGTTGGGGATCAGTGAGCAAAGGGTAGAGCTTCTATGTAATGCAAGAAAAAGTATGTTCTTCCATTTGATGAAAGTTTGTATGAAATGAGATCGCAGAAGCCAATGGATATCCTGTGCAATATTGGAGTAACCGAGTTAAAACAACAGTTTAAAATTATGTTATTTTATTTTTTGTCATTGCATTGTAGAGGATATGCTTCAAGGTTTCTTATGTGCCATTAATAAACTCTAAACTTTTTAATAATGTACAGATGTTGCTTAACGGCTGAAATGTGAATTGGAAGTTTTATAGAATGTTGCGGAATTACTTCATAGTAGAAATATTAAACATAGAAAATTGTGGTTTACATGTAGTTAATAAGAAAGATTGAAAGATTCACCAGCAAGACGAGAGGCTTTTTAAGTATTTCAGAAATGTCATGCTGCAAAAGTTTGTCTATCATAGATGTTTGGAGAATATTCTTGTTTGGGAAGGTGCTTTGATTGTTCTGCCAAGTGAAAAAAAATATATTACTGCTGTAAATAAATAGAAGATTGCAAGAACGAAATGCAAATCATTTGTTGCAGTGCAAAAGCTAATCAAAAACAGTCGTTTGCCATTGAAATTAAAATTTTAATTACCTTACTACAAAAATTTTGCAATCACTTTTACAGTTCTATGTGGAACTGATGAATCCAAAAGTTCCTATCAGAAGTTGTAAAGAAAATTGTTGAGAAATGGCTAGTGCATTATATTTTATTCAGAATTCTATCTTGCATTGATCCTCAAAACATGTTTGATAAAAAGCAATATGTGAAGAAAATGAATTTGGTTTTAAATTCTTTAACTGAGACGGAGTAAATTGCTGGAAGTAAAGGTGAAGAAATTGTGCCAAAATTTTCCAGTTTCTCAGATTATGCTGTATTAAATCAGAACTCTCATTTCGATCCAGTAAACTGTCTCTTTGGTTAACTTTTCTTTGAATCAATGATTAATTCAAGAAGTATTAGAAATTATGGGATCCTGTAGAGATTAATCTTTTATGCCCTTACTTTGCTACGCCATTCTGTCATGATCAAGCAGCTGTTGCAAGAAAAATTTTAGCATAAAGAAAAAAAACATTTTATGTGTTTTTCTGATGTGTCACAAAGATTAGTAGTATGCGATTACCTTAAATATTAATTCTCTGGGATGTGTTGTACATCATATAAATGCAACAAAACAAATACTTACATATGGGCCAAATGCAAGAATGAAATATTTAGAAGGACAGAAGTAGATATCTTTACAGAAAAAAAGAAGAAGTGGATGTGGTGCGCTAAAAAAACAAAAAGAATACTATTATTATTTAATATAATACTTTTGTTAAATTAAACTTAATATACATGGTGGTAAATTTATCGTATTCGTGGAACTCATTATTAAGTTGTACATTGCGATGTGGGCCAACCCTCCAATTATTACTTTCCTTATATACATAATGTATAAGGAAAGTATTGTGACGGGGTCGAAAATTCGAATTCGAGTTTTCGACGGGAGAGCACGTTTCAAGCATCCCTGATCACGAATCAAACATTTTTGAAGTGATGTCTGTGTGTGTGTGTGTGTGTGTGTGTGTGTGTGTGTGTGAAAGTATGTGTGTGTGTGTGTGTGTGTCAGTGAGTCTGTGGAGACGATAACTGACGAACGAATGGACCGATTCGAACCAAATTTGGTACAAAAATCACAATCCGTAAACACTGGAAGCCTATTGTTTTTATACGTAATCGAATGTCCAGAACTCCCCTAAATTTTCGAATGAAATTTTGAAAAAATCGTCAAAAAATCAAAACCGCTAATAAAGTTACGCAAATAGACATTTCTTATGTAATTTTTCATTAGAAAACGATTGGCATAAATTTTAGAACGCTAACATGAATCGTTCTCGAGATATTGTACATTTTTCAAAAAAATTACGAAAAAGTCACATAAAAAAAAATTCCTATTGAGAAACATGTTCACTTTTCATATGTAATGCCATGCGATAAATTGAGTGACGTCATTCTCGTGTATTTAGCTCGTTCCATTCATGAAAAAATATACTTTGAATAATACTTTTGTATTTGAAAGCCAATAGTCATTTATCTGCTGTAAGAATAACTTTTTTCTTAGTGCATAACGCTTGGCGAGATTTTGGCGACGAAATTGGCGGAATGTCGCCAACTTGGCGACTTTTTTGAAATGTTGCCAAATTAATGAAAATCTCGCCAAATGGATAAAAATGATGCTAAATCAGTGAAAATGACGACTAATTGTCGAAAATTCAATATCTTGGAAAGAATATTAGTATCTACTATAAGGAAAACCTATTTTTTACTGTAAAAGTAGTAAATTCATTGCATTATATAAGGAAAGTCATGTGTTGCCCACATCAGATTTTTTATCTTTCGCTCGAGTTCTGTAAAATAATATTAATTAATATAATACTAAATTGATTGCACCACTTTAACAATAAAACATTTATTAAAAACATAAAATACTTAATTACTCAATTACAACAATTATTCATCTTATTAATTATTCCGGCGTAAAGAAACCATGTGAGACCATTATTAAAATGCCTAAAATGTAGTTAGGACCAGATATCATATTTGAGGAATATATACCTTCAAGTCTGTCTTGGACTTTGTTAGCAGCACGTACTTAATGTCGTCCTTATTACTGGCATTAACTAGTAGTGTAATACACCGACACGTAAATTCGTCGATCATATTGTACTGCTGGCTCGAACACTCGCACTTATGTCATTCTCGTAGTCATATCTGTATTCGCCAAGTCATACGTAAGTCATCTTCTCGCTATATCGCTATACCTTAAGTGTCGTGCTGTACGACCGTTCTTGCCAAGGCATCCGTATATCTCTTAAGTCAGTATTAACCAAGTCATCGTGCTTCTATTTTTTATCGTCGCTTTTATGTCACAGGTTGTGGCTCTTTTGCCTCAGGACTGTCATTCCCCCTTTGCTTTCATTGGCAGTCTTCACAGCGACGCCACGAACATCTTCTCCATTGGTTAGCCTTTCCATCCAATGTCGTTACTTCACATTTTCTTAAGGGTTCGTTCGATCCCTCTGTCTTGACACCCCTAAATTTATGGTTTTATCTGACCTTTGGGTTCAAGCACTGTAGACCTTGACGTCATCCAGACTGGAAGCATTGTTTGACGTTTCAGACACAATAAATTACTGGCATAAAACTGTCTCACCATAACAAATGTGAGATCTATTTCTGGTCTCACAGTTGATTATTTAGAAATTGATGTACTAAAGAAAATCTGTTAAGGAATTGATATTATAGGCTAAGGAATGTAGCGAAATAACTTTCATTACACAGTCGAATTGCTAAAGAAAAGCAAGAAAATTTGTTAGCACGAAATTAATTAAACTTTAACCTGAACTTTTGTGAAATGTTCTTAATTTCAGCTGCTATATAATTTCTAATGATTTGTTTAAATTTCTGACAAGTGTAGTTCAGTTTGTTGCTGTACTTTTGTAGTGAATAAAATTCTAAGCAAAATCTTTCAGGGAGGAAAAGTGTTAATTTCTTTCATCAGAATTTCTATACATAGACTGTAACAGAAATTGGAATATAAATGTAGACATTATTTTAGTATTTGTAATTTTTGGTTTAAATTTCAGTAAGAATTAAACTATTTCAAACATATGGTAAAATCTAATTTATGTATATTGCAAAATGTGACAAATATCTGGTTCAGTTCATTGCAAAATGATTTTGCTTTAAAATCGAAGGGGGAAATATTATTATTAATTCATGCTTTGCTTTAGAATTCTTATAAATGGGTTGAAAAGTACTTCGTATTCTAAGGATGTGATTATTTTTAAGTGACACTTTCAAAATTTGGTTTAAATTTCTGACGATGAATTTGTAGTTTCATTCAACTATTTAATGTTTAAAATATTGGAAGATGAACCAATTTAATGTTAATCCTTGATTTGGAATTGATATATAGAGAGATAATTTTTGAGTCGTAAAAGAACTTTCTATATTAAGGTAGCAATTATCTATGTAACTGACATTTGTAATTTTATGTTTAAATTTCTTATAATAAATGTGTTATAAAATTCAGTATGCTGCAATAATTATTAAATTCGAGAAGATATATTTTATATTTTCTAGATACTGTAAAATAATTTTATTTGCCAAGGTCGTGGATTTGTTTATAAAATCTAATGGATAACAAAAGTTGAAATTTATACTTTCTTATACTATGTAATGTATGTATTATATGTATGTATAGAGAAAGTATTGTTTTCACGAAAATTTTCGAATTCGAGATGTCGATGCCAATATATGTTTCATGACCTCCTGAACACGTTTTGACTATACACGATAGCAGCCACAAGTGTTAAGGGATTTTTTGGAAACTTTATATCCGGTTTTGTTATAAAAAAAAAATCTAGAACTAGAAATTTTCTTTTAAATTCGAGCGTCAACTTTGAAATTTAGTATTTTTTTAATATGGAAACATAGGACAAAATTGGACATAATCATGGATGAAAGGGTTTATTTATGGCTTAAAGATTACGAGACTTAATGACTTCAATCATTGTTGCGAAAAATAGCCGCGATACAATGTTTTTTTTTCCATGACGTCATTAGCCTTCTTGGGGGGTGGGGGTGGGGGTGGGGGGCAAGTTACCCAATTTTTTATTGGTAGGGTTGGTGGTCTAGAGCTATTGTAACATTGTCTACACTTTAAGTCTTTAACACGCCCTTAGATAGTCTTTAAATATGGAAGACACTCCCATTGCAGATACTAGCATCCATGGACCGGTTTTGAGCTTACATGCTCGCATCAGTTTGGAATTGTCGATAACTGTAATGGCAGAAAGAAACTTATTATAAGACGCCATTTTTGCGAGCTTCTATGGGAACTGGAAATTTTAGTTCTTTGGAACGAGCGCATAATAAGTACGAAACCGGTCCGTGAATGCTGGTATCTGCAATGGGAGTGTCTTCTACATTTTTGGGAACATCCCTTAAAGGCGGGTTTTGTGTTTTATTGCAGACCTTGAATGGTTTTGGAATTTTTCATTCAAGAAGACATGTATGAATCACGACCCCTCCACATTTACTTGTAACCCCCCTTTCCAAGGTCATGGTAAGTCTATTAATGCAGGGAATAATTGAGGTCAGAGTAACGCCAAAATGGACATTTTTCATGATTTATGTTAGCGTTTTAATTAACTGCGAGTTTCGGCGTAAAGGATATTTATTATTCGGTATTTAGCTTTTAATAAATGTTTCTGGAATTCTATTTACCAAGAACATTTCTAGAAGGCCATTTCGTAATTTCGTTGGAATTTTTTTTCTTACTTAAAATATTTTTAACGGTCTGAAAAGGAGAAAATGTCTTAAAATTCAGAATTTTTTATACGATACTAGGACGTACTTTCCAGGGGAGGGGGGGGGGATATATATATAAACGCTTTACGATTTTAATCACATTTTTGTGCAGCACAAATGAAAATTATCCGGAGATTCTTTTGAATAATTTTTTATCGGAAGCGTACACTCTAAAGTGATTTAACTAAAAATAAAAATATTCCAAATGGAAATAACTTCAAAATAAACATCTATCTTCTCTAGAAAGATCTTTAATAATTTTTCCATTCCTTCTTTGCAAAAACATTTCATTTAAGTACAGTCTGACGTCATGTATTTCTTAGCTGTGTTAATTTAATTCTGTTACATTTTGTTAGAAAAGAAAATACTTTTCCAAAAGATAAGTTGTAGTTTTAAAACCTACTATTGCGTATGCCCATTAATTTTATATATATAGTCACATAATACATTTAAAGAGCACAAACCGCGCTTCTACTGCAGATACCAAAATCCATACTCGTCGTTTCACACCTTTTAGTTCTCTCCAGTATGAAATAGCCGATAACTGCAAAAATCTGAACTTGCTATAAAGCTATTAAAACTTCTTTCAAAGTAACACACAACACAAGTAACAAGAAACAGCTTTCTTTGTCAGGACAAAGAAGAAGCGCAATTTTTACTTGTCAGAGTAAGGTCGGTAACCAATGTTGGAATAGCAAACGTGGCTGAAGCAGGGAACGGGAGTTGCCAATGGCAAGAGGAGAAAAAAGAGGTAAGAAACTATGGAGGACGGAACAACAAGTAGCAAACAATGAATAAACAGTAAAATACTACGTAGGACAGTAAACATCTAACCAAAGATTTTAAGCATTTGCATAACGCATTCACATGGAATCACACATGTATTCACGCATTCACATGGAATGTGATAAACACTCCGGTGATTTAGGACAGTTAATGGGGTCTTTAAACAGAAGGAAAATGCATTTTGTTCAGAGGTTAAGAGACAACCTTAAAATTGAAACGTGATGAAATATTGGCTATATAGCTTACTGATGAATAAACACGCAAAATGGTATAACTACGTGGACAAATCTCTATTTTTGACCAACAGACATTATTATTTTGCTTTGTATTCTGCTTTAAATGTTTTTATAATTTTTATTACGTAGGTAGCAGTTCGAACTGTACGTGAAACTTACTACGTTTCGCAATTTCAGGAACCTCTGGGATTATCCATTTCATTTCATCTCGAACAATTCCTTAGTGCACGTCATACTTTCTCCTTTTTACTGAAAACAGTGAGTTTATTTGAAATTAAAATCAATGCCATCTCAATATTATAAGATTCCTGGGTTTCGCGTCAGAGATTTTAAAAGAAAATTCATAAACCAAGTTGTCCAAGCATGTGACGAAGTTTCTTCTTCAGTTTGGAGATTATTAATTTAATTTTTCATTGTTGGGAATCGAGTTAGAAGCTTGTGAATTTCTTCAAGATTTTTGAAGGTTTGAAGGTTACTTTTATAAAATACGCTTTAGCGCACCAGTGAGTCCAGGAAAGAGATAAGCAAAATTAATAAATTGTTTGCCACTTTGAGGGGGGGGTATTAGATTATAGCGCGAAGAGCGGATAAGGTGCTTGTCTAATGGGATATATTGAAAATATGATTTTGATTTATTAAGAAAGTATTGTTTTTAATTTAACTTATGGTCTGATCTCAAATTTTTTTTACTCAGACTGAATAATCTTTTATGCCTACTCCAAATAGTACACGTTTAAAAAAAATAATAAAGTTAGTTGAACACTAAGGAAAAGACAAGTAAAAGCAAAAACATGTTTTATTACTTGTATATTACTTAAATATATGAAAAATATATTTATTACAATGTAACTTAAATGCATGACAGACAACGACTTACCAATTAATTTTATACGTTTTAGCTGACACAGTTCTCAAGTTATTCCCCAAAAATGATACAATCCGGTGATGGACCTGCGACGGGATAGCCCAATAAGGAAATCAATAATTTAAATCAATGCCATCTCAATATTATAAGATTCCTGGATTTCGCGTCAGAGATTTTAAAAGAAAATTCATAAACCAAGTTGTCCAAGCATGTGACGAAGTTTCTACTTCAGTTTGGATAGCATTAATTTAATTTTTCATTGTTGGGAATCGAGTTAGAAGCTTGTGAATTTCTTCAAGATTTTTGAAGGTTTGAAGGTTACTTTTAATAACTTAAAATACGCTTAAAATACTTAAAATACGTTACTTAAAATACGTTTTAGTGCACCAGAGAGTCTAGGAAAGAGATAAGCAAAATTAATAAATTGTTTGCCACTTTGAGGGGGGTATTAGATTATAGCGCGAAGAGCGGATAAGGTGCTTGTCTAATGGGATATATTGAAAATATGATTTTGATTTGTTAAGAAAGTATTGTTTTTAATTTAACTTATGGTCTGATCTCAAAATTTTTTTACTCAGACTGAATAATCTTTTATGCCTACTCCAAATAGTACATGTTTAAAGAAAATAATAAAGTTAGTTGAACACTAAGGAAAAGACAAGTAAAAGCAAAAACATGTTTTATTACTTGTATATTACTTAAATATATGAAAAATATATTTATTACAATGTAACTTAAATGCATGACAGACAACGACTTACCAATTAATTTTATACGTTTTAGCTGACACAGTTCTCAAGTTATTCCCCAAAAATGATACAATCCGGTGATGGACCTGCGACGGGATAGCCCAATAAGGAAATCAATAATTTAAATCAATGCCATCTCAATATTATAAGATTCCTGGATTTCGCGTCAGAGATTTTAAAAGAAAATTCATAAACCAAGTTGTCCGAGCATGTGACGAAGTTTCTACTTCAGTTTGGATAGCATTAATTTAATTTTTCATTGTTGGGAATCGAGTTAGAAGCTTGTGAATTTCTTCAAGATTTTTGAAGGTTTGAAGGTTACTTTTAATAACTTAAAATACGCTTAAAATACTTAAAATACGTTACTTAAAATACGTTTTAGTGCACCAGTGAGTCTAGGAAAGAGATAAGCAAAATTAATAAATTGTTTGCCACTTTGAGGGGGGGGGGGTATTTGATTATAGCGCGAAGAGCGAATAAGGTGCTTGTCTAATGGAATATATTGAAAATATGATTTTGATTTATTAAGGAAGTATTGTTTTTAATTTAACTTATGGTCCGATCTCAAAAAATTTTTACTCAGACTGAATAATATTTTTACTATGCCTACTTCAAATAGTGCATGTTTAAAGAAAATAATAAAATTAGTTGAACACTGAGGAAAAGACAAGTAAAAGTAAAAACATGTTTTATTATTTGTATATTACTCAAATATATGAAAAATATATTTATTAAAATGTAACTTAAATGTTTGAAAGACAACGATTTACCAATTTTTATGCTTTAGCTGCCACAGTTCTCAAGTTATTCCCCCAAAATGATACATTCCGGTGATGGACCTATGACGGGCCCGATAAGGATCGAAATCCAAAGAATTAAATTATTCCACAAAATAACGACATACTGAATTTGAACTTTATAGTTGCTCCGGTTCTTGAGTTATTTTCCAAAACCGAGCATATTCCTAACGGGCCTAAAACGAGCTAGCTGGATAGGATTCAAAATTTAAAGAATTAAAATATACTACAAGTAACAAGGACCAGGGCCGGCTCAAAGATATTTTCGTGTGTGGGCAAGACAGTTTGGGGCCGCCCTTCATATATATCATATATATATACATATATATATATATGTGTGTGTATATATATATATATATATATATAAATTGAGCTACAGCCACGAAACTGAGCATGCAAATTTCGCTTTAAGAGTTATGCAAATGATCAAACTGTCAACGCCAATGACGTTATAGGGCTCATGCAGCGCGCATGGGAACGACATATCGTGCAGCATTTAAAATGTCTGATGTTCTTACTTACGAGCAATTGAAACTGGATTTTCTGCTTTGATACTGAAAATTGTGTACAAAGATGCCTTTGAGACGTCTCGACAGCACTACGAACAATTGTCGGATTTAGAGAGAAGTCGCATCAGCCATCAATGGCCCAATGGAAACTGGTTGGTCGAACAGACGTACCAGTCGCCATCTTGGTCGGAACGATATGGTAGTTGCTCGGTGATGGAACAGTGGATCAAAGAAGACCCATGCAACCGTCGCAGAAGCTTAGAACGCCCCAGACAGACAACTGCTCGAGTGGATCGTGCAGTCAAGAGAGGAGTCACATCTACACCAATGGCGTGGTTCGAATCTTATCAGACATCGCCTGTGCATCCTGTATCAATGTATATTATTCGGAAGACTGATGGGATTAAGTGTCGACGTCCATTAAAGCGCCTACCACCGACCCCTTCAACATAGGCAGAGGCGTCTGAATTGGTGTTTAGCTAGTTAGTGTACTAGACAGTGTCTGATTGGAGGCACGTTTAGAGACAAATTCCGCTTCGTCAGTACTGATGATCGACGCATAGGTGTGCGGCTGAGGACTGGACTTTTTTCGTGATTATACGAGAAAGCTATTGAGGGCAAAGTATCTTAGATAGGCAAGAGCAGGAGGGAATAATCTGCCTTAGGAACAGGATCACCATCACCTTACGAAAATTATTTTATTTCATTGATCTATCAAATTTTATTCTCATCTAAATTTAGAGGTTTAGAAAATGTAATGCTTCACATTTCTTTCTACATACATACATGCATAATGCAGCAGTAATTTATAATACATAGCTGAATTTTGGACTTTATTTGTAATTTCCCTGCACACAAATGATGTATTTTTAAAGGGATGTCTGTGCGCGAGTATAATGTATATATGGATGTGTATAGGAGTCTAAAGAGACAAAAATTTCTAGAACGAATGGAGTGAAGTGAACAAAATTTATGATTTTAAAGGGAACTGAACACTCTGAAGGTCGAAAGTTTTCAAACTTCTTTTAAATCATAAAAAGAAAACGGCATTCAAAAATATTAAATAAACAATCATATTATATGTAAATTTACGTGAATAACATCTATGTTTGGGATTTCTGTGTAGGGGAAACGAAGCGTTACGAAAAATGTAAACCTTTTGGGCGCTTATAATAATAATTTCAATATTTTAATATTCAGAGTTTTTTTTTTTAGAAAGCAAAAAAGTGTCTGTCCGAGTGAGTGCTTTTATTATTCTTGTTTTCATTTTAAACTATAAAATAAAGATATAAATAGTAAACGACAAAAATACGTACTAGGAAATTTAGTATCAAAATCTGTATTTATTATTAAGAAAAGCTTTTTTAATTCTCGAGTAATCGTCTTGCCAAATTGAAGAAGATTGAAATTTATCCATTTTTCAACTTAGTAACATCTCAAAAATTAAAAGAACTAACTTTGAACAATAAGCATGAATTTGTAGGTCTGTGAAAGCTCTACAAGTGCATATAATTGGATTTTGGATCGAACTCTATTTTTCTTTGAGGGGGGGGGGGGGGAAGTGTTAAACTTTGAAACATAAAAATTAGTTTTTTTCCTTGTTTCATACTTTCACTCGAAATATCTTTGAAAGTATAAAAGATCGATAGAATTATTAAGTGATAAAAATATGTATGAGGAAATTTAGTTTCTAAATTTATATGTATATTTAAAAAAGCTTCTATAGTTTTCGAGTAATCATCTTGTCAAGTGGAAGAAGTTTGAAAATTTGAAGTATTTCAAGTTTGTAATGCTTGTATCTTAAAAACTAAAAGTGATAACTATAAACAATTAGTATGAATTTATTGCTCTTGGTTTTTGAAATATAATGGTTATAATTTCGATATTTTAATTTTGAATTGCCACGATTGTTGCAAATCAGTCTGGTTACTTACTCTTTTGCGAAATATTGGTGCACAAGCACGAGATATTTTGCTTTGTTTAAAAAAAATTAGGAAGTCAAATGTATATGGGGATTATAAAGATGTTTAATGATTAGTGAGGGTTGAACAGAATAGGTATAAATATACGTATTCAATTACGTATTTATGTGCCGCCAGACAAGTTTATAGATAACTATAATGTAAAATTTTGTCAGTAAGTTTAATTTTTATACTGCAAATCAAGTTAGTAAAATAATCGAATATTCACTGGGGGGGGGGGGGTGAAGACGATTGATATGTAATGTTTAAAATGTCCCTGAGTTTGTGACAAGTGAATGAAAATATATTAAAAAATGTTCGAAGATATAAAACCTAACCCAAAAGCAGGAAAAATATATAGAATAGAAAAGAGGACAACAATTAAGAAAGAAAGGTGGAGGGGGTAAAAATTAAAAACATTCTAATTTTCTGCCGAAAGATAAAGTGCATAACAAAACTAAGAGAGGGGGGAAAAAATCATATTTGCAATCATTGGAGAACAAGGTGGTAAAAAACGCAATATTTGTTTTCGTAATTTTGAAAAAAATAATAAACGAAAACATCTGAAGAGAATTTAGAGATATTTGGACTCAACAGAAACACAGGGAAATATCCAAATGCTTCCAAATTCTTTTTTAAAAAAGGACGGGGGAGGGGGGGGGGGTAGAAATTAAAAAATATGAACTTTTGAGTGGGGTAATAAAAATAGGGTGTATTAAGAATAAAAAAAAATATCCATTCGTTGGAAAAGAGGACCGTCAATGTTTCATTTTTTCTCGGTTTTGAAAAAAAAAATGGACAAAAAAATACCACATATCATACAATACAACTTTATATAAGAATAATAATGAATCGAATGTTGACTGGAACATAGGGATATTAAATGAATTGTTTGAGTAGAAATAAAAAAAATCACAATATCAAAATGTATATTACAAATTTTAAGATTGTTTAATTAACATTTTACTTAAAAGTGTATTAAATTATAATTATAACTAAAAGTGTAATTATGCAAAAATAAAATAGTATTTACAGATTATTGAACGTATATCCAGACAGAAATTTGTGTGCATAAGCAAAAGAATATGTATAATTCCCAGATTGAGTCTATAGAATAAATTTATTAATTTATAAAACAGCTCTAACAATTTATAAACAACTTTTGCACTTTCATACAAATATTCATAAAGGAATATTTTACTTCGTAAAAATATTTTGTAGCATTTTTTTTTTCGTTTTGCAGTGAAACTGGAAAAATTACAAAATTAAGATCATTTTACACCATTGCTTAATTATTTTCCTCTGAAATTCCTTATAGAACAGCCACGGGGCATATTATTTTAGATAAAAATATGAAAAAATTATTCTTTTATCAGTATTATTCTGTGGCTAATGCCATAGACTAAATTCAGTACCAAATTAATTTTATTTGTTGAAACACATTAAAAATCGACAAAAAATGTAGTCAATTAAGAAATTTTGCAAAAATATTTTAAATTGAAAGAAAAAGTTACCCGAATAGTTAGAACTTAAAAGACAGCCATATTTGTCGATGGATTTGTGAATCTCGCACAGCAACATAACACAACACATTGCTTTGAACACTAAGTAGCTTTTTGGCTTTTTACTTCTAGTCACTATGTTTGTTATCTGCATGGCCTCCAGCTAGTCTCAATGCCTAAATGAGCTAAAACGGTAGACGACCAAAAGAATGACCATCTGGACTAATCTCCTCCCTCCCGTCCTTTCAGAAGTGGGATCATAAGAGACCGCATCCATGTGTTTGCAATTTGAATTTGAAACCAGGAAAAAATTCTGAGAATCGCTCCTTGAGTTTTTCCCAGTATTTGGGGTACAAAGTCCCCAAAGGGATTGGACCCAGCTGCAAGTTGTTTAAAATCTCCCAAGTGTTGAACTGCACATTGCTTCAAAAAAGATATAATTATGGGAGAAAAACGATTTTATCCTTTTATAATTTAATACTATCTAAAAATGTAAATTAATTTATATTAAAGTGGCACAAAATTGCTTCATTTTTAAATTTTTTTTTAATACGACCACAAAAGTCATTCTTACTACACCTAATTTCACTTCCAAATGGCCGCCCCCCTGATTCGGCCGCTGTGGGCAATTGCCCACGCCGCCCACGCCTTAAACCGGGCCTGACAAGGACATATTAAATTTGGACTTTCTGGCAGCTCCGGTTTTCGAGTTATTCTTAAAAAACCTGTACATTCCTATGACATGGGTCCAGGACGGGCTAGCCTGATGAGGTTTAAAATCAGCAGAATTAAAATGTACCACAAAAGATAACGACATATTAAGTTTCATATTTCTGAAATTAATGGAATCCGATTAGTGAGAGCCTCTTGAAAGCCCCCTAATTAAGACAAGACCAAGTTAAACAAAACGCTGATTAAAAGCGTTTTAATTTCGTTATAATAAAATATTTGGAGTGAACTCCATTCGACTTTCTCAAATATTCATATTATAGATTGTTTAGATCTTGTGACATTCTTTGTAAAAAAAATATCAGGGACTCTTGTCCAAGTTTGTCGATCGTAGATCGTATCCACGTCCATCGATAAAGGGGGTTTCTTTTTTTCTTTCGATCCAGACCGTCCGACCTACCCGAAGATGTAAGGTATCTGTTTGGGTGACTGGGATAGTGCCACCCAATTTAGACCGGAACCCAGTGGGGGCGACATCCACAGAGACTGTACCCTCCTTCCCCTACCACCAACCTCTCGAAAGGACTTTCAGACCCACATATTTAACATGCCCGTACTTTGTGTGAAAACGATGACAGTTTGGGCAGAGCCGGGAACTGAACTCGGGTCCTCCGAGTGCAACTCCTGTGCTCTAACCAATGAGCTGTCCCGCCCCAGACGGAGTTTCTTTTTCTTCTTCGACCCAGACAATCCGGCCTACTCGAGGGTGTAAGGTATCTGTTTGCACGGTCGGGAAGTGCCACCCAATTTCGACCGGAACCCAGTGAGGGCGGCATCCACACGGACCGTACCCTCTTTCCCCTATCACCAACCTCTTGGAAAGACTTACGGACCCACATATTTAACGTGGCCGTACTTCGCGTGAACAAGGGTAGGTCTGATTTACGTAGGGCCATCGGGGCAGCAACTTTGGTCTCCAAATTTTACCGCGAAGTTCAGAAATTTAAAAATGCTTGTAATACAATTAAGAATATTACCGATATATAAGAACATATCCTCAAAATTATTCTGTTTGGTTAATATATTTTACTGCGATTGAATTAAATTTGTATTGCCGTGATTATTTGTATCTATAGTGTTGCTTCAAAACATTTTATATATATTTTTGAAATTTATTTCGTGATGATGGTACACACACATTTTAAAATGTTTCGTAGGGTCCTTCAGTTGGGCCCCATATTTGGTAAGTCAAGCCCTACTTTTATAAACAACTATTATTCCGATTTAAGAATGCTAAGAAGGTAGCCTGTTTTTACTAGAATAGAGGCCTTTGGTTTACTTGATAATGTCTTTGTCAATTTCTTCAGATTAATAACTGCTCGGATAATTGTATGTAAAGAAGTGACAGAGGTAGTTATAAAATGTTTTCTGAACAAAAACTAATTGAACTATTTGATGTCTGAATGATTTGTCAGATTTTAACAGCACAGTTTTTCTCATAAGTTTGTAAACAAAGATACATTTGAAATATAATGCATAACATTTTTAGTATAGTATCCATTATACATATATGTGTAAATTATATATTTTTCATTTAATTTATATATATGAAGATCAAAATAGTCAACTTATTACAATTAAAATGAAATATATTGTCCGCCCAATTCAATTATCCGACTGTACAATTCTTTGGTGATTATTTTGGGTTCGTTTACCAACTGCAAGATTTTTGGTAATTATTGTAGGCATATACAGGGTGGTCCAAAAAGTCTTAGACGAACTTTAAGTGTAGGTTAGGCATACTAAAACAGGCCCGTTTTTCGTAGGAACATGTATGTGGTCGCAAACGCCAAGATATGAATACAGATAATTCAACACAGGTTTATTAGACATAATAATTACAAGTATCAATTACAATTGTTCATTATAGTATTAAAGTAGGTGTTCAAAATTCTTGCCGGCAGCAGATATGCTTGTCTGCCAACGTCGACGCATTGATTGGCGAATGCGTTTAATAAAAATGAGAGGACGCTCGGGAACACTTGTTGTTGCCTCGATGACTCTAGCTACAAGATCAGCGTCAGATGGTACGAGGTCTCGTAAACAAGGGTTTTGAGGTAGACCCGCAGGGAGAAATCATGGGGGGACAAGTCGGGAGACTGTGGTGGTCAACTGACGGGTCTTTCCCGGCCGATCTATCTTGCAGGAAAAGTTCACATAAGACAGTCCTGCACATCCTGGCTGAAACATGCACAGTTGCGGATGGCAAGAAATTTGAACACCTACTTTAATACTATGATAAACAATTGTAATTGATACTTGTAATTGCTATGTCTAATTAACCAGCGTATTATCTGCATTCCATTCTTCCTGTATATGTACTACCTCACGGTGGCTTTTTCGGCCACATGTTTCCATGCAAAACGGGCTTGTTTTTGTATGCCTGACCTACCCTTGAAGTTTACCTAAGACCTTTTGGACCATCCTGTATGAATATGCATCGTATGCATACATAAACTTCGTACTGAGATTCAAAGATAAAATTTATCTCGAAAAATAGTCCTTAATTATCGCAGTTTTGTGTTATAATTATGTACTAATTTCAATTTTAATTCAAATTTTTGATTACATATATCGAAAACCATAGACGCAGGCAAGGACAGGGGGGGGGGGTCAAAATCCTCTATTGGCAGCAGAATTACATTAGCTCTTTATAGGGTGTATATTTGACTGGTTACGCCTATGTCGAAAACTAGTTAAAATTTCGACACATCATGTATTGTAGTGAAAGTAAAACCCAGATTAATAATTTTTGTTTTGAAACAGAGTAATTATTTATTTTGCTTTTGTTAAAGTATGGAGTTCGGACTGTCAGTGGATTCTTCTATGTCGGAATTTTAAAATCAGTTACGTCCCCAACTCGAACCTTACCTGAAATTTCATAAAATAGGGAAATCTGGTTACAGATTTCATTCAAAGCTCTTTGAAAAGATCGGTTTTCGATATTTCCGAATGATATTTTAAGAATGATACCCCTGCGATAATATTTTCGATACCCAGCAGCTACATACGCACTAACATAGTTGGACGCGTTATAACAGTGCAGATAAAACGAAAAACAACAATACTGTAAAAAGTTTCTGTCGTTTGGAAAGTTTTCTTTGACAAAAGAAGAAAGAGTATACATTTTTAAGCAACTGGGATGCTTTATTTATCTGCTGATCTACTTTCCTCCATAAAATGTCCCCCGACTGTTTACTGAAATTGTGAACTCGGCAGAATTGGAGATGAGCCCGCATTTCTATTCCACCTTTACTCTTCTCAACTAAAATGGATCCGCTGAAGGAGCAAAGTGAACCGGAGAAAAGAAATAAACTCGGGATCTATTTATTACCTAGAAGATTAGAGACAAACATATTTTATAAGTTCGGGCGTGTTGAACTTTAGATCATATCCCATTAGTTCACAATTTTTTTTATTTTTTCTGCATACATACTATAATATATTAGATAAACCCGCCATATGAGGGGCGTATAAAGTTATGCAAAGGATTATCTTCTATCCGCCCGCCTGCAGCACTTGAGATTACATGCAAACCAAACACATTTTCCGATCAATATTATTTATTATGATATATATGAACCACCAACGAAATAGAAACACTTCTCTAACAAAACGAAATTAATTTACGTCCCCCTAGACATCTTAGCAATACGTAGCTGGCCAGCGAACAGTGAAATCTACCATATTTAGAATCAAGAACATTAAATTAATAATTGCCGCAAAGCGACAGGGATTATCAATGAAATTAAACTTAATTTTCCGAGCTATTAAATTTCTGCCAATTTGGCAACAGTTTTGTTAATTTGGCGATATTTCACGGAATTTGTTTCTGTGAAATAATCAAAGAACAAAGATGTTAATAAATTCGAACATTACATCGTTAGTGGTGAATTGAACTAAAGAATTAGCCAAACGAAATTCTCAATAATTAATAAAAGTACTTGCAATACATACATATATATATATATATATATATTCAAAAATAAAATAAGCTCTAAATTAAAAATAAGCTCTAGCATCTAAAGCAAAAATATAAAAATTAAAGGAAAAAAGAACCTGACCAAAATTCCCACTCTGCTGACAAAAAACCTCATGCATGCTCTGCGCTGTCTTCCGGGAGGTGTTTCTTTTAGGGATACATGGGGGCGGGGGCAAAGCTAGTTTATGTTAACCTAGTTTTATGTTAACCTAGTTCTATGTTAACCTAGTTTCTATTTATATGACAGCATTTAGATATATTTATATAGGGCAAATACAAAACTTTCTCCCCCTAAAATTTCATTTGCCCCGCTCTCCCACCTGCCAAAAAGTCCTGAAAGAAACCCTGCTTCCGGGTAAAAGAAGTGGCATTTACGGTTGATATTACGAAAGTTAACTTTTATAGATGCATTTAAAGTTCAGAAATAAAGTAATTAGAAGGCCATGAATCATGTAAAAAATTATAATCATGGAAATCTTCAATTTGCGAAATAACGAATTCAAAAATAAAGCTTTTATTAAATTGTGCTTTACAAGGTATTTAAAAAAATAATTTGAAAATGAACTTATTGTCTCACGGATACCATTTAAAGTTAGTTGAAAATAGCATTGTTTTGTTTTTCTGATGGTTTAAGGAAGGACACTCTGTAAAAATATTTTTGATCACCTAGGAACTAATTTGTTTGAAAATCGCTCAAAATTAAAATAACTAAAAATTGATTCGAATTCTAAAAATAATTTTTTGAGGTATTTCGGGACCAGAAGTGAATTATCAGTGTACCGAATTTCATAGCTGTGGGTTTCTTAGATTTTCCGATACTCCGCCAACAGGCGAACGGACATTCTCTTTTATTATTATAGATAGCATAGTGGAGCACTATGTCGGCGGTCTAAAATTCGAATTCGATCGGTTAAAACATTTTAAGCACGTGTAAGTTCCAATCTAATATGGATGAGGTGATGTCTGTAGATGTAACCTTATCTCAAGGACAAATTGTGTCTTTTGTAGAGTATTAAACTTCAATTGACCTTAAAAAACAATCGCTCCGAAACGGAAATGGAAACCATGTCTCCTGAATTTCACTCAGTTATCCTACTTGCTACACTATTCATGCTACGTAATGAATTACATCGAGTTACTTGACGGATTTAAAACAACATTTAGTTCGAGTATTGCAATTTACTGGAACCGTACTGATTTTGAGCGTGATCGAATATGCGGAAGATTCGCAAAATTTTTATATTCGCCAGTGATTACAATTTCGCCATCTATAATGAATTCATCAAGAAGGATTAAGAACCACTAGATGTCATAAGTGTATACAGGGTGATTCAAAAGTTCGGAGCAAAAGTAAACCGCTATAAAAATTATCTATGGGTCGGAGAGACATGCGGTTTGCAGATTAATATTCACCGTGGTGGGGGATTTTGTGTGGCATGAAAGAAAATTAGTTCAAACTCTCGACACTCGGGATGCTGCGGCAGATAAAGCCATGGAGGTGACTTATGCATGGAGGTGATAGTACCCATGACTGGCCTGCGAAATCCCCAGATCTCACACCCTGTGATTTCTCGTTGTGGGTATACCTAAAATCACGTGTTTATAGAGGAAAGCCCCAGTCCTTACCAGCACTGAAAGAAGCCTTACGGCAGGAGGTAGCAGCCATTCCCGTTAATACGCTGTGTCATGCTGTATCAGCCGTAATACCGCGACTGCACTCAGTACTAAAATGTGGTGGTGGACATATGGAGCACTTGCAGCTGTAAATCATGCTGAAATAAAATATCTCATTTCATAATTATTACCTCGCATTGTTTTCTTCACAGCAGCGCTCCCATAGTGTCGAGACGTTGAACTATTTTTTTTCATGCCATACAAAATTCCCCACCACGGTGAATATTAATCTGCAAATCGCGACCCATAGATATTTTTTTATAGCGTTTTACTTTTGCTCCGAACTTTTGAATCACCCTTTATATAGTCTGTAGAGGAGCTTCAGTTCATAATGCGTCGGTCACAAAGTTCAAAATGCCATGAGCACTGCGCAGTAGCCATTTTTTGTAGTAAACAACAGGGTCGATCTTACTTTTCAGTCGGTAAGTACGTTTTATAATTTATGAACCACCTATTTTAACATTAATATTAATATGTCACTGAACTTCAGGTCATCTGTTGTATTGGAAACCATAATTATTTTTTTTTATTGTTTGTGTGGTTATCTTAAATAATAAAAGGCAATGTCTGTGTGTGTGTGTGTGTGTCTGTCTGTCTGTCTTATACACTATACGTTTCGCGACCGCGCGTCGGAGAGCTACGAAATTTGGCAATCGGAGACCCGGGGGGGAGGGAAGGGGACACGTGAAAACCGATTTTCAAAATTCTAATTATTTTTTTATTTATTTAATGTTTTATGCGATTTCGACCTTTTTTTGCCCTTTTTTCTCCACGATCCAGACGTCGTAGAAAAAAACAACTCACACCATCGGAAAGAGCAGACAATTGCGAGTAAAAATATATCAATTTCAAATCTGAATTTCGATTTCTAATATTTTTTAAAGATTTTAAAACAAAAGTCACTTTTTGCTCAAGAAAACGATTTTTGGTTTTTAAATTCTCGCATCGTGAAAAGTACTCATAATTTCGACTAATAATTTACATTTTCAGAAAGGTCAAACATCTGGCATTCTTACAAGTCCAATCTGGTCAGGAAATATTCCGTATTGCCCACAGGATCGGGATTTTAAAAGTTTCCGAATTTCGATTTCTCGGCGTTCCGCTCGGCGTGCCGCTTCATTTCTCCACCGCTGAAGGAAGGAAGGTGGTGGGTGGGGACGTCAAGGTGGAGGTGACGTCACGGTTCTGTATATGCATAGCGATGGGTGGGACAATAAGAAACCGAATTAGTTTTTACTTTCCGTTTCCCGCGCTTCCGATTTTAAATGAAATAAGAGCTTAACATATGCACTGTAGAAATTATTATATTTATATTTTAAATGATGGAACGATATGGATTTTTTAAATGGATATTTTAATTTTATGGATATTTTAAATGATGGAACGATGGATATTTTAATTTTATGGATATTTTAAATGATGGAACGATGGATATTTAAATTTTATGGATATTTTAAATGATGGAACAATGGAATGAGGATGATGGAATTAAGAGCTTAGAGAGCATATGGTCATTTTAAATTGTAAATTAGCGCGCGGGAAGTTAGCGGTAGGCCCGGGTACGATTCCCGCCACTGCCAAAACTGCCGAAGTGTTCACGCGGAATACGACCACGTTAAACATGTGGGCCCGTAAGTCCTTCCGAGAGGTTGGTGGTAGGGGAAGGAGGGTACGGCCTAAATTGGGTGAATAAAAAGAAAGTTATGGAGATTGTCGCGGAGGGCGAAGTAGCCCAGTGGTTAGCGCGCGGGAATTGCACGCGGTAGGCCCGGGTTCGATTTCCAAAATTGCCGCCGTGTTCACGCGGAGTACGATCACGCGGAATAAACATGTGTGTCTGTAAGTCCTTTCGAGAGGTTGGTGGTTGGGGAAGGAGGGTACGGTCCCCGTGGGTGCCTCTCCCACAGGGTTCCGGTTTAAATTCGGTGAATAAAAAGAAAGTTATGGAAAATGTCGCGGAGGGCGAAGTACACCAGTGGTTAGCGCGCGGGAATTTCACTGGGTAGGCCCGGGTTCGATTCCCGCCACTGCCAAAACTGCAGCCGCGTTCACGCGGAGTACGATCACGTTAAGCATGCGGGATCGTAAGTCCTTCCGAAAGGTTGGTGGTAGGGGAAGGAGGGTACGGTCCCTGTGGATGTCTCCCCCACTGAGTTCCGGTCTAAATTGGGTGGCACTTCCTGGCCGTCCAAACAGTTACCTTACACCTTCTGGTAAGGTCGCGCCAGCGAGTGTGCCACGGTTACAATTTGCCACGGTCAGAATTTTCAAGGGTAGCGAACAGGCTGGTCGCCAAAGGCGGCTAGTCTTAAATAATAAAAGGCAATGTCTGTGTGTGTGTGTGTCTGTCTGTCTGTCTTATACACTATACGTTTCGCGACCGCGCGTCGGAGAGCTACGAAATTTGGCAATCGGAGACCCGGGGGGGAGGGAAGGGGACACATGAAAACCAATTTTTAAAATTTTAATTATTTTTTTATTTATTTAATGTTTTATGCGATTTCGACCGTTTTTTGCCCTTTTTGCCCTTTTTTCTCCACGATCCAGACATCGTAGAAAAAAAAGAAATGACACCATCGGAAAGAGCAGAGAATTTCGAGTAAAAATATATCAATTTCAAATCTGAATTTCGATTTCTAATATTTTTTAAAGATTTTAAAACAAAAGTCACTTTTTGCTCAAGAAAACGATTTTTGGTTTTTAAATTCTCGCATCGTGAAAAGTACTCATAATTTCGACTAATAATTTACATTTTCAGAAAGGTCAAATATCTGGCATTCTTACAAGTCCAATCTGGTCCAGAAATAATGAAAATTGCCTTCAGGATGGCAATTTTAAAGACTCCATGATTTTAAATTTGTCGGCTACCGGCTCAGTTTCTCAACGGCATTTTCCTCCCATCCGCATTAGTTTCTTCCCCGTCTCCATGGAGACCGCGCTTTCGGTTATAACTGAATTACGAGCATAAGTGTTGTATACATCGGGCGAAATTATTATATTTATATGATATTTTAAATGGATATTTTTAAATGGATATTTTAAATAATTTAAATGATTGAATTATGGTGGTTTGAATTGTGGTGATGTATTTGAAATTATTATATTTATGGATTGGTGGAACGATATGGTTAATTTTTTTATTTTAAATGGATATTTTAATTTATGGATATTTTAATTTATAGATATTTTAAATGGATATTTTAATTTTATGGCTATTTTAAATGATGGAACGATGGAACGAGGATGGTGGAATTAAGAGCCTAGCATATGGTCGTTATAAATTTAAATTAGCGCGCGAGAATTGCACTCGGTAGGCCTGGGTTCGATTCCCGCCACTGATGCGGAGTACGATCACCTTAAACATATGGGTCGATAATTCCTTCCGAGAGGTTGGTGGCAGGGAAAGGAGGGTACGGTCTCTGTGGATGCCTCCCCCACTGGGTCCTGGTCCAAATTGGGTGAATAAAAAGAAAGTTATGGAGATTGTCGCGGAGGGCGCGGTAGCCCAGTGGTTAGCGTGCGGGAATTTCACTCGGTAGGCCCGGGTTCGATTCCCTCCACTGACAAAACTGCTGCCGTGTTCACGCGGAGTACGATCACGTTAAACATGTGGGTCCGTAAGTCCTTCCGAGAGGTTGGTGGTAGAGGAAGGAGGGTACGCACCCTGTGGATGACTTTCCCACTGGGTTCCGGTCTAAATTGGGTGAATAAAAAGAAGGTTATGGAGATTGTCGCGGAGGGCGCGGTAGCCCAGTGGTTGGCGCGCGGGAATTGCACTCGGTAGGCTAGGGTTCGATTGCCGCCACTGCCAAAACTGCTGCCATTTTCACGCGGAGTACGATCACGTTAAACATGTGGATCCGTAAGTCCTTCCGAGAGGTTGTTGGTAGAGGAAGGAGGGTACGGACCCTGTGGATGCCTCCCCTACTGGGTTCCGGTCTAAATTGGGTGAATAAAAATAAGGTTATGGAGATTGTCGCGGAGGGCGCGGTAGCCCAGTGGTTAGCGCGCGGGATTTGCACTAGGTAGGTCCGGGTTCGATTCCCGCCACTGCCAAAACTGCCGCCGTGTTCAGGCGGAGTACGATCACGTTAAACATGCGGGACCGTAAGTCCTTCCGAGAGGTTGGTGGTAGGGGAAGGAGGGTACGGTCCCTGTGGATGCCTCCCCCACTGAGTTCCTGTCTAAATTGGGTGGCACTTCCTGGTAGGGCGTTCCTTCTGGTAGGTCGCGCCAGCGAGTGTGCCACGGTTAGAATTTGCCACGGTCAGAATTTTCAAGGGTAGCGAACAGGCTGGTCGCCAAAGGCGGCTAGTTATCTATATAATAAAAGGCAATGTCTGTGTGTCTGTCTTATACACTATACGTTTCGCGACCGCGCGTCGGAGAGCTACGAAATTTGGCAATCGGAGACCCGGGGGGGAGGGAAGGGGACACGTGAAAACCGATTTTTAAAATTTTAATTATTTTTTTATTTATTTAATGTTTTATGCGATTTCGACCGTTTTTTGCCATTTTTGCCCTTTTTTCTCCACGATCCAGACATCGTAGAAAAAAACAAATTACACCATCGGAAAGAGCAGAGAATTTCGAGTAAAAATATATCAATTTCAAATCTGAATTTCGATTTCTAATATTTTTTAAAGATTTTAAAACAAAAGTCACTTTTTGCTCAAGAAAACGATTTTTGGTTTTTAAATTCTCGCATCGTGAAAAGTACTCATAATTTCGACTAATAATTTACATTTTCAGAAAGGTCAAACATCTGGCATTCTTACAAGTCTAATCTGGTCCAGAAATAATGAAAATTGCTTTCAGGATCGCAATTTTAAAGACGTCATGATTTTAAATTTCTCGCCGTTCCGCTCGGCGTGACGCTTCGTTTCTCCCCCGCTGAAGCAGGGAAGGTGGTGGGTAGGGACGTCAAGGTGGAGGTGACGTCACGGTTCTGAATAGAGCGCCTTTGCTCTATATAAATTATTATATTTATATTTTAAATGATGGGACGATCAGGATTTTTTAAATGTATATTTTAACTTTTGGATATTTTAAATGGATATTTTAATTTTATGGATATTTTAAATGATAGAACAATGAAACAATGGAATGAGGATGATGGAATTAAGCATATGGTCATTTTAAATTGCAAATTAGCGCGCGGGAAGTTAGCGGTAGGCCCGGGTTCGATTCCCGCCACTGCCAAAACTGCCGCCGTGTTTACGTGGAATACGATCACGTTAAATATGTGGGTCCGTAAGTCCTTCCGAGAGGTTGGTGGTAGGGGAAGGAGGATACGGCCCCTGTGGATGCCTCCCCCACTGGGTTCCCGTCTAAATTGGGTGAATATGTAGAAAGTTATGGAGATTGTCGCGGAGGGCGCGGCAGCCCAGTGGTTAGCGCGCGGGAATTGCACTCAGTAGGCCCGGGTTCGATTCCCGCCACTGCCAAAACTTACGCCACGTTCACGCAGAGTACGATCACGTTAAACATGTGGGTTCGTGAGTCCTTCCGAGAGGTTGGTGGTAGGGGAAGGAGGGTACGGTCTAAATTGTGTGAATAAAAAGAAAGTTATGGAGATTGTCGCGGAGGGCGAAGTAGCCCAGTGGTTAGCGCGCGGGAATTGCACGCGGTAGGCCCGGGTTCGATTTCCGCCACTGACATGGAGTACGATCACGTTAAACATATGGGTCCGTATGTTTTTCCGAGAGGTTGGTGGTAGGGGAAGGAGGGTACGTTCCCTGTGGATGCCTCCCCCACTGGGTTCCGGTCTAAATTGCGTGGCACATCCTGGCCGTCCAACCAGTTACCAGGCCCGGGTTCGATTCCCAAAATTGCCGCCGTGTTTACGCGGAGTACGAGCACGTTAAACATGTGGGTCCGTGAGTCCTTCCGAGAAGTTGGTGGTAGGGGAAGGAGGGTACGGTCTAAATTGGATGAATAAAAAGAAAGTTATGGAGATTGTCGCGTAGGGCAAAGTAGCCCAATGGTTAGCGCGCGGAAATTGCACTCGGTAGGCCCGGGTTCGATTCCCAAAATTGCCGCCGTGTTTACGCGGAGTACGATCACGTTAAACATGTGGGTCTGTAAGTCCTTCCGAGAGGTTGGTGGTAGGGGAAGGAGGATACGGCCCCTGTGGATGCCTCCCCCACTGGGTTCCCGTCTAAATTGGGTGAATATGTAGAAAGTTATGGAGATTGTCGCGGAGGGCGCGGCAGCCCAGTGGTTAGCGCGCGGGAATTGCACTCAGTAGGCCCGGGTTCGATTCCCGCCACTGCCAAAACTTACGCCACGTTCACGCAGAGTACGATCACGTTAAACATGTGGGTTCGTGAGTCCTTCCGAGAGGTTGGTGGTAGGGGAAGGAGGGTACGGTCTAAATTGGGTGAATAAAAAGAAAGTTATGGAGATTGTCGCGGAGGGCGAAGTAGCCCAGTGGTTAGCGCGCGGGAATTGCACGCGGTAGGCCCGGGTTCGATTTCCGCCACTGACATGGAGTACGATCACGTTAAACATATGGGTCCGTATGTTTTTCCGAGAGGTTGGTGGTAGGGGAAGGAGGGTACGTTCCCTGTGGATGCCTCCCCCACTGGGTTCCGGTCTAAATTGCGTGGCACATCCTGGCCGTCCAACCAGTTACCAGGCCCGGGTTCGATTCCCAAAATTGCCGCCGTGTTTACGCGGAGTACGAGCACGTTAAACATGTGGGTCCGTGAGTCCTTCCGAGAAGTTGGTGGTAGCGGAAGGAGGGTACGGTCTAAATTGGATGAATAAAAAGAAAGTTATGGAGATTGTCGCGTAGGGCAAAGTAGCCCAATGGTTAGCGCGCGGAAATTGCACTCGGTAGGCCCGGGTTCGATTCCCAAAATTGCCGCCGTGTTTACGCGGAGTACGATCACGTTAAACATGTGGGTCTGTAAGTCCTTCCGAGAGGTTGGTGGTAGGGGAAGAAGGGTACGGTCCCTGTGGATGCTTCTCCCACTTGGTTCCGGTCTAAATTGGGTGAATAAAAAATAAGTTATGAAGAATATCGCGGAGGGTGAAGTACCCCAGTGGTTAGTGCGCGGGATTTGCACTTGGTAGGCCCGGGTTCGATTCCCAAAATTGCCGAATAAAAATAAAGTTATGGAGATTGTCGCGGATGGCACGGTAGCCCAGTGGTTAGCGCGCGGGAATTTCACTCGGTAGGCCCGGGTTCGATTCCCGCCACTGCCAAAACTGCCGCCGTGTTCACGCGGAGTACGATCACGTTAAACGTGTGGGACTGCAAGTCCTTCCGAGAGGTTTGTGGTAGGGGAAGGAGGGTACGGTCTCTTTGGATGTCCCCCATTGGGTTCCGGTCTAAATTGTGTGGCACTTCCTGGCCTTCCAAGCAGTTACCTTACACCTTTCTGGTAGTTACCTTACACCTTTATGGATATTTTAATTTATAGATATTTTAAATGGATATTTTAATTTTATGGCTATTTTAAATGATAGAACGATGGAACGAGGATGGTGGAATTAAGAGCCTAGCATATGGTCATTATAAATTTAAATTAGCGCGCGAGAATTGCACTCGGTAGGCCTGGGTTCGATTCCCGCCACTGATGCGGAGTACGATCACCTTAAACATATGGGTCGATAATTCCTTCCGAGAGGTTGGTGGCAGGGAAAGGAGGGTACGGTCTCTGTGGATGCCTCCCCCACTGGGTCCTGGTCCAAATTGGGTGAATAAAAAGAAAGTTATGGAGATTGTCGCGGAGGGCGCGGTAGCCCAGTGGTTAGCGTGCGGGAATTTCACTCGGTAGGCCCGGGTTCGATTCCCTCCACTGACAAAACTGCTGCCGTGTTCACGCGGAGTACGATCACGTTAAACATGTGGGTCCGTAAGTCCTTCCGAGAGGTTGGTGGTAGAGGAAGGAGGGTCCGGACCCTGTGGATGACTTTCCCACTGGGTTCCGGTCTAAATTGGGTGAATAAAAAGAAGGTAATGGAGATTGTCGCGGAGGGCGCGGTAGCCCAGTGGTTGGCGCGCGGGAATTGCACTCGGTAGGCTCGGGTTCGATTGCCGCCACTGCCAAAACTGCTGCCATTTTCACGCGGAGTACGATCACGTTAAACATGTGGATCCGTAAGTCCTTCCGAGAGGTTGTTGGTAGAGGAAGGAGGGTACGGACCCTGTGGATGCCTCCCCTACTGGGTTCCGGTTTAAATTGGGTGTATAAAAAGAAGGTTATGGAGATTGTCGCGGAGGGCGCGGTAGCCCAGTGGTTAGCGCGCGGGATTTGCACTAGGTAGGTCCGGGTTCGATTCCCGCCATTGCCAAAACTGCCGCCGTGTTCAGGCGGAGTACGATCACGTTAAACATGCGGGACCGTAAGTCCTTCCGAGAGGTTGGTGGTAGGGGAAGGAGGGTACGGTCCCTGTGGATGCCTCCCCCACTGAGTTCCTGTCTAAATTGGGTGGCACTTCCTGGCCCTCCAAACAGTTACCTTACACTTTACTGGTAGGTCGCGCCAGCGAGTGTGCCACGGTTAGAATTTGCCACGGTCAGAATTTTCAAGGGTAGCGAACAGGCTGGTCGCCAAAGGCGGCTAGTAAATAATAAAAGGCAATGTCTGTCTGTGCGTCTGTCTGTCTGTCTTATACACTATACGTTCAGCGACCGCGCGTCGGAGAGCTACGAAATTTGGCAATCGGAGACCCGGGAGGGTGGGAAGGGGACACATAAAAACCGATTTTTAAAATTTTAATTATTTTTTTTGTTATTTAATGTTTTATGCGATTTCGACCGTTTTTTGATCTTTTTGCCCTTTTTTTCTCCTTGACCCAGACATTGTAGAAAAAAACAAATCACACCATCGGAAAGAGCAGAGAATTTCGAGTAAAAATATATCAATTTCAAATCTCAGAGATAAATTCTAATTTTTTTTTATGATTTTAAAGCAAAAGTCACTTTTGACTCAAAACGATTTTTGGTTTTTAAATTCTCGCATAGTAAAAAGTACTTAGAATTTCGACTAATAATTTACATTTTTAGAAAGGTCGAACATCTGGCATTCTTACAAGTCCAATCTGGTCAGGAAATATTCCGTATTGCCCACAGGATCGGGATTTTAAAAGTTTCCGAATTTCAATTTCTCGGCGTGCCGCTTCTTAACCGGCGTTTCTCCCCCGCAGAAGAAGGGAAGGTGGTGGGTGGGGACGTCAAGGTGGAGGTGACGTCACGATTCTGAATAGAGCTCCTTTACTCCATATAAATTATTATATTTATATTTTAAATGATGGAACGATATGGATTTTTTAAATGTATATTTTAACTTTTGGATATTTTAAATGGATATTTTAAATGATGGAACAATGAAACAATGGAATGAGGATGATGGAATTAAGCATATGGTCATTTTAAATTGCAAATTAGCGCGCGGGAAGTTAGCGGTAGGCCCGGTTTCGATTCCCGCCTCTGCCAAAACTTACGCCACGTTCACGCAGAGTACGATCACGTTAAACATGTGGATTCGTGAGTCCTTCCGAGAGGTTGGTGGTAGGGGAAGGAGGGTACGGTCTAAATTGGGTGAATAAAAAGAAAGTTATGGAGATTGTCGCGGAGGGCGAAGTAGCCCAGTGGTTAGCGCGCGGGAATTGCACGCGGTAGGCCCGGGTTCGATTTCCGCCACTGACACGGAGTCCGATCACGTTAAACATATGGGTCCGTATGTTTTTCCGAGAGGTTGGTGGTAGGGGGAGGAGGGTACGTTCCCTGTGGATGCCTCCCCCACTGGGTTCCGGTCTAAATTCGGTGGCACATCCTGGCCGTCCAACCAGTTACCTTACACCTTTCTGGTAGGTCGCGCCAACGAGTTTGCCACGATCAGCATTTTCAAGTGTTGCGAACAGGCTGGTCGCCAAAGGCGGCTAGTTTACCATAAACGATTATGTTGCCTTGCTTGCAATTTTGTTACTGGAGAGAATTACACGTTTGGCTGATGTTGGATTAACGCCAAAAGTACGCAAGAAATGTAACAACTCTGCAAGACTCTGTTCCTGTTAACACTAAAGTGAAACTTCATTTCGAAGACATGCTTAATACTTTCAGTAAGACAGATATAAACACTTGAAAAGCCAGCGGAACCACGGTGGTTAAAAAGGATCTGTAGCCTTCTGCTCTCTCCAATTGCGAAGGCAATAAAGCAAGGATATTTCGTCTTTTCTGTAGAACAGAATTTCCAAAGTTCATGGGGTACGCAAAAGCATAGGCACGTTGAAATATTTCCGCAATGGTGGACTTGAGCCAATTGATGTTTTCTAAACCAGAATGTTTACTTTGATACTGTGGATAAAAATAAAGTTAAAATAACCAATTCTATATTCCAAATACGAGCCAACGGCTGTACCATGCTGAAAACACCGGTTCCCGTTAGATCACCGAAGTTAAGCAGCATCGGGCGCGGTTAGTACTTGGGTGGGTGACTACCTGGGAACACCGCGTACTGTTGGCTCATTTCAGTCGACGTGGTGGCCGAACGATCAAGGCGAGCGTTTCCAGCGATTGATCGGCCACCACGTTGTGGGTTCGAGTCCCACGTAAGACATGGATGTTTGTGTTGTTGGGCGCAATGTGTTCCCACCCCCACTGGTGCGCTGGAGCAACGTTATTTGACGGCTAAGAGGTTCACTGTTCTGGCTGATGTATAGGCGAAGATGAAAGAGTCAATGCCTGGCCATTGGAAAAAAAATCCAAATACACTGGTGCCCCAAATTATCTTTACATGCCCCAAAACACTTGATTTCTCAACAGCTGTTCAAGAGTTGAATGTTTTTTTTGGGGGGTGATACATAGCATCATAACACATAAATACAAACTGAAAAATCTAATATGAGTGCATACAATACAGAGATTATGCAAAAAATTTCTACTTCCATCAGTGTTTACTCAGCCTTTAAGTGGTCGACAGCTCAACACCTCGGAGATTCTTTTCAAATAATACTTCGGATCCATAAAAAAGTGTTTAAAGTCGATAAACACCGAAATCAAATCCTGAAATGCAGAAGTTAGCAGGGAAACATACTTTGTGCACAGCGCTTTGAGTGTATAAAAATTTTGGAGTATATAAAAATCAAATACAAATGTTTCAGTCTTCTGTCTCCTATTCTGGTTTCAAGTATCCCACTTCGCGAAATTTCGCCAAATCTGGAAAGTATGAGTTCTTTTGATGCTTTTTTAGATTTGCTGCTTCGTCAATACTTACTGTTAATATTGTTAATAAACGAAGATTGCTTATGTTTCAGAAACTAACGGATTATTATTTTCACATTTTTGGGATACGTTGAAATAATGGATTATTTTTCTTTAGACCTTTCTGTAAGTTCTTTGTATACATAAACGTACTTTAGAAATATTTTTTGAAAATTTTACAGTTTTTATATATCTGTTCTAAGAAATACAGTACTTATTTTATTCTCTAAAACTTATAAAATGCTGGTATTCTTTTCAAACCTTGTAAAGGGTATTTTTATTTGTAGGAAATCAAATTTACAAAACGTAAAATATTTATTAAATTGAAAATTTTGAGGTGGGGGGGGGGGAGTTCTATTGAAAGGTATTGAGTCAGTGGGTACTGCTGAAGTATATGGGCAGGTCAATCAGAGGTACAATTGAAGAAATAGAAAAATAAGGGATACACTTGAAAAAAATAGAAAATAAACACTGCAATGCAAAACATTGACAATCAGGCGGGGCAATAGAAATATATTGACAGTTAGGGGTATTTGTGTGGAAAAAGGTTGGGGACTGTTGTAGGTATACTTTGGTTGCACGTTTGCAGGGGGCGTTGTATGAAATTTCATCGCATCATTGCGAAGTTGTATACATCGTGTATGACAATTTTGCTCACTCTAACATTTATTATTTTTTTTATCCAGACTAGTAAAAAATCTTTTCTTAGGCTTTAATATATTTCAGGGCGTAAATTATATGGTACATTTGGAAAATTCACTAAATGAAAATTTAGAAAAATTATAAAAAATGTAAATGATAGACTGGTGAAATTGAGCACACTTAGTTATAGGTTTGCTTTGAATCTTGCTTTAAAACTGATACAACTAAACAGAAATAAGAAATAAAGAAAACTATTTTAACAAGTGATTATAATTTGTTTAAGTTTATCAACCTTAATTAAAAGTAATGATTTATTAATTTATATCTGCAGCAAAAAACTGTTAGATCATTCTCAAATTGTCAACTTCATTTTATGACCCTTTCAACAGCAGAAGAGATATCCGCCCTTTTTGAGTTGTGAACGTATTTGGCTATTCTCGCAAGGGCAACTTTTTTGAGATGCGGTGATATTTTAGATAATTTGACAGTTGTATTTTAAAGTTGGGACACTTTGTTTTGTTCGTATAAAAAAAACATACATGTTTACGATTATGACACTTTTGCAAAACAGTTCTACTTACAGGTTGTATTTGGTTACTTTTATAATCTGACTGATAAATTAAGACACGTTTGTGCACTTCTGATGATTGATATGTTTACACGACTTAACTATAGTAATAACTTTAAAATTCGATTTTTAGGGGGTGACACGTTTGAATGAGAGGTGTGATATATGAACTGATTTACATCTCTGGAATTTTTATTTACAATACATTGTAATGTATAGGGAAATTATTGGAACAGGGTTGAAAAATAGAGCATAAGTTTTCGACGGAGTTAGACGGATCTACACGTTTTAGGCACTCCAGAGTCTAATAAACTTTTTTTACTGTGTCGTTTGGATGTATGTATGTATGTGTATGTGCGTTTTTATCGGTGCAATATATCTATCCGCTCTAGTCCAAAAATTGTCCGACGGAATTTCCTAAAATTTGGCAGTTAAGTAACATATACGTATTCTTGGTGCTGATTAGATTTTGGTACAATTGGAATGAATAAAACTGACCTATTTTCTGAAATGACCTATAAAAATCAGCAAAATAAAAGACTAAAACTTAAATTCTAAACTAAATATTCTATTATGCATTAAATTGTTTTATACGTTATTCTTGATTACAAATTAAATAGGACCAATTCCATAATTGTAAGATAATCCGTCCGCCAGGTATGTATGTTTAGGATTTTGGCGACTTGGCTTAGTTTTACAATGCGCCAAGTTGCCAAACGAAAAGAATGCCAAATGAAGAGAATAACTTGAACACTTTCAGATGGCACGTACTTTCTTATAGTATACACTCACTTTTGATGCCATTAAATAAAGAGTTTTATTTTACGCTCAATGAAGCACGTTGTCCCAAAAATATGATTCATTCTGAAAAAGAAAAATAACTCCTAGCAGTGATACCTACGTATTGCACTCACCTTTGGAATTCTGAGTGCAAAAATGGTGGAAATCAGTATGCACGCTGATCTTTGCAAGGTATTAGTTTTACTCTTTTTTAGTAATTTCTTGATGTTTTTTTTATTCTAAATCTACTTAAATATTAATCTAAGAAAGTTTAAACTCCGTATTACCAAAAGTACAGATCAAAGAATATTTTACTTCTTTAAACATTGCAACCTGTGGCAATGAGTGGACTATCAGTAAATTTAATTGGGAGCCCGAAAGAGTTAAGATTTAAATTGTGACGCAATTTTAAGTTAGTATTTATATCATTTGTTGTTTTGTCTGATGGAACTCATACTACACATTAAGGTAAAAAAAGAAAGAAAAAATGAATTTGTGTGTGTCGGGAAAGTCATATGCAGCCCCAAGCAGATTTTTTTAAATGGCGAATATATGCAGTAGTTTCAGGAATATACGAAAATTTCGAAAGCAATGTGATGGATGAAAAAATAATAAAAAATATTCAGTGGAAGTTTTTATATTAGAGTGCTTCTGAATAAAAGTGGAAAATTCAGAGAATATTCATCATTATTCAGTAGCACTATAATAGAAAAACGGATCAATGCTGTAAAACTTTACTAAGAAGCCGGTTCGGAAATTTTCCCTCACAATAAAAGAAACATGTTATATATTCTTAAGCAACCCTGGGATGTTTTATGCATTTGTTGATTTATTTTTCTTCGCAAAATGCCAAACAACTAGTGTTCGCTGAAATTGTGAGCCCAATAGAATAGGAAATGTACCCTGTGTACATTTTATTTGCTCGGCCAAACAAAAATGTATCTGTTTGACTTAAAGAATTCCAAAGAAAAAAAAAAGCTGAATTTTGAGCAATTCGATACAAAGCCATTGAGTATAAAAATATTTTATGTTCGATGTATTGAATTAAGGCTGATATTTGATCAGTTACTAAAATTTTAAATTAGCTTTAAATCGTTCTCTGTTGTTGATTTATATCTTTATATACAGGGACCCGAATAACTTTGTAAGAAAGGTCCATGAGTATACACGTTTGGTCTATCTATAGTAAAGTGACCATGGCCGTTCGATTAAATATGACTGCAGCACCCCCTAGTGGAGAATTCAGAAAGGCATTGTTAATGTGTAGGTTAATGTGAATGTTAATGTGTAGGAATCTATAATCAAACTATTATAGAAGGAATTTATTTGACACATTAGGGTTATTGGCTAATGGCTGTCCTGTTCAGGAATGTTAAAAGAGATAATATTTACATGCACAGAAATCTAAGCAGTTTGTTGAAAATGTCCTCTGTCAGTAACAATGCACATTTCTAGTCAGGAAAGATGTCTTTTGACAAGCATTGAAGGTATCGACGTGATAGGCAACCTGATAATATGATTTGACAGATATTTATTGTCTTTCATATACTCGTTTCGTACGTTCTTGATCTCTATGCCTACCGATTATATAATCATCTACAACTTTGTAATTGAGATTTTCCTTCGCTCTCGCTTTACCGAAATCGTTATCCTAACTTTTGCAAATTTTCACTCGGGGCGCTGTAATAACTTTTATTCGATCAGCTATTGTCGCTTGACTCAATATAGACCTAACGTGTACACTCATGAACCTTTCCTTACAAAGTAATTGGGGTGCTTCAGGATTTTTCTAGGCACTCCGTATGTTACTATGGATGTACGAAATCATGTGACTGTACGTAATCGCCGGTGATTTTATACAATCACCAACTGTCTCTAATGTATCTAAAAACTCCTCAATATAGCGAAATGGAATGTAGCGAAATAGCGGCTATATGAATACTTTCTGTCCCCTTCAATCTGTAATACTTTTATAATGGTAAGCGCATCGCTTATAGCGAACAATTAGATAGCTTTCAATTTTTAGATTCACACCGTCAGTCCTACCCGAAGGTATAAGGTATCTATTTGGACGTCCGGGATTATATCCTCCTTCCCCTACCACCAATCTCTCGGAAGGACTTTCGGACCACAGATTTCACGTGCCCGTACTCCGCGCAAACACGGGGATACTTTGGGCAGAGCCGTAACAATCACCGTACTTTAACCATTGGATTATCTCGCCCCTAATTATATACTTGTACATTCAGTAGCGTCGACAGAAAAACTTGTTTTCTGGGAGGGGAGGTATGGCCCCTAAATACCTCCTTTCTTGGCACCTCCACTATGTACAGCCGCGGAAAAAAAAACGCCCCACCCTCTGTTAATCGAGCATCGTTCATCGTAGAGAAAATTGAATGATACCATTCGATTAGGAATAACATCCCCTACAAATTAATGTGCGTAAAATTTACATAAGGTTCCGTCTTGATATCTAAACGCGCACAAACTTTGAAATTTCCAATGGCAACACCCAATTTTGACGTCACCCACAAGTTCTAGACACCCCAAATTAGTCCAAATTCAAATTTTCACGACGTTTCTATCTTTATATCCGAAGATATTTAATATTCCGGAATGTGCAATTTTCGGGGATCAGCTCCATATTGAAAACCGCAATTTGAAGGGCGATGTTTCGTTGATTGACTGCAGCACTGTTGCATTAATTGTGCCCTTAGTCGTTTCGTCAAGTTACCGAAGCATACGAACAATACGCATTTATAAAAAACCCGACTTTCAAACATATATACTCCAGTAAAACTTTAAATAAGAATGTTATTAGGTGTGATAAATCTGCTTTGTAATACAGCTAAAGAAGCGAAAATAAACTGAGAATAAAATTATAGAATCATTTTACCATTGAATAAGATGTTCTTAGGTTGTTGTAATAACTATCATACTAAACCGCAATTATGCAAATTCGTCCTTTGATGTAAAGCTTCGTCTTATGGTGTTTAGTATCGCATAGTTTTATAATTTGTTATTGTTTTATATAAATAGTTTTTATTATAAATTATTACATTTTGTGTGCGATTTCAACTCGCAGCAGCTCGGGAACTATTAATCGGCAGTAACATAAGTAGATCCCATTTATAACAATAAAAGTTTTCACCCTTCAATACAGTAGCAGAATTACGTTGATTAGTTTGCATCTATACGACACTGTTTGTACAAAGTTTTTATTAAAATTGGGTAAAAATAAATCCCCGTTTTCTTAAATAAAGATTAACTTACAATTAATATAACTTTTTCAAATTAGTTATTTTTTAAAATTAATATACGACCCCTAAAATCATCGTGATGCTGAATTTTTAAACATTTCGAAAGAACTAGTGGGAGGAAACACCTGGAATTTTATATAAACATATAAACACTCTTTGTGAATCGATTTTTTTCAAAATGTGTCCAGGTTTGTATTCATATTTTTTCGATTATTGATTTCATAATTAATATTTCAAACAAACAATTTATTTTACAAAAATAAAAATCACGTAAATGTGTTTGGGTTGTTTAGTAGTAACGTCATACAAATAATCAGCGTGAGCAGATAATTATTACGGAAGATATGAATGGAAGTCTTGGAAACTAATTTAACATTAGGAGCTCAAAATTTTACATACTCACAACTCAGAAACGCTTCACATAAATGACTTGAAATTTGGTATCACAGGTTGAATTTTGCTCTAGATTCGAACTACGTTGTCAAACTTGGGTGTTGCCATTGAAAATTTCAAAGTTTATGCGCGTTTAGATATGAAGACGGCCCCTTATGCAAATTCTACGCACATTAATTTGTAGAGGATGTTATTCCTAATCAAATGGTATCTTTCAATTTCCTATACGATGAACGATGCTCGATTAACAGAGGGTGGGGCGTTTTTTTCCCGCAACTGTACAATCAGATCTTCTTATCAAATTTATGGAATGAGAAATTACCTTACCGTGATTGTGACATTATTATATATGATCTATTGTTGTATTTAATAGTGTATTAGAAAGAATATACATTTAAAAATGCTCATTAAAAAATAAAAATAGTCGGTATGAATTAAATTACGACAACAGATGGCAGCACCAAAAATATTTTTGATTAAAATAAAATTAATTACATTTAGTTTTTATATAATCTAAGCATTGCATTTTATCTTTCAGAAAATATTTCTCAACTATTCAAGTAGAATTTCGGCGAAAAACGTGATCTGCGAAAGTTAACAAAGCGCGGATAGGGCAGAAGATTTACTGACTCTCACCCTTAAGAAAACCTACACAGTGGATTTTCATGCTACGCAACAGATCCCCTCATAGCCAGCTAATGTTCTCTGGAGAAAATGGATAGACCGCGGTTATTTGTTCTATCTATTTCAATTTGCTGCGGCCTTATTCACCGCAGCTTTCTCGATTTACTTCCCCTGGGTTTCTCACTGATGATTACACGAAATTATTTTTTATTTAACATATACTGCTAAAATATTATCGGTGCGTTTGGATGGACTGGTACGAGACAAAAAAATATGCCACTTTTATTTTTTCGCAATTCCATACTTTATGGGGAGATAGTTAAACCCAATATATATAACAATATTCAAAGGGCTACCCAAATAGCTGCCGTTTAAAAAATTTACCTATTGCATTTCGGGTTAGAAATAAAATAAAATTTAGACTTGAAATGGCAAACTTTGGACCAAATGAAATCCACACCGAAAAGTCTTTTCAATTTTAGTATTTTTAATTAGTCATTGTAGCGCCTGCGGATGATTTGGAATGAAACCTTCTGCCTAAAAATGTATCCACCCCCTTTCATATTTATTGCAAATAAACACTATTTCAATACGCCAAGAAAACTCGGAATACTAAAGGTGAGAGAGTGGATAAATGTGTACGTATCATTTGATACATATCTCGTCTATTCACAATGAGTTCGAGTAGAAATTTTCTAAACAACGCTTATTTCTCTAATTGAATATAATTGTCAAGATTTTCAATATGTTTAATTATTTATAGAAGTCAGGGCCGCTGTAACCCTTTCATGATGGACTCTTATGCAAAAGTAAATGTACGATGTCTTTACAGTTTTTAAAGGGGATATAAACACTACCCCCAAAAGTAAAACATGGAACAGTAATTGAAAGAAATTACCACCCCACCCGAAAGTATACAGGAAAGTCGGTGGAAGGTTCCAGAGCCTCACCAGCCTTTAGAGGCCTTGGAAATGTGGGTTACCGGAAGAATATTATATTTTCCAAAGCCACGACCAGGGTAGCATCATTAGAATCATTCACCGGGCTGGGCCCGAAGATGATCCCGCCAAGTCTTGACCAAAGTCGCCGGCGGTTTAGGCTCAGGCCATGAATACGCACAATCCCAAGGATGGTCAGACATCAAACTCCCGAAAGCCGCTTTTAGAGGTCAGATGGGTCTTGAGTGTTTTGACGTCACAACGGGACAAACAGAGAAAAAGATATGAGGATTCTATGGGAATTATAGGCTTTATTTTGTGAAATAATTATGTTCTTCTTTAGTATTTCCTTAGTCTAAGAGCTTTGATTGAATATGCAACAATAATCTACCTTAATATCTTGGGAAAATTAATTGAGCTGCAATTATAAATTGTAAATGCAATTATAAATGCCATTAAAATTTTAAATGGCAACACCCAAGCCCCTTATGCAAATTTTACGCACATTAATTTGTAGAAGATGTTATTCCTAATCGAATGGTATCATTCAATTTTCTCTACGATGAACGATGCTCGTTTAACAGAGGGTGGGGCGTTTTTTTCCCATGGCTGTACAGTACATCGGATATTGCGAAGATTTTAGCGTGGGAGAGGAAAAGCAAAATATTATTTTCATGGAATAACAAATGTAGAAACAAATTTCCAGACTTAACAATTAGTTTGGTAACAAAGATTTATCATCAGATACGTTGAGCCACGTTTTAAAAAACACTGTAAACACACTTTGATTTCCTATGGATTTTTAGATAATGCTCGGCGTGATGTTCATCCGCAAACAGAAAAAAAATTCTGGGAGCATTCTGGGTATTTGCGAGAGAAAACCAACATAGATTATGAAAAAATGAGTAATGCAGGGAGATGTTACTTTTAACAGTTATGCTGCAAACGATGATTGTGTTGAAATAGGAGCAGAAGAGACCGCTAATGCCATGATTGCTACACTTGCTAATGATAATACGTCTGATAAATCCGAATTGAAGAAATCAAAATTGATTTAAAAGAAGGTGGACAGTATCAGAGATTGCTGCGGAAAGCCTCCAAAATTTTCGTGACTATTTCGAGGTAGTCCACGCAGTGATAATTGTACATAGTGACAATAACTGCAGTGGCAATTTAGATGCAATAGGAAAAGTGCTATACAACTGTGTTGTAAATTCAGATTTTCAAAAGAATGTTAGTTTTAACGTAAATAAAAAGGCAATACATTTGAATTTTTTGCAGTCAGATAAGTCATTCTTATTATTTATCTCATATCTAAAATTTTATATTGGTTATTGCGAATATCGGTTATAACGAATATTTTTTGCCTATTCCGACATCGCTGTATGCGGGCTCCACTGTATATGTTTTCTGTAAATGTTCTATTGCAAATAAAGGAAAAATATCTTGAGTTGTAAAATATCTTGATTTTCTCATACATGCATTTTTCGTATTATTTTCGTCCATTTGTATATAATAATCAGTATGCAGAATGATAAAGAATTTATCATTCTGTATACTGATTATTATATACTATATTTCATTGCTAGAGGCTAGTATTGTTTCCGCGTAGGAAACTTTTTCAGCCAAATTGAAAACCTAGACGTTCTAACGGGTGCTTTATTAATGAAGAAAGCTCGTATTTCAAAATTCCATTTTCCAGCACAAACCATTTTCATATTCAAATGACGTTTTTTTTCATTGTGAATCCATTTTAAGAATATTTTTTGGCAACGCATGACATATTCCGGTGAAATGTTTTCGCAACCATTCAGTAGCACTGCAATAGAAAACAGATCATTTCCACAAACTTCTTTTTTAAGATGTCGATTCGAAAGTATTCTCTGACGAAAAATTGGCGGTGGTTCCAGACGGATGGAGCCGAAATGGTTTTGCGCGTATAAAACGTCTTGTAATAGAAAACTCCAATAAAGTTCTATATGTTTATACTGCTACCGCTACGGTGCATCCTCTGGAATCGTGGGTGTGCACGCAGGATACAAGAATGAGTTCAAATTTTCTGGATAACTAACACATTCACAAGCACAGCGTAAACAGGAACAATATACAGTCAAACAGCACTATTTATTTCATAAAACAGCCGCTACTATTCTTAAAACATTGACGAATACCGCAGTCCAGTGTAGCTTGTATCACGTTAACTGCTCTTGGATTGAGTGATGATTCCTTTTATAGTTTCTCTATAGAAACCTTTGGAATTCTCTCATATCTCGTAGAATACTCGTTATTTCGCGGTATTTGTCAAACCTTCGAGAAGTCGCCAAATATGGGAACCCTTCTTCGAAGTTCCGCTAGTGGCAACCCTAAAATAATGTTATGGGAAAGAATGCTCGTACGGATGTTTTCTCCGTCTGGTCTTCGAAAGACTCCAGACGAGAGGGAATATTATGGTGTTATTACACGGAGCAATTCCTTCCAGCAATTTTTCAGCAACACCATACATTTCAATGGGAAGAAATCTTGCCGTCGAATTGCGGCAATTCGTTCGTACTCGGCAATAAAAATTGCTCAATTTCTGAGCGGCTACCCAATCACAGCACGATAAAATTAGACGTCACTACGCTCCGCCTTTCCTCTTCTCATTTGCATTCAAGATGGCGATGGCGACTGTAATGCAAACACGAAGCAGCTGAATTATGTAGAATCTGGAGATGGAAAAAAATAATAAAACTTCTACCAAATTACAGACACCTTGGGATATAAAATATCCAAATTATACGAAAAAACACACTAAAGAATGCTTCCTGAAATCGGCTGCACTAAACAGGGAGGGCCTGTTAGAAAGGAGGAGCTTACAGTATCATTGCCGGGCGGAATTGCTAAAGTCTGCAGATGAAAAAATAGTAATAGAACTTTTACCAAATTACAGACACATGTGGCATATAAACGATCCAAATTATACGAAAAAAACCAACTAAATAATGCTTCTTGGAATGAACTCTAAGGTATTAGAAAGGAGAGGCGTTTTAGAAAGGCGTGGCCTAAAGTATCATTCCCTGTAGGAATTTCTAAAGTCTGGAGATAGAAAAATAATAATAGAACTTTTAACAAATTACAGACACCTTTAGGATATAAAAGATTCAAATTATACGAAAAACACACCAAATAATGCTTTCTGAAATAAAATCGGCGAGATTAGAGAGAAGGGACCTGTTAAAGAGGAGGAGCCTAAAGTATGATTGACGGGCGGAATTGCCGAAGATCGGAAATAAAAATTGCCGTGTGTAATAGCACCATTACACGTTCGCAACAATACGTTGTTTTTAGTTTTATTTGTTTCGTTTACAACAGTTAATATGGGCTTATGGTAATTAAAGTAAGATGCATAATTGTGAAATTAACTTAATCTTTCTAAGTTACCAACGATTATTAAGTCTAAGTAAGTTAATCGATTTTATAGGATATTATACGTGTGTAACCGATTTCCTAGGATATTATAACCACTATATCTCGAAAAATAGAAATCCGGTATAAAATCCACTTATATATATCCTTGTAGAACTTTTAAAGGGATACACATTTCGGTTTACAGTTTATAGCTAGTACTTTTAGTTTTCGCAATATAAGCATTACACACTTTAAAAATGGAGTTTTTAAAATCTTCTTCGACTTGATAAGATGTTGCTCAAAAACTATAACAGCTTTGTAAAAACAAATAAATGATCTAGAAACTGGATTTACTCCTAAACATTTTTGTTGCTTACTGTTTCCATATACCTTTTATTATTTAGAAAATACTTCGAGTCAAAGCAAGATAAGTGGAGCGAAAACTCGCTCAAAGTCTTTGTTTTTTCAAAAGGGGAAAAAAAAAGAAAAAAGAAAGTTTAGACATTTTTAACGAATTTCCAACTTTCTGTTTCTTGCATTGACTTCTAGAATGAATGACTTGGAGTTAAGTACCCGCTACGTATACATATTAAAGATAGAGATAACACCACTCAATTTCCAAATTGCCTGTTTTGAATCATTTCCCCTCTTGGTTTCTGTCCGAATCCCTTAGTATCAACACATGTATAGTCGCGCGCAACTATTTGCCACGCATCCGCACAAACAACCCCTTCTCTCCATAGCAACGCCCAGCAAACCCGGGAAAGAATGGAGTTGAAATTTTCAATTTTTATACCTTTGGTTGATAATTAACTGAAAACCAGAAAATAGAGTAATTCAAAAAATAATTTTTTTATTAGAATGCGAAGATATACACCCATATGTCACATGGTAAACCCATGATCCAATATCGAGAGTGCGATCTGGAGTTAACGTTTTTATTTTGGGGGAGCAGCCCTAGATGCCAGCTGCACTCAAACACAGGAAGTGCGGATGGCCTTTGGAGATCGCATTTTATCGAAATATGCAACTTTGTCCAAGTCGTGCAAGATCATAGGGTGTGCGGGCTTTTTGAATTAGTGGTCGAAAGGGTATGGTTTTGCTTGTGCTTGAAAGAGGGCTGTTTGACCTGAGGGGTTTAAAAAGCCAATGATATTGCTTTCTCGTTAAGGGGTTATGTCCCAGAAACCAATAAGAGGGTTTTCAGCTGTTTAGAGGCGTGTTTTAAAATCTTGGAGAGAGAGAGAGACAGATTTAAAAATTGAAAAAAGGAGATGAGAGAGTTGGCCCCGGGGTACGAGTGAGTAAACATCTCTTTTACGGCCGACTCCATCTGGGAGATGAAACGCAGGAGGGTGCAAGACGCGCCACTGCGAATGATGTCTGTTAGTTACCCATTTGGGGTCTTTTCCTAATATGTACACTGTATCTTCCTTTCTCTCCATTTTAATACCTGCAAGTTAACGTTAAGCAGGCAGATTTATATGCTCGGTTACCAGCAGTTCCAATTTAGTCTGTGAGACTCTCTACAATTGTTATTAAATTGATTTGAATTGGTTTTTAATCCATTACATTAATATGGAAAAATATTGTTTAATTTAATGATTGTAAATAGATATATTTTTTGTAAATAAATTTATGTATTTGTGAATGTACACAGTACACACGGTCTTGTTCCTTTCGCTCTTTTACCGAGCGCGTCCTAAAGGAGATAGCTAAGAACACTATATTTCTGCCAAACTATAGAATTGTGCTAATCCTCCATTTTCGGATACGGCGAAATAAAAAGAAATAAAGCATGATATGTTGATGTATTTAAAAATAAATAAATAAATAGGAAGAAATTATCCTACGGATTCGGTTCAAAGATTGTTGGAAAGAACTTTCTTTGATCTTTCCGATGATGTCAAGATGGATTTTCGAACGCTAAGAAACCGATTTATATGAAAACCGCTTAAAATCGTGCTTTAGAATAAAATAACTAAACAACTTACTTGAATTAAATAAAAAATCTTGCCGAGGTTTGTCGTACCGGGAGTGTTTAACCCAGTACCGAATTTCGCGGCTTTCCCAAGCTTCGATTTTCCTCTACTGATGATACCCACAGGCAGATAGAAAGGCAAACATCTTTTATCATGTAAGGTACTTTACTATGATTGTTCAGAGAATTATCATGGTTCTTCATGAAAATTTTGCTATTAAAATTTTAAATTGTGAATAACTCGCGTTCTAATGATGCTAATTATAGAAAAGTCTACCTGGTTTTAGTTTTCTACGTAATGTATGTACGTATTTGTAATTTTTGTAAACAGCTTCCCCGATAACCTCGATGTTTTTTATTCATCGGAAATGGATTTTAAAAATCATTTATTGTAAATATTTTATATTTTAATGTATTTCTTCATTTGTAAGTGTTTTTAAAAATCATTTGTTGTCAATAGTTTGAGCTTTAGAGTGACGTCTGTGTGTCTGTGCAATGTATGTATCCATTCTAATTCAAAAACTAATGGACCGAATTTCATAAAATTTGGTAAGTCACTTGGGTGTGACCCTGGTGCTGATTATTTTTTAGTACTATTCGGGATAAAAGAACTTGCTTTTTTTTTTGCGAAATGGTCCACAAAAATTGTCTGTATCCACTCTGGCTGAAAAACTAATTAGTCGCTAATAGTCGCTAACTATAGTCGCTAACTATAGTCGCTAACTATAGTCGCTAATAGTCGCTAACTATAGTATAAACTAATTAGTCGCTTAAACTAGATTAGTCGCTTGTGGGATACCCTGGTGCTGATTAGATTTTGGTACGATTCGGAGAAAAAATAACCTGCCTGTTTTTGCAAAATTGCCCGCAAAAATTGTCAAAATCTAAAATAAAAACTACGTATGCTCACATCCATCCATCAAATGCTTGTTTTATACGTAATTTTTAATGAAGAAAAGAATAAGACCAATCTCATTACACTAGGACTAGCCGTTCTCGAGATATATTAGTTTTTTCGTATTTTCTCTACGCCACCTTTGAAAATAAGTCCAGTTACCAAATAAGAACGAAAATTGAATTAAAAGTGAATTAAATTTAATTAATATAAAGAGAACGTGGACATAAGCAGGGAAAGTCGTCTGCAGGGAAAGTCATGTGTTGCACACATCCGATTTTTTTCTTTCCCTACCTTACAGGGAAGGTATTGTGATGGGGTTAGAAATCGGATACCCGGATTTTGCCGAATCTACACGTTTTGATCATCGTTGAATATGAATTAATTATTTTTGCAATAACTGTGTGTCGTTCTGCCTGTGAATCTTCTGTGGGCGCAATCTCTTGAACAAATGGAATAAATAGAATGAAGTTTGCCCTTCTATCGATACATGATAGAGACCTATTGACTATCGATGTGAACGGACTAGAAGAAGGCTATCAATTTTTTAAATATTTTTTCCAAAAATAAAATAAGAAAAACGTTATAAAAAATCGACGTGGTTCCAGTTCGATGAAGCCAAAATGGTTTTGCGTGAATAACATTTTGGAGTTAGCATAGCATCAGAAGTTGGTATGGCATAAAACTCCAATAAAGTTCAAATAATGTATTCGATTTTTATTCAGATTCATTTGTTTCATTTCAGTCTTTCAAAGCGCTACAAATTACTTACTAACTGTTTATAGCTAGCTAGCACTTTTAGTTTATCCGAATTCTCCGAACATAGACTTCGTCTAAATATCAAATACGTGCTTGACAAATTAAACTTATACAATATATCTTATTATATGTCTTATTATGTAACTTATACATCTTATATATCTTATTATATAATATATCTTATATATACACCTTATATATCTTATTATAATATATAACTTATATAATATATCGAGATTTTAGAGTGAAGTTCATCTATAAACTTGCTTCGCGGTACATAAATACGTACTTGAATACGTATATTTCCGTCTATTCTATTCAAACCTCATCAATCATTATGACCATTTTTAGAATCCCTAAGTTCATTTATCTTTTTATTATTTTTTAAATCAAAGCAAAATATTCCGTGCTTTGCACCTATATTTCACCATGGAGTAAGTAAACATATTAAGCTGCAATACTTGACATTTTAAATGTTGCTGCTTTCTCACCCATTGGGAAAACCCATGTAAAAATACTAAATTATCGAATTATAACCACCGTACTTCGAAAACTAAAAGCTCGATCAAAAATCTAATTGCATACACTTGTAAGGCTTTCAAAGGGCTATAAATTCTTGCTTATTGTTGTTAGGTTTTTGCTATAAAAATAAGTAACAATTATAGAATTATATTATTCAATGCTATCACACTTTTAGTTTTTGAGATAGCATTAAAAATGGAAAATTTTCAATCTTCTTGAACTTGACATGATGATTGCTTGCAAACTATAAGAGCTTCATAAAAACAACTAGAAAATAGATTTCCTAATGTATATTTTCGTCACTTATTATTTATATCTATCTTTTATAGCTTTGAAGACATTTCGAGTAAAAGTAAGCAAAATGAAAAAAAAAAAAATGGGGAGAGAAAAACTCGCCCAAACAGATACTTTTTAAGTTAAAAAAACTAAATTTTTGTATATTTTCGTCACTTATTATTTATATCTATCTTTTATAGCTTTGAAGACATTTCGAGTAAAAGTAAGCAAAATGAAAAAAAAAAAAAAAATGGGGAGAGAAAAACTCGCCCAAACAGATACTTTTTAAGTTAAAAAAAACTAAATTTTTGAAATCAGTTTTATATATTCATGATCTGTACCATATTTTCGCTAAAACAAGTAAAAATTGTTTACATTTTTATCTATTAGATCCAGAGATATAAGCATCTAAAGTGTTTATATTTTTCCCGAGAATAGATGTTATTCATATAAAACAATCTACTATTTCACTTTATCGGTATTATATCATGAATTTATTGGTTTAATTTTAAAATTTGATGTGCACAACTTTTCTATCCCCTTGTATAGTTCATTTCAATGGAAGTAAAGCTGGACCATAGTGAGTATTAATGTATGAGAAAATTGAGCGGAGCCTCATACTTCAGATATTTATATAATAAGTACGGAATTCAGTGAGTAAGGGGTGATGGACCCATCTCAGCTTCCAGATCAACGCAAAATTTGAAATTGGGGTGACGATACGAAGGTATTTTTAACAAACTTACACCACTTTGTCTCCCATAAACAAAAATTATATGATTTTATATCCTTTCGTCTCTAATCGGTAAATTCAACAATTAAATCGTTTCGGAGGGTGCGGAAATAATATTCAATATATTTTTTCGTTTAACATGTTAACAGAATCATAAAATGTACTCCATTTTCATGCTCAAATCTGAAAGCGTTTTTGACATCAAGAAAAGTTAAAATAATAAAAGTTAAAAAAAGTTAAAATGTTACACTTACAACTTTGGAGGTGTAACATTTAATGACCGCTATAGCCATTTAGAACGCTCTGAAATAGCTAGTTTTTTAATATCGATTATTAATTATCCATTAATCGATATATAGAAAAATCGCAGGAAATGACATTAATATTATTAAATATCAATTCTAGCGTACTTTAAAACATCCTACTAGATTTGAATTGTTATGATTCTGCCACTTTGTCTTTCATAAATTACTCAATTTATATTCATGTCAAAATCCTGGAGTTCTTTGCTTCAATAAGCATGCTCAGCGATGCCAGAAGCAGATTTCCGTACAATGCAAACAATGCATCCTGACATTAAAGAGGCCTTATTTCGCATTCACGTGACTTAGCTTTGTTAATTACTTTTTAAAACAGTTGTATCGTGCTATTTTAATGATTGTTGCAAGTGTGGAACCTAAGCCAGAACTGGAAACAAAATAAAAGAGGTAACTTCATTAACCAACAATGTCTACTAATGTATGCTATCGTACGATAGAAGTGCTGGATAATTTATAGCTTGATGTTTAATTGGTTTATTTATGTTTTGATGAACAACTTGCCTCTGTATATTATTTCCAAAATTCAGCTATTAAACAAATAGCGAAATTTTGAAAATAATGTGCAGGGAAATTGAAATGAATTAGAAGGAGAATTCTATTTGGAATAATAATGTTTAATCTTCGTGATAGCAGCATTCGCATTGATTTTTACTTTCCCTACATACATAGCATAATGCATAGAGAAAGTATATTGTGACGGGGGCCGAAAATTCGAATTCGAGTTTGAAACGGAAGAGTGCGTTTCCAGAATAGCTGAATTCGAAATGAACGTTTTAGAATTGATGTCTCTGTGTGTGACCGTGACTCTGTGGGTGCGATATCTCCCGAACGAATAAGCGTTTCAAACGTAATTTGGTACGATTATTACAATAGGTAAATAATTGATTTTAAACTTGATCAACTGTTATGAAGACACCCACCCCCAATTTTAGAATGAATTTTTGAAATAATCATTTAAAATCAACACTTTAACCCTTAACTCTCGAAAGACTCCACTGATTTTTACTTTCCCTACGTACATAGCATAATGCATAGAGAAATAATTGATTTTAAACTTGATAAACTGTTATGAAGACACCCACCCCCGATTTTAGAATGAATTTTTGAAATAATCATTTGAAATTAACACTTTAGCCCTTAACTCTCGAAAGACTCCATTGATTTTTACTTTCCCTACATGCATACCATAATGCATAGAGAAATAATTGATTTTAAACTTGATAAACTGTTATGAAGACATCCACCTCCAATTTTAGAATGAATTTTTGAAATAATCATTTAAAATCAACACTTTAATCCTTAACTCTCGAAAGATTCCGCAGCGGAGATATGTATTAATGCTGTAGAAATCGGAAGGCTCTGCTATGGAGACATTTCTGTTATCTCTTATATACATAGATAAATGAATCATTTTTATAATGTAAAATTGGTACATACGTAAGTTTACGGCCCCCGCGATAAAACGCCAATGATTGTTGCAAACTGTCGCCAAACGGCCGGCAGTCTTAACTGTTGCGATTTCGTTAAATTAACATGTTAACTATGTAGAGGAAGGAATATTCAGCTTAGTTATAGTATCAGCTATGAATATTCGTTTGTGTTCAGTATCGTGTAGAGCTAATCAATTACTGTAAATTTGTATTGTGCCTAAATTTGAATTTGAAGTATCTTCGTATAATCTTAAGTGAAATTTATGAAATAAATTATATAATATTTTTATATAATATTTACAATATTTTTGTGTAACTTTGCTATACTGCTAATGAGCATATATATATATTTATTCTTCATACATCTATTGTGCAGTCAAATAATACCACGGAAAATAAAATTTCTATTAGTGAAGATGAGTGGGATTTTGAGTTGCATAACATGGATGTGAATAGTACTATTGGAGACTGCGATCTAATAATAATTGTGACAATAGTAGTGGTTCTGACAGTAACTCTGACGATAGTGAAGTAGTGTGCCCTAAACGAAGACTTCGAAGACTTTCATATGGTAGTGCGAGGAAATCGATATTTTAGGTGAAAATGATGATGAAGATAATGATAAATGGGAAGATATTATAGATGACGACAATTACATACCCAGTATACCTTTCTCAACATTTCCAAAAATACCTGGACCCCAAATTCCAGGGAGCAAACAAACATCAACATATTGTTCAACATGTCCTTTGAACCCTTCGCTACACTGTTTTGAAAAATTTCATACTATGACAGATTATAAAAATTAATTCAGTAATAAAGGATTATAGCTTCAATTTTCATGTATCTTTTCTTAACTTTCATTCCTTTAATCCAGGTTCACACGTAATTTTTTTGTTTTATTATTATGAACGTATTGTATAATAATTTAGCCACACCCCCTCGATCTGTTGGTATATATTATAATAATAAATCTCGAACATTAAGGGTTAATAATAAAAAATAAACATTTCATACGTAATTTTTATTAAAAAAAGAACGATATAAATTTTAGAACGCTAGCATGAACCGTTCTCGAGATATTGAAAGTTTTTCAAACACATTTTAAAAATCTAATGTGGAGGCAGCACATTACTTTCCGTACAGACTCAAATTAATTTTCTTTTTTATTCTTTCACAATTTATTAAATTGAGTTTTATTGCTCAAAATAACACGCAGGATTATTTGTACATTCAAATTGCACTATTATTTCAATTTTCGTTTTCATTTGGCTACTGGGCGTATTTTCAAAGGCAGCGTAGCAAAATGCGAAAAAACTAAAATATCTCGAAAACGGCTTATCCTAGAGTAATGGGGTTGGCCGTATTCTTTTTATCGTCAGAAATTACGTATAAAACAAGCATTTAGTTGACACAATTGAACATATGCAGTCTTTTATTTCATATTTTGACGATTTTTGCGGACTATTTCGCAAAAAAGGCAGGTTCTTTTTTACAGAAAAATACCAAAATCTAATCAGCACCAGAGTAACCCACAAATGACTTGTCTACCAAATTTTGTGAAATTTAGACAATTAGTTTTTAGTTAGAGGAGGTACATACAATTTCTACGGGTCATGCAAATAATAATAATAATAATAATAATAATAATAATAATAATAATAATTTGAAAGGTTCTTTAATTCCAAATCGTGCCAAAATCTAATCGGCATCAGGGTCACCCTAAGTGCCTTACCTATAAAATGTTATGGAATTTGGTCAATTAAGTTATGAGTTAGAGCTTATACATATATTGCACAGACAGACACACACGCACACACAGACGTCACGCTAAAAATAATTTTTTCGTGTTCTAGAGGACCCGAAACGTGTAGACCCGATGAAAGCTCGAGTTCCAGTTTTCGACAGAATTCCAATACTTTCCCTATACATTACCATGTATTGTAAGGAAAGTAAAAAGTAGTAAATATTATCAAATATATTCACTTTCCATATGCAAAACTATGCAACAAATCGGTTAATATCATTCTTGTGAATCTAGTTCGTTCCATTCAGGAGAGAAGTTACTTTTTGTAATAGTTTTGTGTTCTCTCGCCAAAGAATTCGCCTATGCCTATATATATTTTATTGGATATTGATTAAATATTAATCAAATGGCAAGCGAAATGCAATTCAAAATCCGAGAATGTGATACGATTGTTGTTTGTGCCTCTGTCTCTAAAATTATAAAAGCTTTATAAATTATCGAAATAAAAAATAAACATTTTAATCTCAAAAGCCATAAATGAGATATCTCTCATTATTTCTGCTCTTAATAAGAAGACCAGGAAAGTAGTTAACAAAAAAGCTATTGCTTAACTGTAAAATTATTACTATTGTAAAATTGTTATTTTAAAAATGGTTACGCACTGGGCAAACTAAGTGATGCATTAAAACTGCACTCTAGCTAGAATCTTGAGTTCTGTGTCATTTGTTCCGTCTCAACTTCCAGACTCACGAAAACATTTAAAGTTTCAGAAATTCAAATTGGGTGTAACAGTCCAACAAAATAATAATAAAACTGAAAATAACTTTATTTAATGATCGAGCCTTTCCACGCTAGCTAGACCGGTTTTAGTCTCATACAATCCGTCTTAGCTTCCAGGTCAATGAAAAAAAAATCTAATATTTTAAAAAGTCGAATTAAGGGTGACGATGCAAAAGGATTTTCAAAAATCTTACACCACTTTGCTTCTCAAAAACAATATATACGCAATTTGATGTCATTTCGCTGGGTGTCACATTTAATGTCCACTAGTCATTAAAAACGTGCGAAGCATTGGTGAAATGATTAATTATCTATATAAAGTGATCTATATGTAGCTAAAGTTATATGTTCTTCGACCTAGACTGTCGGACCTACCCGAAGGTTGTTGTTGAGACCCAGACCGTCCGACCTACCAGAAAGGTGTAAGGTAACTGTTTGGCGGCCTGGAAGTGCCACCCAATTTAGACCGGAACCCAGTGGGGGAGGCATCCACAGGGACCGTACCCTCCTTCCCCTACCACCAACCTCTCGGAAGGACTTACGGACCCACATGTTTAACGTGATCGTACTCCGCGTGAACACGGCGGCAGTTGTGGCAGCGTGCAAATCCAGCGCGCAAACCACCGGGCTACCGCGCCCGAAATGTGCCAACAGCACACGGTGTTCCCAGGTGGTCACCCACCCAAGTACTAACCGCGCCCGATGCTGCCTGACTTCGGTGATCTAACGAGAACCGGTGTTTTCAGCACGGTACGGGGACCTACCCGAAGGTGTAAAGTATCTGTTTGGACGTCCGGAAAGTGCCACCCAATTTAGACCGAAACCCAGTGGGGGCAACACCTACTGGAACCGTACGCTCCTTCCTCTATCACCAACCTCTCAGAAGAACGTATGGACCCACATATTTAACGTGCCCGTCCTCCGCTTGAACACTGGGACAGTTCGGGCTGAGCCGGGAATCGAACTCGGGTTGTCCGAGTACAATCCCCGCGCGCTAACCACTGGGTTGTTCCACCCCGAAATTTATATGTTGCCCCCATTAGATATTTTAAGAGATATATAACGTTTCTTATTTAATTCCCACTTAATCATCTATCTATTCTTTCAGCTCAAAGGATTATCGGTCAGATTTATCGACACATATGTCCCACACCGGGACGAAAGAGAATCAAGGAAACTGCAGACTACCAGGCGGAAGCCATTAGCTCCGAAACCTGCGATGCAAACAGGTGGGATAGAAAGAGGGTGTTTCATCATTCCATTTATTGCTTCTCCGGTGGAGGCTCTAATGGATGATATCTTTGGGCGAAGAAACCTCAGTGGACATCTAGTCCTGATAGAAAATAATTTTTTAGGCCTCCAGTGGAAAGACTGACAAGGTTTCTTGAGATAATAGTTCTTTTCATCAGCTTGCGGTGACACGCGACTTTACTCAAGGGTTTAAAAATGTTTAACACTTTACAACAAGGTTGAAAAGTGTTTATGACTTTGTTCATTCATTCTGTCTGTCTGTCTGTCCGTTAGCACGATAACTGCCGTAAAAATGACTTTATCAAAATGAAATTTTAGTATGTTGTTCAGATGGTCTGTGGGACCTATGGGAATATAAATGAAGAATATCACCCAATTAGTTTTGGATTGAACTCGGGTTGAAAAAATGAAATACATTGAAACCTATGGGACATAATTTTTCAAATATTTTGCAAGCGGATTTAAAATTCACAAATTGCTTCGAAAGTTTTATGAAATATTCTGCCGTAAAAATGACTTTATCAAAATGAAATTTTAGTATGTTGTTCAGATGGTCTGTGGGACCTATGGGAATATAAATGAAGAATATCACCCAATTAGTTTTGGATTGAACTCGGGTTGAAAAAATGAAATACATTGAAACCTATGGGACATAATTTTTCAAATATTTTGCAAGCGGATTTAAAATTCACAAATTGCTTCGAAAGTTTTATGAAATATTCTGCCGTAAAAATGACTTTATCAAAATGAAATTTTAGTATGTTGTTCAGATGGTCTGTGGGACCTATGGGAATATAAATGAAGAATATCACCCAATTAGTTTTGGATTGAACCCGGGTTGAAAAAATGAAATACATTGAAACCTATGGGACCTAATTTTTCAAATATTTTTCAAGCGGATTTAAAATTCACAAATTGCTTCGAAAGTTTTATGAAATATTCAAATTATCCCATAAAATATATAAAAAAATTTCAGCAAAATATATTCAGTAGTTTTTAAATAAAAATTAAAATAATAATTACACCTTTTATATGAAGCAATCACGTGACCATTATATGAAGATATCACGTGACCCATTTCAAAATAAAATATAGCATCCATCTTGTGTCAAAATCGTGATTTTTAAAGTTCTTTTTAATTCTTATTTAGTGTTGCATCCGTTGTGAAACCGCTTTATTTTTTCTTAAAGTCTGTGCATCTACATACTAAAACTCGCAATTACAATATGAGTTTAAATGATCATCCAAATTTGATTATTTCTACAACGAAGCGTACTTTTCACTTATAGAAAATATAAACAGCAAAATATGTAGAATGAGTTGTATGAGAATTGCTGCATTTCTTTAACGCAAAATTATTTAGCTCATGGAGTCTGCAATATAGCTGATATGAATGAAATATTCATTGGTTTTACAGAGAGAAGGACAATTTTTTCGATGAAGTTTTAAACATAGTGTTTAATTACCTGTACCACCATGGTCTTAAGTTTTTAAATAAAATAAATTGTTATAGTATTGTGATGAATGAAATGAATGAAATGCTGCTTTTATAAAGAGAGCTAAGCGTGTTGTATTTCGATGACGTCATTTGAATAAATTTTTGTTGTTTTCGATGTTTTCAAATCTAATAAATTATTGTAGTATTATGATCATTTTAAAAATATTACCGAGGAAAGTATCGTTTTTTAGAGATGTTTAAACCAGGCAATTTATATTTCAATGCCGTCATTTGAATGAAGTTCATTTTTTTCAATGAAGTTTTGAGTTTTCAAATATAATAAATTAATGTAGTATTGTGATAATTTTTAAAATATTACCGAGGAATGTATCGCATTTTAGAGATGTTTAAATAAAATCGCATTGAAGTTGGAAAGTGTGTCATAATCAATGCTTTATGTGTGATTGATCTTTCTTGTTTGTTATTTTATTTACATACAGTGAAACAAGATATATATATATTCGCTTTATTCCACAAAACTTTATTTGAATTAAATACTTTTGTAAAACTAGATAATATACGCAGCATTGCCCGGAACTTAAGATGCAAATCTCTGATTAAAATTACACGTACAGCGAATTTTTTAAAAATAGTTTACTTAGAATAAAAAATAAATAACTTGCTGCGCTCAAAATAATACGCCCTAAATAAGCGTGTGGTGCGCGTGCAATCCGGTTGAGCTGACAAAGGTCGTGTCTTCGTCAGCTCAAACTATGCAGTACGTCTGCAAAATTAAGCTTTGGCATAATTAAAAGCTGAAATTCAAAATTATCAAATTAATATATTTTATGTTGCTTTCAGAACATCACACATCGAAAAAACAAAACAGAACTATGATTATTTCAGAAAGAAAAGAAAAATGTTCTTTTACTCGAGAAATAAAATTGCAAAATTAAATGCTGTCTCTGCGAGTTTTCATTAGATTGGTCCCTTTTGTAACACAATACTCATAATGATGATATCTATATATATAAAATTGAAAATATGTCTGTCTGTTTGTTCCGTCATCACGAGAGAACGGCTGAACCGAATTTGATGAAATTTTGTGGGTAGCCTGGAAATAGTCCAACATAAAATTTAGTCCATGTTTGGAGTTTCTACAATCAGTGGTTCTCGAGATATTAGTAAAAAACTATATTTTCGTTTGTCTCATCATCACGGAAGAACGGCTGAATCGAATTTGATGAAATTTTGTGGATAGTCTTTAAATAGCCCCCCATAAATCTAGCCCAAGTTTCGAGTATCTAAAACTGGGGGTTGTCGAGATATTAATGAAAAATGAAACTTTTTCCTAGGAGTTCTACTCTCTAACTCCGTGGTTTTTCCAAACGAAAAGTTTGAAAATCGTTTGAAAATGAATTAAAACTTTATCTCTGAGTTTGATGGGAGATTTTTTTGCGCTAATTAGTCACTTTCTGAAAAGATGAATTGTGTGAAACATGATTTAAATGGGAAATCTATCTCCATGGTTTATTTTTCACAAGCTTTTACTGAACAATGAAAAGTATAAAGAAATCAAAATGGTTATTTAATTTCGCAGTTTATGAGGAAGATTCTATCTTATATCATGTTGCTCTGAAACGCAATTAAATTAAATCTATCTGTTAATTTTAATTATTATTTTTTCGATTTGAGTAATTAATAAATGGATATAAAAATATATATTAGGAAAGAACTATTTGATTTTTCTTATAGCATTTTTGACTGGATAATATCAATTACGGTCTTCATTTTTAAACGTTATTATTATTGATATTTTCGGGGATTATTGATTCAGGAATTATTGATATTTTCAAGTTATTATGCAATTGTTTTATTATGACAAAAATTGTTTAAACTCATAGATTGTACGTTGTACGAGTAATCTTCTACAAATACACGGGTGTATCTTTTAATCTACGAGAATATAAGTAATACAGGTATATTGGCATATGTTTTGATATATATAGGCATATATTGGAATCAATTACGACCTTCTGGTATAAAGAGTACGGGGATTATTGATATTTTGAGACTCATATTGTAATACGAGTAATCTTCTACTAACACACTGGCATATTTTCTAATCTGCGACAATATAAGTAGTACGGGGTTGCATATATTGATTCAATTCCTTTTTTTACTAAATTTGCTTACATATATTCTTAAACTTCTCTTTAGGAGTAATATATTTAATATTTTAACAGAATTTGCACATGATTGCGAATTACAAGTTTCTTTATATTATATATTCCGTACGAAGAACGGGTATGCTGCTAGTACTTAGTAAAAACAAGAAAGATCAATCATGTTTAAAGCATTGATTAGGAAACACCTTCTAACTGCAATGCAATTTTATTTAAACATTTCTAAAATGCGATACATTAAGTAGTAATATTTTTAAAATTTTCACACTACTACAATAATTTATTATATTTGAAAACTTCGAAAAAAATGAATTTTATTCAAATGACGTCATTCAAATATATATCGCCTGGCTCTCTAAGGAAAAACAGTAAACATTTTATTTATAAACTTTTATTTTATTCCTTTCATTCATCACAGTAATACAATAATTTACTTTACTTAAAAACTTAAAACCATTGAGGTAAAAGTAATTTAACTCTGTGTTTAAAACTTCACCGAAAAAGTCTGCTATAAAATCGTCTGTTCTCTATGTAAAATTAATGACTGTTTCATTCGTATCAACTATATTGTAGACTCCAGCGCTAAATAATTTTGCGTTAAAGAAATTCGGCAATTCTTATACAACTCATCTTACAGCTTGATGTGTTTACAATCTCCATGAGTGAAAATTAGGCTTCGTTGTTCAAATAATCAAAGTTTGATGATCATTTAAACTCAAATATATTGTAATTGCGTTGTTTCAGCATATTGATGTTCAGAAATTAAGCAAAAATAAAGCAGTTTTAGGACGGACACAACACTAAATATAAATTAAAAAGATCTTTAAAAATCACGATTTTGACACAAGATGGATAGGATTGATCATTTAAACTCAAATATATTGTGGTTGCACTGTTTTAGAATATAGATGCACAGAAATTAAGCAAAAATAAAGCGATTTTAGGACGGATGCAACACTAAATAAGAACTAAAAAGAACTTTAAAAATCACGATTTTACACAGGATGGATACCATATTTTATTTTGAAGTGGGTCACGTGATCTCTTCATATAATGGTCACGAGATAACGGTCACATCCATATAAAAGGTGTAATTATTATTTTAATTTTTATTTAAAAAAACTAATGAATATATATTTTTATATATTTTATGGGATAATTTGAATATTTCCTAAAACTTTCGAAACAATTTGTGAATTTCAAATTCGCTTAAGACATATTTGAAAATTAGGTCCCATAGGGTTCAATGTATTTCATTTCTTCAACCCGCGTTCAATCCAAAACTAATTGGGTGAGATTATTCATTTATATTCCCATAGGTCCCACAGTCCGTCTGAATAACATACTAAAATTTCATTTTGATAAAGTCATTTTTAAGGCAGTTATCGTGCTAACGGACAGACAGACAGACAGAATGAACAAAGTCATAAACACTTTTCAACTATGTTGTAAAGCGTTAATAAAGGGTCGTTTAAATTGTAGTTTTTTTAATTTAAAAGTGAATGATATCATTAAGACGCCAACAACGGATTTTCAGGGTATTGTATATTTTTGACCTGAAACGACATAAATCATAAATAAATTTTACTTTCTTACTATTAACGGATAACTCAACTACAAATTGGTTGATTTTATTTCTTTGGTATTATCCAAAATTCAAGAAATTACACTCCTCCCATGTTGAGTATATCTGGCAAAAGAATCAAGAGATTGACATGAAATTTAGAGTGCGCATTGCAGTGTGCCATTAGAAGAAACTTAACGAACTTCAGTACCCGCTTTGGTAAGCGGGGTGCAGGGCCTGGTGTTAATTCGAGGCCCCCATATACTCACGGCAAATCAAATACGTGTAAAAAATCAGCACGTAACAAATTTGGTGGTGGTGGTGTGTGTGTGTGTGTGGGGGGGGGGGGGGGGGAGTCAGGATCATAGCCTCGGAGGCCCTTTTGTACATGTAGAAAACTTTCAAACTTTTTATTTTAAAACAATACTATATTAAGATTTTAAGGGTTGTATAATACTGAAAACTATTAACATATTTTATAACTTTAATTTACCAGAAAATGACACTATTATCAGACCTTAACCCTCTGGACTTTTCCTTTGGGGGCATCTTAAATCGTCCTTTTCCATTTTTTGTTATGGAACTAAAACATTTTTGTAATAAATTTGACTCACTCTACAACTTTCTAATTGACTTTTCTCCTTATCCGCAAAAGGGACCGAGATGGGTTCCCTAACCCTCCAAAAACAGAGACCGCTGGGTCCCCCTGTTCGTATAGGGGGTTTCTTATATAACGGCACAAGAACCACATAGCTAGCTGTCACGGTTCGTGTGATATTGGCTCGCGGAAGAACTTTCCTTGTAACCCTGTATATTAGCACACTGAATTTTGAGTATGCATTTAAAAATTAAGGAAATGGTGTTACATAAAATTACAATTTTGTAATAATTCATGGGATGATTTTTATAATAAATGACTTTTGAATTCATTTATATGCTCAATTAAGTAAAAAAGTTAATTCTCACTTCTAAGCGACCATTCAAATTATAATAGAATGATTAAATAAACTGTAGATACATTAAAAGTTGGGATTAATGGATGCTGCTTTGTATCACGAAACACGCATGTTTAATTAAAGGTTGATTTTATGCCTAATTTTCTCAGAAATTAATTTTATTCCCAGAACAGATTTGGAAAAGGGGGAATTTGTTAATTTTGCAGCTTGTTCTTTTGAAGTAAGCGGCTTGTGCATGTTTTAATACAAAGCGTTATCAAGGTTTTAATTATTTAAACTATAGTAAAAATATGCACCCGACTACCTTGTAAGAATCAGAAATTCATCTGCCCGTCAGGAAGTTTTATCATAAGAAATTTGACAAACACACTTTCTTTGGTTAATGGTGTATAACTTTCTTTGGTTTAATCTGTCTGTGGTTTAACTTTCTTTGGTTAACTCTTTTATATTGAAGTAGAAGGATTATTTTAACTTTCTTTTGTCCATGTTATGCACATGTAACGATATATTGTGTTCATTAAATGTAGATGTATTATTTCTACAAGAAAATTAACTTTACTTAATGTTCGTCCATTGCGAATAATCGTCCATTGCACGTCGTCGAAATACCTACCAATTACTTTCTTTCTGAGATCCACGTGTTTGTATGGGCTGAACGCTAAGCATGCAAGTTTCACAACAGTAAATTTTCCTTTAACTTAATTTATTTAAGTTGTGAGGGTCCCGTCACTATCTACCCTAATTTTTGGCAGTAAGGAAGAGGCCCAATGCAAGTCTCGTTCCAGCGCGATGCCTCGGCCTCGCTGGGTTCGGATCCAATGCTCGACCTATTGCGCCAAAAAAGATAATTTATGTAAATATGCGCAAATGCCGACTACAGTCGGTAGTGCAAAAGTCCGGAGCAACGTGCTAGTAGCGAGCAGTATTGGGGAGCTCCCGTAGAGAGTTGAGTTGCTTGTGAGAGAAGGTTGGCGAATGCTCCGAAAGTGATGCAGATATGTGTCGGCGGTATGGGCTGTCCTTTTTATTCTAATCTATACCCACGCCGAACGGCTCACAAGTGGGTTTAGAGCATGGAGTTAGAAAGAAGGAGATAAAATCCCTATGGATGAAACGCTTGAAAATGCCATAATACTTTGAGAATTATATCTAGATGTCGCTAGTGTTAGTAAAGTAGTCGCTATTAGTTGACACAACAGAAAGGCGTAATATTTAGTATATATATTTTTTTGCTTAATTTTAAATTAAGGGTTCCCTAATTATGAGTATAATTAACCAGCATTTTTTCATAGTTATAGGATAGAATACAGAATATATGGAGATAAAAATAAATTGAAAGGAAAAATAATTTTGAATACGAGGGAATATTTTTTATTGTTTCTGTTCTAATATGCATTGAGATAATAATTTATGCTTACAAAATTGACAGTTTTAAATAAATATTTTATGCATTTTGCCATGGAAATACATACAATGCAGGACTACTTATTTTACCCCAGCGCCACCTGAATCATTGTCTCAAACAATATTGACGTCTCTTTAATAAGAAGTTTTAACTCCATACTTTTACCTCTTTGGTTTAGAGAAACCAGGTGGTTGAAGGGGAAAAGAAAAACCACACAACAAGAGAATGGGTTGTGTTTTGGCATGGTCAATTAAGGAAATATGATGACGCTACTTCGAGGTTAGGAGATGCACCACATGACTGATGTTCACCGCCATTTGTCCGGCCAACTTTTACCTGAGTACTGAGGGACCTTTGGGACATCAGTGTTTTAGTTGGTCCTCATGCCTAGTCTTCCGTGATAATATCCCAGCCTCGAAACAATTCCGTGATGTCTTCTAGAACGTTCTTGACTGGTCAGTGTTGCTATACTCTTTCCCTGAAACATTGTTTCTTGGCAGTAATGGCTTAGATTCCAGGGTTGAAAAACTTGGTGGGGCGACATTATTGAACTTTAAATTTGGAATATAACTAAATAATTTTTTTTCTTTCCTCTCAAAGGGGTGGTACAGTACCAGATGTTCAAATATTCCTTGCCTTCTTCGGTTGCCAGTTCAACTCTATTATTTTCCGTTTTTCTGCCAGTCCATCCTTCTCACCTCCGGAAGCAACAGCTTATAGCGACCCTTCAAAGTCATTTGTGAATATTTTCAATACAGAAGAAGTTAACAAATTAACGTCATCTATCGATGATCTCTGAAGCCAATAACTATCTTTTAAATGCCAATGCTGATTTCGAAGACAGTTTTTACCGCGCACATAGCTTTGTTAACAAAGTTTTTATTCACGGGTTAACTATTTTGCAGAAGAATATTTTGATCAATAGCATTATGTAATTTCAGTTGACAATAATGTTAACTATAGTAGCTTTTATTATATAAAAAAATCTGATGTGGGGAGCACATGACTTTCTTTATATAATGCAATGAATTTACTTCTTTCACAGGGAAAAAAATGATGTATAAGATCCACGGCACAGTGTTTTTAACGGTGAATTGTACATTTGGCGCTTTTTCGGATGACAACATGCAAAACTATTCCGAAGTACTCAATTAAATTATATTTTACGCAACTCTAAATTGACTTGACAATTATCAAAATTAATAACATTCTCATTTTAATAATTAATTCATCCATTTGGGGTCATTTTCATTAACTTAAAGTAACGTCATTTTTTAAATTTTGATTAAATTTTCGTCAATCTGGGGCGAAATATTGCCAAGTTGGCGATATTTCGCTAGATTATTTGCCAAGTTCGCTAAATGTATAGCCAAGCGTTACAGACAAACGGAAAGGAGAGCATTTCTTAATACTAAATGGTATGTATGTTCCTTGTATGACGGAATTCAAAATTTGCAAAAGATTACCTCCCATAAGTCATTTTTATCAATTTGGCGACATTAAAAGAAGCCGCCAAGTTGGCGACATCCCGCCAAATTCATCACCAAAATTTTCTCCATGCGTTACGGACGGACGGAGAAATGAGTTATTCTTATTATAGATTCTTAAATTCGTTCCAAGATATTGAATTTTAATTCTTCTTTTCACAACTGATTTTTGCTTTCTCACACCTATTGTATAGGGAAATTATTGTCTTTGCAAAAAAAAAAAATATATATATAATTCGCAATTTTGACAGCAAAGCCTGCTTAAAGACCTACTAAGCACATTTTGAGCTTTTGAAAAGATGTCCATCTCTGTGTATATGTTTATGCGAGGTGCGGATACGATAACTTAAAAAAATGTTTGCATTGCTACACATTTTTATGCGCTTCAGTTCTAGCCCGTCTTCAAGAAGACTGTTTTTACCTTCGAAACAGGTTGATACATAAATATTGAATGCTTTAGTTTTACCAAAATTTTACATTTAATTTTTAACTGCAGTTATTTTGATTACTTCATATTTTTTAATCTAACTACGTTCTATGTCCAGCCCGGTCCATTTTTTAAAAATCTGTTAGATTGCAGCAACTTTCTAGCTGTCGACTGCGAACCAACTTGATATCCGCATGCAATATATGCCATAAAAAGGGCTCACCACACAGGCACATGCAATTCGCTTAACCGGCTCACAAGAAAAAAAATCATCTTTTATTATACTGTATTTAAAATATTTACTTAAGCTTATATATTATGTAAGTATGTAAAGTACTAAATTGTACGAGAAATCAAAGTAAAAATTTTAAGTCTGGCCATTTTATTCTATTGAGTGATTTTTGCACACATTATATACAATGCCTACATATCCAATGTGAAGTATTTAAATAGTATCAAAGCTAAAATTTTATATTTTAAATTTCCTAGGAAATTAATAATTATCTCTGTCACTGTCGTATTATTTACAATTGCCTGTATTGTTTTCGTGAGAAGAAATTTGTGGTAAAAATGGTGAAAAATAGGTCGGAATTCAGAGCAAACATGACTAACATTTAAACTTATTAGAAGTTTTAAAAATCATTCCATAGTACCCCGTACATAACCTAAAGCACAATGATGGTAACCAAAGGTACAAGGGTTTAAAAAATGATTTATTGTTAAAAACAAAACAAAACATTTTTATGCTTGGATTAGATTCATGAGCATAATAAGAATTAGAATAGACAGTACGTATGAAAAATTAAGTCGATCTTCTCATTCCAGACTTTATGAAATAACTACCAACACAAAAAAATTAAACAAGAAAGATCAATCATGCATAAAGTATTGATTATGAAACACTTTCCAACTTCAATGCAATTTTATTCAAACATCTCTAAAATGCAATACATTCCTCGGTAATATTTTTAAAATTACAACAATACTACATTTATTTATTATATTTGAAAACTTAAACCTTCATAAAAAAAATGAACTTCATTCAAATGACGGAATTGAAATACAAATTGTCTGGTTTAAACATCTCTAAAATGCGATACATTCCTCGGTAATATTTTAAAATTATCATAATACTACAATAATTATATTTGAAAACTTCATGGAAAACAAATGAACTTTTTCAAATGGCGTCATCGAAATATAAATCGGCTGGCTCTTTAAATAAAAGCAGCATTTCATTCATAAACATTTTCCCATTCATTTCATTCATCACAATACTATAATAATTTATTTTATTTAAAACTTAAAATCATGGAGGTATCACGTGATCTCTTCATATAAAGGATGTAATTATTATTCTAATTTTTATTTAAAAAACTACTGAATATATTTTGCTGAATTTTTTTTATATATTTTATAGAATAATTTGAATATTTCCTTAAACTTTCGAAGCAATTTGTTAATTTTAAATCCGCTTAAAAAATGTTTGAAAAATTAGGTCCAATAGGGTTCAATGTATTTCATTTTTTCAACCTGGGTTCAATCCAAAACAAATTGGATGATATCATTTATTTATATTCCCATAGGTCCTACAGACCGTCTGAATAGCATACTAAAATTTCATTTTGATAAAGTCATTTTTACGACAGTTATCGTGCTAACGGACAGACAGAATGAACAAAGTCATAAACACTTTTCAACTATGGTGTAAAGTGTTAACAAGAAAGATCAATCATGCTTAAAGCATTGATTATGAAACACTTTCCAACTTCAATGCAATTTTATTTAAAAAAGTCTAAAATGCAATACATCCCTCGGTAATATTTTAAAACTTATCACAATACTACATTAATTTATTATATTTGAAAACTTAAACCTTCATTGAAAAAATTGAACTTCATTCAAATGACGGCATTGATATATAAATTGCTTGGTTTATATATATCTAAAATGCGATACATTCCACGGTAATATTTTTAAAACTATCATAATACTACGATAATTTATTATATTTGAAAACTTCATCGAAAACAACTGAAATTAATTCAAGTGACGTCATAGAAAAAATAACACGCCTGGATCTCTCTATAAAAACAGCATTTCATTCATAACTTTCTTCCATTCATGTCATTCATCACAATACCATAATAATTCATTTTATTTAAAAATTAAGACCATGGAGCTACAAGTAATTAAACTCTATGCTTAAAACTTCATCGGAAAAAATCGTCCTTCTCTTTATAAAATCAATTAATATTTCATTCATATCAGCCATGCAGACTCCATGGGCTAAATTATGTTGTGTTAAAGAAATACAGCAATTCTAATACAACTCATTCTATATATTTTGCTGTTTACATTTTACATAGGTGAAAAATAGGCTTCGTTGTAGAAATAATCAAATTTGGATAATCATTTAAACTCAAATATATCGTATTTGCGTTGTTTCAGTATGTAGATGCACAGAATTTAAGCAAAAATAAAGTAGTTTTAGGGCGGATATAACACTCAATATGAATTAAAAAGAACTTAAAAAATCACGATTTTGAAACAAGATGGATGCCATATATCATTTTACAGTGGGTCATGTGATCTTTTCATATCATGGTTACGTGATCGTTTTATATAAGAGGTGTAATTATTATTTTAATTTTTATTTAAAAAACTACTGAATATATTTCGCTGAATTTTGTTTTACATATGTTATAGAACAATTTGAATATTACCTAAAATTTTCGAAGCAATTTGTGAATTTTAAATTCGCTTAAAAAATGTTTGAAAAATTGGGCCCCATAGGGATCAATGTATTTCATTTTTTCAAACCGGGTTCAATCCAAAACTAATTGGGTGATATTCATTTATATTTCCATAGGTCCTACAGACAGTCTGAACAACATACTAAAATTTCATTTTGATTAAGTCATTTTTACGGCAGTTATCGTGCTAACGGACAGACAGACAGACAGACAGAATGAATGAGCAAAGTCATAAACACTTTTCAACTTTGTTGTAAAGTGTTAAAAATGGATCTTCTCATTCCAGATCTTATGAAATAACTACCAACACAAAAAATACAAAATAAATGTTTAAAATTTTATTCTATAAAGATATTCTTACCCAAAAATCCATTACTCTTCCAACGAACTATTCTCATCATTAAAACAAAAGTTAAGTGCACCCTCTCAACCAACTTCACATATTTATAAATATTTTATGCGAAAAAAAAATTGGAAGTATAGATAAAGTGGAGCTAGAATATCATATGTTGAAGAGCGAACACATGAAATGAAGCAAACGTTCTGCGAACGTGCGTATATTTACTTTTCAGAAGAAAGAGCGGAATTTTAAAAATCTGAAGTAAAGGTTCGATAAATAGAAAACATCCGAAGACCTTTCCGTGACCTTCTCTTGAAATAATGAATGAATACTGAATAAATGATAACAATGATAATGGATGCTTCTTGATTGTTTTTGTGCCGAAATGTGTTTTAAAATTTTCATTTGGAAAGAGTATTGCGGAAAAGGATCTTTATGTGTACTTTTGTTTGCGAGTTATTCTTTTAAAATTTTAGTTAAAAATTCCTAAAACTCCTTTTCTCAAATTGGTTACAGGCCAGCCGAGCTGATTTGTGTTGTCAAATTATTTGTGTCATTTCGTTAATTTGCGTTTATACGTACTGTTATGAACTACTTTTTAGAATGAGTGCCGTTAGTTCTCTAAAGTTAAATCTATAATAACAAAGGAAGATACCTCTCTTCCTGTCTGTCTTCCAGTCTGTGTCGTCTGCAGCGAAAGATCTAATAGTCGTGAAGTTCCGGACCGAGGTACTTCAGGACCCGGAAATGTGAGGACTCGAAACTTGATCCAATGTAGGATTTTTATGAAGAGGCCTGCACTGGATCCCAAGAATTCAATGTAGGATCCTCATGAGGGATCTAATGCAGGATGCTTATGAAGGGACCTACATTGCATCCCAAGAATACAATGTTGGATCCTTATAAGGGATCCGGTGTAGGATTTTTATGAAGGGGCTTACATTGGATCCTAAGAATCCAAAATAGGAGCCTTATGAGGGATTCATTGTAGGATTCCTATGGAGGAGCCTACATTGGATTTCATGCAGGGGCCTACATTGGATTTTATCCAATGCAGGATTTTTATAAAGAATCTATTAAAATTCAGTGCACCCCTAGCTACTATTAAAGTCAATTGGGTTCGAAAAATGTCTCGATTGACTTGAATGTTCCCGAACCCTAGCGGAGGATATATAAACCAGTCAATACTCATTGGACAATAATAAATAGCGTTGTTAAGGGGACGGTGGACGTTGAAATTTTTTTTTATTTATTTATTGACTTAGAAACGTGAAAATTTGTATAAATATTTCTCTTAACATTAATTACTATATATAATACCATTAAATTTTTGTTTCAATTTTGTTATAATTTTGTATTTTTTTTTTAATCTAATTTTTAACAAAAATTTGAAAATGCTGCTTGAGTGCCATTTGTTTACATTTTTGATTAATTTTACATTATGATCACTCAAAAGCACATTATGAACAAATTTGGATATTCATTTTTAAATCCCTTAAAAAGTTAATTTTTTAAAAATATTTTTCTGCATTAAAATTTAATTTTCATCATTTAATTAGGTTCTTATTCACTTTTAATTACCTTAATAAAGTCCAATTATAAAATGCATACCCAGTTTCATTAAAAAGTATGAGAGGTGTCTTCTTGCCGAATTTCATGCATCTCAGCCAAAAATTAAGACGCATGGAGAATTTTAAAAATGTAAAACCTTTGAAAATTCCGTTTCGAAAAAAATGCATTCAACCTTTTGCTTACGGGTGGGACAGCGTCCATTCCAAACGAAGAACTCCCAAAAAGACAGGTATTTGACGTACCCTATCCCAAACAGTTCGACCCTCCTTTGCAGGCATTGGCGTCCATGGAAATCGCTGACAGAAACATTGCACCTGCTGCAGGTGCAATATTTCTGTCAGCGAGTATACTGAAGACCTGCTGCAGGTTCTTCGTTTGGAATGGACGCTGTGTCTCCCGTAAACAAATGTTAAATGTGTGAAATAATGTTATATATTAAAACTTTTTTAGTCGATTTTTGCTTACTTCAACGTCCACCGTCCCCTTAAAATATTTAATAACTATTTTATGATTCCCGTTATTTTCTCATTTTAATAAAAAATATTTTGATGTTTTTCACATAGTACACTAATATTCCTTTGAGAATAGCTACATTATACGATATATGTAGAGAAAGTGAAAAGTAATTTCCGTAAATTTGTTATCTTCTCCTTATACTTAGAACGGTATATTTTGATCTTCAGTATACTCGCATGGCATCGTTTCGACGTTTCTTTTGACTAATTAGTGTTAATTGGAATGCATGGTAAATTAGCTGTGGAATAAAATAATTTTAAAAGGAAAAAGGTCTACCTAGATTTTATTAAATTTAAACTAGTTCATATCTGAAAAGGTTAATAGAAAATCATACAACTAACTCCTTTGATTAATTCAGCTTATTCTTTAATTATGTTTGCCCTTTTTAATTGTGGAATTAGATTTCTTTGTATAGTTGAACTAAGTTGAAATTACCTTATATTTTCTCTGAGGATTTCTACTAACATTCGCATCGGTGGTTTTAATTAAAAATTTCTTAATTGGTTGTTTCAACTTGTGTCTAAGTTTCATCTCCAACATAATCGAGATTATGAAATTAAATTCAAGTATTTTTTGGGAAATAAAGTTGTGCGGCGTTAAATTGAGTGAAACTCCCGCTACTTCTGAGGATTTCGAAAGTGCAGTTGCTTTTATGAAGGAAATAAAAAAAGCTTTGGTGCTTTTCCCAAACTTAAGAAAAATAAGAGATTCATTAATTACGGTTTTAACTTTACTCGGGTAGGTAAGAATATTAAATTTCGGAGGAAAATGGAATTTATGGAGTATAGTAAAGATGAACAATAATTATATAAAAGTGTAAAAATAGTTCTTCCATACGCACACTTTTATAGAATTTGAAAATGATGAGAAGCAGTTAATTTAGTGAAATAATTAAATATCTAGCTCTTTAATTTCTAATGAGCATTTAAGTAATCGATTTTAATTAAGAAGTCTAGTTTTATTAAGATAGTTTCACGGCGTTGCTCGTAATTTGAAATATGTGCAAATTTCAGCAATATTCTAAATAATATTCTTCAAAAAAGTCTATTAAAGTATTTAATTTAATTTTCCTGCAAAGAGGTATTAGAATCTCTGTTCTCGTCATATTAAAAACTTATCGAAATTATTATCTTCATAGGCAGATCTGAAGAATAAAACATGCTGGTCAACATATTTTTTTCAAACGAATTTATAAAAAGTATGAAATTGGATCAATGTATGCCAAAATGAAAGCGCTAGGAAATTGAATCAACATCTGCCAAGACTCTAAAATGATAAAAGTTATACTCGAACTATTTTTATCCCATTTCAACAATCGATTAAACCCAGTAGAAAATGCATGAGTTTATATGAGTTTGAGAAACCTTTACTGAAATAAAACAGATGACTCGAAATTGAAAATATCCTCCCTTCCCGTAATCTTGTATCGCGAGGCCGTAGTAATAAGCCCAATCAAAAATATAATACCGTTCATTTATAAAATTTATTTTTATATCCATTTCTTTATTATTTAAATCGTATAAATTAAATAAAAATCGTCTGCTGTACAAATACATTTGATAAATATTCCGTTACTTAGCAATACGATATAATTTCCTTCAAAGAAAAGTTCTGAAAAATAAAATAGTCTGCATAATTCTATTGATAAGAAAGATTTAATTTTGCGGTTTTATTAATATCTCAAACAACCCTTGGCCCTAGAATCTGTAGAATTTTAGTTTTGTATTTTTATTTGTTCTAGCTTCTATTTCAAAATCTTGTGCTTAACAATCAGTTGTCATATTTTATTTTGTGCTTAACAATCCGTTGTCATATTTTTTTTCTTCCTTTTTCTGGTAGCGTTGCTAAGTCTTTATGTCTTGAAAAAGGAGGCTGTGTTTTACTCCAGAAACAAAAATCTGATGTGGGCAGCACATGACTTTCCCTGCAGACTTATATTCACGTTCTATTTATTTAAATTAAATTTAATTCATATTTAATTCAATTTTCGTTCTCATTTGAAAACTGGACTTATTTTCAAAAATGGTGTAGGAAAAATACGAAAAACTAAAATATCTCGAGAACGGCTAGTTCTAGTGTAATGGGGTTGGTCTTATTCTTTTTTTCGCTAAAAATTACGTATTAAACAAGCATTTAATGGCTATATTTGAGCATACGTAGTTCTTAAGTTTAGATTTTGATGATTTTTGTGGGCCATTTTGCAAAAAAAGGCAGGTTATTTTTTTTCGAATTATACCAAAATCTAATCAGCACCAGGGTGGTCTACAAGCGACTTATCTACCAAATTTTGTGAAATTCGGTCCATTAGTTTTTCAGTTAGAGTGGATACAAGCTTTTGCGGGTCATTTCGCAAAAAAAGGCGGGTTCTTTTAACCCGAGTCACACCCAAAACTAATCAGCACCAGATTCGTGCACAAGTGACTTACCTACCAAATTTTGTGAAATTCGGTCAACTAAAAGAGTGGATACAAAATCTGCACAGACAGACAGACAGACACACAGACAGACACACAGACAGACAGACACACAGACACACACACAGACGTCACGCTAAAAATAGTTTTTTCGTATTCTAGAGGTCTCGAAACGTGTAGATCCGTCGAAAACTCGAGTTGCGATTTTCGACATGATTCCAATACTTTCCCTATACATTACCATGTATTGCAGGGAAAGTAATTAATACTTGACTTCCTTACTTCTTTTTAACGGCAGTTTGAGGAAATTTTTAATCTGATTAGTATCGAAAAATCATACCACTGACAGGGTAAGGCCAAGAGTTGATAGTCTGAAACCCGAGGGAAAATTACATTATCGTGAAGAGGTTCTAAAAATGTATAAAAAATCGTATGTATTTTCATCTACGGTTGTTCTTTACCGACGCAAAATTGTTTGAAATGTATACAATTCATGCGTTTATATCAGGTAAATGTGCGTATTGCGCGTGGCAACTTATTTTGCACTAATATTTCAGCTTATATTCAGCGACGTATATCCTCTGGAATCGTGGGTGTATTATTAGGATATAAGAATGAGTCCAAATTTCTGGATAACTAACGCGTTTATTCACACGCACAGCATAAGCGGGAGCAATGTACAGGAAATGGTTCGATAACTGTCTCACAAGATCACTAAACAACTGTCGGGTACAGTAAAAGAGAAAACAAAAGCTCCATTTTATAAAAGAGCTGATAATATTTTCAAAATATTAACGTATCTCACAACTCAATGTAACACGTATCATGTCAACTTCTCCAACTGAGCGATCACTACTTTTATATACTCTCAGGGGTCATATCTCGTAAAATATTCGTCATTTCGAGAAGGTACTCGAATATTAGAAATGTAGTTAAAAGTGATCAAATTGGCGATAAATCGCCAAATCTGGCAACCCTGAATCGACAGTCCTGATATGGCAACCATAGCTTCACGCCATAGGAATGGCTGCGTGTAAGGTGTTTTTCCCTTCTGGCTCCCAACAGAGCTTATAGTAAAAACATATTTCATGTTTGTAACGCTGAGAAACTAATACTACTAAAACAATAAGTTGTCTTTTTTTAATACGTTTTATTTTGTTGCGTTTTATTTTGCTTAACAATAAATGGCACTTAGCTTTGACAATAGGCATTTTAATCAAAAATCGGTTCAGGTTAAGTTGAGTTCCTTGGTCGATTTTATAAGTATATTTCTAGGTCAATGGGGGTGGGGGCGTTTCTGGAGGGCCCGGAAAAGCAAAAACAAGTTTGACAATTATTAAATAGCCGAAAACAAATCTCTGCTGAAATTACTTGATATAAATGAAATTTTAATTAAAAAAATTTGTTCATTTGAATTATAGCATTTGATGTTATCATATGTTGTTTGATGTTATCATATCATATGTTATTCTTATGACGGTCAAGAATAACCATCTATAGAAATAAATACAATTTTCCTACATTGTTTTAGATCCTGTTCACGATATTATAACCCTCTGCCAACCCCTCTCTTTAGACTGTCAACTCGTGACCTTCTTTTTCTTGTGTGTCTTAATTGAGCCTATTATTTTCTTTCTACAATGCAAGGCCATGTAAAGGAAAAATGGGGTAAAATATCCGGCTCTCTGATTTTGATAAGATTGCACATTTGTCCGAAAAATGGGATAAAATATCCGGCTCTCTGATTTTAATAAGATTGTACATTTATCCGCCAATTTTTGACTCATTGGGAATCGTATCTTTCGAAGACATTCGGTGATGAAACTGAAATTCGAGATTGTCATTTCAATTTGTAATTCTATAAGAGTATGGATATTCAGCTTTAAAACGTAGTCAATTTTTTTTTGTTTCTTTTTGTTTTACCAAATTATAAAAAATATTTATATATAAAGTGTTTAAAGTCTTTCTGTCTAACCAAGAAGCTGACGTTTTGTACACATGTAGTATCAATCACGAGACAAGCAGCTGGGATTTGCGTTTCTTTCTCATGGACGAAGAAAATGGGTTTTCTTTTAACTATCTTTCCAGACTTTATAGAAGTCTCCGGTGGCGTAAAGGGCTAAATTTTTGCACACTTATAGTATTAACCATGGGACAGAATATAATAAAATCGTTTTATCAATTTTCTTCCCCAGGTGTGTGATAAAATAAATAGGCCGAAAATATTTTTAGATCCTTCCAAAACCCCCACCCCGGTGAACCAGAAGGTTGAAAGTTTGCACACTTATAGTATCAACCACGGGATAGAATCTAACTGAGCTATATTTGATTGAGACGAATATTTCCGTATATTGTTAAACAAAAGAAAACTTATTAAAATTTTGCAATAATTTTTAAGAGTGTTAGATTTTCTGTCTTTGACAGGCTTAAATACTAGTCATAAATTAATCATTTTAAACGCAATATTAAATAAAAGGTCGTATAAAATATAATTTTTTTTATTTAAAAGTGCATGATATCATTAAGACGCCAACAACGGATTCTTAAGATATTGCATGTTTCTGAACTGAAACAACATAAATCATAAATACATTTTACTTTCTTACTATTAACGGATAACTCAACTACAAATTGGTTGATTTTATTTCTTTGGTATTCAAGAAAAATTCTTCATCTCCAAAATTCAAGAAATTGCACTCCTCCCACATTGAGTAAGTATATCTGACAAAATAATCAAGAGATTGACATGAAATTTAGAGCTCGCATTTCAGTGTGTTATTAGAAGAATCTTAACGAACTTCAGTTAAATCAAATCATCAGACAGAAATTTTGGTGATTTGATTTGACAGGCTTAAATACTAGTTATAAATTAATCATTTTAAACGCAATATTAAATAAAAGGTCGTTTAAAATATAATTTTTTTTATTTAAAAGTGAATGATATCATTAAGACGCCAACAACGGATTCTTAAGATATTGCATGTTTCTGACCTGAAACAACATAAATCATAAATACATTTTACTTTCTTACTATTAACGAATAACTCAACTACAAATTGGTTGATTTTATTTCTTTGGTATTCAAGAAAAATTCTTCAGCTCCAAAATTCAAGAAATTGCACTCCTCCCACATTGAGTATATCTGACAAAATAATCAAGAGATTGACATGAAATTTAGAGCTCGCATTTCAGTGTGTTATTAGAAGAATCTTAACGAACTTCAGTGAAATCAAATCATCAGACAGAAATTTTGGTGATTTTCTACCAAAAAGTAAAATTCTACAATTTTGTACGGCATGCCCACATGATGTACATCAGAAGTTTATCATTAAAAGTTGTTCTTTTTACTTTCCTTATATACATAATGTATAAGGAAAGTATTGTGACGGGGTCGAAAATTCGAATTCGAGTTTTCGACGGGAGAGCACGTTTCAAGCATCCCTGATCACGAATCAAACATTTTTGAAGTGATGTCTGTGTGTGTGTGTGTGAAAGTATGTGTGTATGTGTGTGTGTGTGTGTCAGTGAGTCTGTGGAGACGATAACTGACGAACGAATGGACCGATTCTAACCAAATTTGGTACAAAAATCACAATCCGTAAACACTGGAAGTCTATTATTTTTATACGCAATCGAATGTTCAGAACCCCCCTAAATTTTCGAATGAAATTTTGAAAATATCGTCAAAAAATTAAAACCACTAATAAAGTTACGCAAATAGACATTTCTTATGTAATTTTTTATTAGAAAACGATTGACATAAATTTTAGAAAGCTAACGTGAACCGTTCTCGAGATATTGTACATTTTTAAAAAAAATTATCAAAAAGTCATATAAAAAAAAAAGAAAAATATTTCCTATTGAGAAACATGTTTACTTTTCATATGTAATACCATGCGATAAATTGAGTGACATCCTTCTCGTGGATCTAGCTCGTTCCATTCTTGAAAAAATATACTTTGAATAATACTTTTGTATTTGAACGCCAATAGTCATTTATCTGCTTTAAGAAAAACTTATTTCTTAGTGCATAACGCTTGGCGAGATTTTGGCGACGAATTTGGCGGAATGTCGCCAACTTGGCGACTTTTTTGAAATGTTGCCAAATTAACGAAAATCTCGCCAAATGGATAAAAATGACGCTAAATCAATGAAAATGACGACTAATTGTCGAAAATTCAATATCTTGGAAAGAATATTAGTATCTACTACAAGAAAATCTTATTTTTTTACTGTAAAAGTAGTAAATTCATTACATTATATAAGGAAAGTCATGTGTTGCCCACATCAGATTTTTTTTACTGTAACAGTAGTAAATTCATTACATTATATAAGGAAAGTCATGTGTTGCCCACATCAGATTTTTAATTATAGAATGGCTTATGTTTCGATGTTATAATGCTTTAATGCTGTACTGAATAAAAATACTCATAAGAAAAGCAGATAATTTTCTATTGAAAGCCCACATGATGGACATCAGAGGTTTATCATTAAAAGTTGTTCTTTTTAATTATAGAATGGACTTACGTGTCGATGTTATAAGGCGTTAATGCTGTACTGAACAAAAATACTCATAAGAAAAGCCGATAATTTTCTACGGAAAGCCCATATGATGGACATCAGAGGTTTATCATTAAAAGTCGTTCTTTTTAATTATAGAATGGATTTACGTTCCGATGTTATAAGGCGTTAATGCTGTACTGAGCGAAAATACTCATAAGAAAAGCCGATAATTTTCTACGGAAATCCCACATGATGGACATCAGAGGTTTATCATTAAAAGTTGTTCTTTTTACTTTCCTTATATACATAATGTATAAGGAAAGTATTGTGACGGGGTCGAAAATTCGAATTCGAGTTTTCGACGGGAGAGCACGTTTCAAACATCCCTGATCACGAATTAAACATTTTTGAAGTGATGTCTGTGTGTGTGTGTATGTGTGTGTGTGTGTGTGTGTGTGTGTGTGTGTGTGTGTGTGTGTGTGTGTGAAAGTATGTGTGTGTGTGTGTGTGTCAGTGAGTCTGTGGAGACGATAACTGACGAACGAATGGACCGATTCGAACCAAATTTGGTACAAAAATCACAATCCGTAAACACTGGAAGCCTATTGTTTTTATACGTGATCGAATGTTCAGAACCCCCCTAAATTTTCGAATGAAATTTTGAAAAAATCGTTACAAAATCAAAACCGCTAATAAAGTTTTGCAAATAGACATTTCTTATGTAATTTTTCATTAGAAAACGATTGGCATAAATTTTAGAACGCTAACATGAACCGTTCTCGAGATATTGTACATTTTTCAAAAAAATTATGAAAAAGTCACATAAAAAAAAAATTCCTATTGAGAAACATGTTCACTTTTCATATGTAATACCATGCGATAAATTGAGTGACATCATTCTCGCGGATCTAGCTCGTTCCATTCATGAAAAAATATACTTTGAATAATACTTTTGTATTTGAACGCCAATATTCATTTATCTGCTGTAAGAATAACCTTTTTCTTAGTGCATAACTCTTGGCGAGATTTTGGCGACAAATTTGGCGGAATGTCGCCAACTTGGCGACTTTTTTGAAATATTGCCAAATTAATGAAAATCTCGCCAAATGGATAAAAATGATGCTAAATCAATGAAAATGACGACTAATTGTCGAAAATTCAATATCTTGGAAAGAATATTAGTATCTACTATAAGAAAATCCTATTATTTTCCTTATATACATAATGTATAAGGAAAGTATTGTGACGGGGTCGAAAATTCGAAATCGAGTTTTCGACGGGAGAGCACGTTTCAAGCATCCCTGATCACGAATCAAACATTTTTGAAGTGATGTCTGTGTGTGTGTGTGTGTGTGAAAGTATGTGTGTGTGTGTGAGAGAGACTGTGAAGACGATAACTGACAAACGAATGGACCGATTCGATCCAAACTTGGTACAAAAATCACAATCCGTAAACACTGGAAGCCTATTGTTTTTATGCACAATCGAATGTTAAGAACACCCGTAAATTTTCAAATGAAATTTGGAAAAAATAGTCAAAAAATCAAAACCACTAATAAAGTTACGCATATAGACATTTCTTATGTAATTTTTCATTAGAAAACGATTGACATAAATTTTAGAACGCTAACATGAACCGTTCTCGAGATATTGTACATTTTTCAAAAAAATTATCAGAAAGTCATATAAAATAAAAAAAAAATATTTCCTCTTGAGAGACATGTTCACTTTTCAGTAATACCATGCGATATATTGGATGACATCATTCTCGTGGATCTAGCTCGTTCCATTCATGAAAAAAGATACTTTGAGTAATACTTTTATATTTGAACGCCAATATTCATTTATCTGCTGTAAGAATAACTTATTTCTTTGTCCATTATGCTTGGCGAGATTTTGGCGACGAATTTTGGCGGAATGTCGCCAACTTGGCGACTTTTTGAAAAGTTGACAAATTAACGAAAATCTCGCCAAATGGATAAAAATGACGCTAAATCAATGAAATGACGACTAATTGTCGAAAATTCAATGTCTTGGAAAGAATATTAGTATCTACTATAAGAAAAACCTATTTATTTTACTGTAAAAGTGGTAAATTCATTACGTTATATAAGGAAAGTCATGTGTTGCCCACATCAGATTTTTAATTATAGAATGGACTTACATTTCGATGTTATAATGCGTTAATGCTGTACTGAACAAAAATACTCACAAGAAAAGCCGATAATCTCTGTTTATCTGTTAGGTTCGGCGGTAAATGTTACGACTTCGGTATAGTTGGTGCTACATTTCGTAAAATATAGAAGGTCGTTTGCACTTTATGGAAACGATTTTGATAATTAATTTTTATGCATAAAGAGCTTATTTCTTGTGGCGATTTGCTCTATCTCTAATAGCCTTGATTCTTGACTATAGCTCTAGCTCAAATTTTCCATGAAAGTAAACTTCTTAGTACCGTCATGTCAATTTTATCCCACTCCTGTTGGGTCGTTTTACAAAGTCAATTCAGTGTTCTTGGATGCCGTTTTCCTAAGTCTCGTTTTAACAAACCGAAAGCGCAAAAGTCCGTAGGAGAAGCGTCAGGTGATTTTACAGGTATTTCATTAAATGGAATGCATTTTATTCCTGTGTCTGATTCTTTCTTTGCTAAATATGCGGCGGTTGACTTAGACGTGCGACTAGAGGCTTTGTCCATGTGAAGTTCAACTTTATTGTCCTTTCCATATAAGACTGGAATTTCTTCTTCAAAAATTGGTTCTAAAATATTCTGCTGATAGTAGAGTGAATTAATTTTAGCTTTACTTGAGACTTTTTTGAGTTTTAGTTTACCGTTGTAAAAAAATCCTGCAACTATCATGAATCCTTTTGGGAACTTTTCTGTACATTGACGAAGTCATTTCCTACGGTCATTTTTGTCAGTTTAGCAATAGAAAATTGTCTTTTTTATTACAGTCACTTAAATATACCCATGCCTCACCGAGTGTTACCACAAATTTTCATGTATCAGCAGGAGTTTTTAATATAATTTTCTACAATTTGTTTTTATTCTCTAATATGTTTTGGAAAAAGCAGATGAACTTTAGATTTTTTTAAAATATATTTTTTAACTTCAAATCTTTATGAATGATTTTACTTACCGTGCCAGAAGACATTCCTAGTTTCGATGCAATGGATCTTTGAGTCGGTGGATTCTCTTTTAGGATCAGAGACTTATTTCATTTTCTTGATATTTTCCAGCGTTCGAACAGTCTTAGGATGAGATTTTGCGGCCATTTTTTCATTTTTACTTTCAGCTAGACGCTTTTTCCCTTTCAAATTTAATATATTAAAAATACCTTTTCTTGAAATGCAATAACCTCGATTTTTACACCGCTTTACAAATTGTTGATACGAATATTTTTCCCCGGAAAGCGCATTTACGTAACCTTCGAGCCATCTATCAATTTCAGGAGCCATTTTCAAAATAAATATATTATTCTACATTCCAATCAAAACAAAACAGTAGCAGACGATTATATTGAAAATGTCAAATTTTTACCTCAAAATGCTAACGAGAAACATAAATACAAAATCGTTTCCATAAAGTGCGAGCGACCTTCTGTACAACCAACTTGGCGAATTTTAAAAATGTCACCAAGTTGGCGATAATTTAATGTATATGAAAAATAAATGGTGTTTCTTTGAGAATTCCTGTCGCTTTGTGGGAATTATTAATTTAATATTGATTCGAAATATTAGTAGTTTCATTGATAGTGGGACATTTACATTTCATTTGGGGGGGGGGGGTGTCAATTGGAGGATCTTAAAGTAATTGTGTTTTGATGAAGGGGAGCGGTCATATGGCAATTAATAATTTTGATCGGAAGACGTGAATAGTCTGTACGTTCACAGATGTTAGAAACCCAAGGGTTGCAAGCGGGTGAATAGAATGATATTTATACGACTGTATGCATCTTGTCAGGTAACGGGTTAAACTCTAGTTACTTTATATTTATGGACAAAATTTTTAATTTCCCCAAATAACTCTAACGCTACAGCAGTAATACACTACAAAAGTAGTAAACAGTGCTTCTAAACATTTACACATATTAGTCTATAATTATCTTGTTAAAAAGGTTAAGAGTAAAAAAAATAAATTTTCATTTGAAAATTTCTAAGTTTGAATAAATTGCATTCTAATAAGCTGAATAGAGAGATCACAGGGAGTCTTTTGATTCGCTAAGCTTATTATTTAATTAAAACTCATTCTTTTTAGTTATGGAAGGATCTTACGCTTTGATGGTATAATTGAACCAAATCGAGATTACCTTATAACTTTGAGGATTTCTGCCAGCTTCTGCAACAGTAGTTTTAATTAAAAATTCTTAATTTGCCGTTTGAACCCATTCAAATTAAGTCTCAAGATTTTCGAAGATTCGGAACATTGGGTGCTTTTATGAAATGCGCTTCCAAGAACAATTCCAAATCAAAAGGAAAATGATATTTATTAATTAAGTTTTCTGTTTTTGGGAGGATCAGTCGGAATATTAAATTTTGAAACCGGAATTGACTTTGATGGTATACTCAAAATTTTAAAGGTCGGGGAAAAAGATGCGAAGTAATTAGTTTAGGAAATGTAATTCTAGATGCATTTTAGGTTTTCTTTCCCTTCAATACATGGTAATGTATTGGGAAAGTAATGGAATCATGTCGAAAATCGCAACTCGAGTTTGCGACGGATCTACACGTTTTGGATGGAACGTGAAAAAACTATTTTTAGCATGACGTCTGTGTGTGTATCTCTCTCCCTCTCTGTGTGTCTCTCTTTGTGTGTGTGTGTCTGTTTGTGTAATATATAATATATCCACTCAACCAAATCACCCAAATTTCATAAAATTCGGTAGGTTAGTCACTTGTGGGTGACCCTGGTACTGATTAGATTTTGGTACTATACGGAAAAACGAAACCTGCCTTATTTTCAAATTGGTCCGCAAAAATCATCTAAAATCAAATACTACGTATGCTCAAATGTATCAAATAAAGGCTTGGTTTATACGCAATTCTTGGCTATAAAAAGAATAAGACAGCCCCATTACTCTAGGATCAGCCGTTTTCGAGTTATTTCAGTTTTTCGCATTTTTGCCATACGTCACCTTTGAAAATACATCTAGTTACCAAATGAAAATGAAAATGAAAATTGGATTTATAGCGCAAAGTAAGTATAATCTATATAAATAAAATTGAAAATCTGTCTGTCTGTCTGTCTGTTTGTCCCATCATCACGGGAGAACGGCTGAACCGAATTTGATGAAATTTTGTGGGTAGCCTAGAAATAGCCCCACTTAAAATTTAGTCCATGTTTGGAGTTTCCATAACCAGTGGTTCTCGAGATATTAGTGAAAAACGAATATTTCGTTTGTCTCATCATCACGAAAGAACGGCTGAATCGAATTTAATGAAATTTTGTGAGTAGCCTTAAAATAGCCCCCCATAAATTTTGCCCAAGTTTCGAGTTTCTAATACCAGGGGTTGTCGAGATATTAATGAAAAACGGAACTTTTTCTTAGGAGATCTACTCTCCAACTCCGTGGTTTATCCAAACGGAAAGGATGAAAATCGTTTGTTTAAAACGTCAACGTGAATTAAAACTTCATTTCTGAGCTTAGTGCAGGATTTTTGCATTAATTAGTCACTATCTGAAAGCATGAATTGTTTGAAACATGAATTTAAATGGAAAATCTAACTCCATGGTCCATTTACTAAACAATGGAAAGTATAAAGAAATCAAAATGGTTATTATTTTTGCATTTTATGGGGAAGAGATCAAAATGGTTATTTAATTTCGCAGTTTATGAGGAAGATTCTTTATTATATTATGTTGCTCAGCAACGCAATTAAATTAAATGTGTTTCTTAATATTTGTTATTATTTTTTCTATTTGAATAATAAATAAATAGATGTAAAAATATATTTTGTAAATGAACGGTTTGATTTTTCTTTTAATTATATTAATTACGGACTGCGTACATCACTTTCATTTGACAAAGAGTTTTTAAGCTTTTATATTGTGTTTAGCTAATAAACTCATATTGTGTTTACCAATGAATTCATTTATCCGATTTTGAAACAGAAAAAGAGTAGAAAGGGTATATCTTCTAATACAATTTTAGTGTTTGCATTTAGTATATACAAACGGGATCAGGTTGTTTTATTCTTCAGATCTGCAATTTCAGAGCTACGAATTTGGCGGAATATCGCTAACTTGGCAACTTATCTTAAACTTTGCCAAATTGACGGAAATATCGCCAAATTGCTAAAAACGACGCAAATCAATTAAATTAAATTAGTTTTTTTAGAAGACAGTACTGAAATGATGTTTCGGTAGCATTTGTGGTTCAGTCTATCTATCCTACTTAGTAACACATTTATCGAATTCTTAAAATATCACCAAATTGATAAAAATATTTGTAAACTATAAAAATGTCATGAAATTGATAAAATTGCGCTTAATAAATGAAATTAATTGTGTTTTGTTAGGGGATAATATTATGATGATGTTTCGTCAATTTGTCGCAAAATGGGACTATCAGTTTTACAGTCCCACTTGGCGATAAATTTGGCGTTTTTTTTATGTTATCGCTAAATTGAAGAAAATATCGCCAAACCTTTCATGGAGATAGCATTATTCAGACGATATGATTTCCATCAATTTATTTGAAGCAACTGATATCATGTCGTTTAGCAATGGATGCAAATCCAATGTGTTATGTGGCATACGATTTTAATTAAATCTTTTCCGATTTGAATAATAAAGATATGTATATAAAATAAATTTCATTGGCATTGCATTTTTGACTGGATAATATCGATTACGGTCTTCAGGTTACGCATTATTATTATTGATATTTTCGGGGATTATTGATATTTTTAAATTATTATACCATTGTTTTATTATGACAAAAATTGTTGAAACTCACATCTTGTACGTTGTGCGAGTAATCTTCTATAAATGCACGTGTTATCTTCTAATCTACGAGAATATAAATAGTACAGGTTTATAGGCATATATTTTGATATATATTGGCATATATTGGAATCAATTACGACCTTCTGGTATAAAGATTTCGGGGATAATCGAAATTTTCAATTTATAATGTCATCTGTTTTATTTCGGCAAAGATTTTTTAGACTCATATTGTAATAAGGGTAATCTTCTACTAACATACAGGCATATTTTCTAATCTGCGACAATATAAGTAGTATGGGGATATATATATATATATTTGAAATGTAATAATAAGAATTATGTAAAAATAAAAAAATAAAAATACAATTCAAGTAATATTAACATCACCATAGAAGCAAATTCACGGCCATAATGCCGATAAGAGAAAAAAACAGAACCTTCCCAAATTCGATGATTAATCAGAATTAAATTCATCTTCAGGTCTGAGTATTTAATTCTAATTAACCCAAACAAATGCATGTTTCAGATTAAGCAATAGTACATTACTATAAATGCTTAAACTCAGACTACAGGCATCAAAAAATGAAAAAATGAAAAAAGGATACATTAAGAAAATTGTATTACCATGCGGCATGAACCCTTCCTCTTCTACCACGTGTATACACGATCAACCTCAACAGCTTAATCTAGAAGCACCGGAATGAACAAGTCGAAATTCTACCAGGGAGGCAGTACGAACGTTCACGGAAATACTCCCAAACCCGTCCAGTGAGTCTAAGCTGGAGACTGGACAAGCAATTCAGAATACAACTTCCCAAACATGCAGAACTGAATATGAATATGAATCATAGATGAAAATTCCTACTAAACAAGTAATTCATAGGAAAACTGGATAATCGAGAATGCCACTATACACCATTATAAGGGCGCTCAAAACGTAGTTTCAATGCTGACAAAAGTTACATTTTTTTGCAAAAATAAAATTCAAAACATTAATGTTAATGCATCTTATTTTCCGATTTTTTGATTTTTCTAATGTTTTTGACTTAGTTTATTATTTTTCATTTTTATTTATTTATATAATTAATAAATAATTATATATAACATACACACACACACACACACATATATATATATATATATATATATATATATATATATATATATATATATATATATATATATATATATATATATATATATATATATATATATATATATATACATATATATATATATATATATATATATATATTTTTTTTTTCTCTCTCTCTCTCTCTCTCTCTCTCCTGTATGTTAGTCACTATAATTATGAATGTTTTCTAGGATGTTATCGAGTGAAATTTGATACACTGAGTTGATAATTTTAATAACAAAATTGGGGGGATATGCATTATTAGTCGCTGTACTCAATAATTCCATAAATTGCGCTAATTTATAATATTCATCACAAATTCTATTGATTCTAAGAGCCTGGTTTATTGTAATATTTCTAAATACAGATATATGCAAACAAGAGTCAAAATGTTGAATTTTTGATGTATTAAATTTAAAATCCTGTCTTTTATCATACAAGTTTATAACCATATTACAATTTTGTAAATTTAAATTTAAATCTAAAAAGTTTGCAACATTTGTGTCATTATTACTTGCATTTAATTGTAAATTTTTTGGATAAAAGTTTAATACTATAGGGATATTATTATTTGGGGATACACATAAAATGTCATCTATATATCTAAACATGTGCATATTATGCAAGCTTGGATTAATGTTTTTTTCATAGAAGAATAAATACAGATTAGCTAACAATGATGAGGCACACCCCCCTTGTGGGATACCAACCTGTTGTTTAAAAATAGTATCACCATGTTGAATATAATTCTCATAAAGAGTGAAGTTAAGTAATTTTTTAAAAAGAAAATTTGAATATTTTAGGTTGATATTATATTTTTCAAAAATTCCTAAAATAATTCTATACAGATCATCTATATTAATATTATTAAACAAATCTTTGAAATCAAAGGTATAAATACTACGAATATTAGTAAGAGTTTTCAATTTCTTAACTACTTCAAAACTGTTTTTTACAATATGACAATTATTTGAGATTTCATCTGACGAGGATACTTCATGTAATATCTTTAATAATAATTTTCCAGCATTAGTATATATATATATATGAGGAATCTTGTTGCACGTATTCTCCTAATTTTTTATCGGTTTTTTACTGCCTATGTTATTGCATTTGTTATATTTTTAGTATATTACTTGTATTGTAATTGGTCCAATTCCATACTGCTTATATTTTAGTTAATTTCTTTTATATCATTAGCATTATGCTTTTATTCTTATAATATATTTTTTTATATTTTATTTGCAACTTTTTGTTTTAAATCTAGTGCTGCCATCTATAGTTTATTATTCTTACTTTTAATATTGTTATTGTATTTTTGGAGGGTTGGTAATCTTGTATTGACGTTTATTGCTTTATTTTGGCTCATTCAACTGTACTTTTTAGTACAATCTACTATTAATTATTTTCTTATTACGTATTCGGACAGGATTTTAAGTGAATCCACTTTATACACTTATCGCATTATTTAATACTTAAGTGTTTTTTACTTTATCTATATTTAATCTAGTTTAGAACTAATGTAACTATAACATTATGTTTTGGCATATCTTGTAATTTCCTACTGATTTTCATTAGGATTAGGTTTTACATGGACTTAATTGATTTTACTTATATAAAAGTAACTGTTTTTACTTATATACATGCAATTATTTTATTACTTTTATTAATATATCTATGTTATATTGTCATACTCATCAAATTACTTATACTATTATGAATTACACATATTATTTGATTTAGTGACTGGCAAATATATTTATACTTATTATTCTATAATTTGATAGATATTGCCCGGTATTTACAATTTAAGTTGGGAATTGTTTAGACCGATATCCCATTACCAACTTTGTGCCATGGATAATTTTGAATATAGTGATTACCCTACTAAAAATTATAATTTCAATAAATGTAAGAATAAAAAATGCAAAACCTGCCCATTTGCTTCTCATACTCAAATTACAAACCATGAAAGTCTTCTGTCTTTCTGCAAAATTTTTAATTGCATCTACCGTTTATCTTGTAACATATGCAATCTATCATATATAGGACAAACTAGTAATCCCATTCATCTACGTATGAATGTACACAGAGATCATGTCAAAAAATATATTCTAAATAATAATTTTCTTCCTACTTCCAATAAAATTGAATATAAACACTTTGCCAAACATGGTTTTGAAAATATTACTATACATATTTTAGATATAAAAACAAAATCAGCAGATAGGATTTATTTTGAAAACTACTATATTAAATCACATTGTACTCTTTTTCCATATGGATTAAATCAAATGTATCTAAATGGTAATGTTGTAAAAAATAATTTTGTAGATAATAAATATTCTATTTTTAATCACCTTTTTTTGAAACCCCATTTAAATAATAGTGAATCAATCAAACTCAAAAGATTTAAACGAGGAAAGGGACATTCCAATCTTAATGATCATAAATCTGAGATTATAACTCTACATAACCAATTTAATAGAACTTTTCAATGGAATTTCATTAGATCCTGGGTTTTTGCAGTAAAGAAAAAACATTTAAATAAGGTTTATGCCATTTTTTTAAAATTAAATCTTGCTAATGAACATTTTAATCATATTTTCTTTGATTTGCTTATTACAAGATCACAGTTTTTAAATTTAAAACTAAATCAGTTTCATTATAATAATACAACTACTAATTCTTATTGTGTTATCTCTTTCAAACATCCTATATATAATTCTATAAATTTTGGACATCTGTTTAACAAGTTTAAACATTTATTGCCTATTGGTGATTTATCTGTTTCAAAGACATTCAAATACAATAAGCCTATTGGTAGGTCTATATTTAATTATAATGAAGTTTCACAATCGCTCTCTATTGATCATTCTTCTCAGTCAATTGTAGATAGTGAATGTATTTGTAAATTAAATAAATTTGCTAAATTTCTAAATCCTGACTTGGGGCACATAGTTACAGGAGATTTAGACCTTGTTAGTGACAATGTGTTAAGAACCATTATGTCATTTGGCACTAAATTTAGGATACCTTCTTGTAATAATTCTTTTAAAGTCTTAAAATCAATTAATCTTGATCTTGATAAATATATATATAAATTAGCTTGTAAATACGCTCTGCCATTAGAGGCATTTAATATGTGGAAATTTACTATATTAGAATCAATTAAAAATGCTATTAGAGATATTAAATTGTCTAGATCTTTATATAATATTGATAATATTAAACATTCCATTAATGATTTACAAAGATCCTTTGTTATCACCTATGTTGATAAAGCCTCTAATAATTATGCTATTATCTGTAAAAAATTTTATATTCAATTTCTGTTAGATTATTTAAAAAATAATAGTCTTTTTAAACTTGATTTACATTCCATCAATAGTATTAAATTGAAAATTATCAATATGTATAATGATTTAAATATTAAATATAAATATCTTAAATTTCCTTATATAGTGCTTATTCCAAAATTTCATAAAAATCCTATTAAATTTAGAACAGTTACTAGTGGCCATAATACTTACTCTACTACTGCGAGTAAATTATTACTAAATTCTTTAAATCTAATAAATAATAGTTTAAGCCAGACTAGCAATAACTACCATATTCTAAATAATAGTAAAGAATTAAAGAATAAATTAACATCTCTTAGAAAAATAATAGGATTTCAAACTTTTGATTTTAAAGATCTTTTTAATAATATTAAGATATCTGATCTATATGATGTAATTTTAGCTCTATATAATGCTTATATTACACCTCTTTCAAATCAAATTAAATTTAAAAATTTTCCTAAACTTCTTCACTTTGTTATTTTCAATAATTATATTTTTCAAGGAAATAAATTATACTTACAAGTCTCAGGAGTTCCACAGGGTGGCTGTAGTAGCAGTATGCTAGCTAATTTATACCTTTATCATTATGAAATGTCATTTACTTCAATAGATTATACTTTTTACAGATATGTTGATGATCTGATTTGCTTAGTACATACAGAAAATTATCTCATAGATATAGATTATTATCCAGACAATTTGGAATTAATACCTAATGAAGCTACTATTAATAAAAATGTTAATTTTTTGGATTTAAATCTTTTTATTGATCCTTCTAATAGAATTGTTACAAATTTATATGATAAAAAAGACTTTTATAATTTTAATATTAATAAAATCTTACCTTTTAATTCCTGTAACTCGATTCAATTGTTTAGAAATATTATACTCAATCAGCTTTTTAGAATTTATAGATTATCTGATAAAAAATTTCATGCTATGCATATCAATAATCTCAAAATTACTAGTAATTTATATAAATATCCCACTTATTTAGTAAATAGTATTGTTAAAAAATTTAAAATAGCTGGATTTTTATAATTCTTTCCATAGTATCATATAATTCTATTCATAGTATCTTATATTAGCCAGTCATCTCCATTTTTTTTTTTTTTTTTTTTTTTTTTTTTTTTTTTTTTCCATTCACTTCCCACTTCAGCATTACCTTTATTTGCCCCTCTTTTTAGTAGCTCTTTTTGTATATTAATACTTTTTCTTTACATTTCGTTCCACAGTTTTTCAATTCTTATGAATGGCAACAGTAAATGGTTTTTTATTTTTTCTTTACGAATGGCAACACTGGTCTCTTCTATCAGTGTTCCCTCGATCCCTGTAATGAATCGTCTGTACACACGCTGTGCTTTTTCCAGGTATTCATTTTTTCTTTTTTATTCCATCTTTATGTATGTCGTCCAAGTAGAAATAGTTCATAGATTTAATCTATCTATTTCTTCAGAAACATACATTTTTGAGTTTGCTTCTACAAAAAACTTGGACATGATTAGATTTTTGTAGAGGTTAACAAGTCATGATTTAGGCTTAGAGCCTCGTCCACGTGTAAGGCGTTTGTGCTTGATTTCGTTAGTTATACCTATTTCGATTCCATACCTTTGTATTATATTTTTCATTGACTTGTTGATTCGATATTAATTTTTTTATTTTTTCCATATGCTTGAGGATTAATTGATTTTTACATTTGTTTTGTACGCCAGTTAGATAGTTGAATTTAGTTTAAGTTTTTCTTTTTTTGTTTCCATACCTTTTAATTTGGTTGATTTCTGTAACTTGATAGCTAGTGTTTTGTATTTTTAATCCATTTGATTGATGATTTGCTGTATTATATTTTATTCTGTGGGTGTTTTTAAAAAGTTAGGTTTATCGTGTTACTTCTTCTTACTTTTCGTTCATTGGATTTTCAAACTTCTATTATTATTATATATGTATATATATATATGTATATATATATATATATATATGTATATATATATATATATATATATATATATATGTATATATATATGTATATATATATATATATATATATATATATATGTATATATATGTATATATATATATATATGTATATATATGTATATATATATATATGTCTATATATATGTATATATATGTATATATATATATATGTCTATATATATATATATATATATATATATATATATATATTCCCATATAATTGTAGTGCTTTCATTCTGGCATATATTGGAATCAATTACGGGTTTATTGATATTTTCAATTTATACATGCAATCTACTAATACAGGTTATATCTTCTAATATTCGCGTATATAAGTAGTACCGGTCCTATACAATTTTAATGCTTTCATTTTGCATATATTGATTCAATTCCTTTTTTTTTTGTAAATTTGCTTTCGAAAGGGGCCAGGATGTTTTATTCTTTAGATCTGCCCGTGACGATAATTTTGCATGATGAGAACAGATATTCATAAACTTCTCTTTAGGAGCAATAAATTTAATATTTTAACATAATTTGCATATGATTCTGAATTATAAGTTTCTTTATATATTATACTCCGTACGAAGAACGGGTATGCTGCTAGTCTATATAAATAAAATTGAAAATCTGTCTGTCTGTCTGTCTGTTTGTCCCATCATCACGGGAGATCGGCTGAACCGAATTTGATGAAATTTTGTGGGCAGCCTGGAAATAATCCCACTTAAAATTTAGTCCATGTTTGGAGTTTCTACGAGTAGTGGTTCTTGAGATATTAGTAAAAAACAAAATTTTCGTTTGTCTCATCATCACAGGAAAACGGCTGAACTGAATTTAATGAAATTTTGTGGATAACCTTGAAATAGCCCCCATAAATGTAGTCCAAGTTTCTAGTTTCTATAATCAGGGGTTGTCGGGATGTTAATGAAAAACGGAACTCTTTCCTAAGAGTTCTACTCTCCAACTCCGTGGTTTATCCAAACGGAAAGGATGAAAATCGTTTGTTTAAAACGTCATAATGAAATAAAATTTTATTTCCCAGTTTGATGCAGGATTTTTGCATTAATTAGTCACTATCGGAAAACATGAATTGTTTAGAACATGAATTTAAATGGAAAAATCTTCATTGGTTATCTTTCACAAGCTTTTACTCAACGATGAAAATCATAAAGAAATCAAAATGGCTATTTAATTTCGCATTTTATGAGGAAGATTTTATCTTATATCATGTTGCTCGGCAATGGGATGAAATTAAATGTGTTGTTAATATTTATTAATATTTTTTCTATAAAAATATATTGTAAAAATATATTTTATAAATGAACGGTTTGATTGCTCTTTTCATTATATAAATTGCTGACTGCGTACATCACTTTCATTTATTTTAGCAAAGAGGTTTCAAGCTCATATATTGTGTTTAGCTAATAAACTCATATATTGTGTTTACCCAATAATTTCATTTAGCCGATTGTTGAAACAGAAAAAGAGTAGAAAGGGTGTATCTTATACAATTTTAGTGTTTTCATTTAGTATATACAAACGGGATCAGGATATTTTATTCCTCAGATCTGCTGCTAGGTATGCTGCTAGTTTTAAATAAGTATGCCTGTTATGTTGTGCAATAAAACTCAATTTAATGAATTATTAAAGAAATAAAGGGAAAATGAATATAAATCTGTAGGGGAAGTCATGTGCTACCGACATCAAATTTTTCAATATTTTAAAACAAATTTGAAGAGTCGGTGCTTATTACAAGTTGTAGTAGAGGGAAATGTGGTAATATGGACCCTGCAGGTATTATGGATGCCCTCGGTTCTTCGGCCGGAACGAGGCTCACTCTAGTGGCAGAGGAATAAATCAACTCTAATCACTTCCCCTGAGATAAGAGATCGCCATTGCCGTACATTATTGAAGGAGGATTTGTGTTGTGGTAATTTCATCCTATTCGCGAATGTTTAGCAAGGTAAGTGATATACAAGTTTTATGGGTATTTATGCTGCACAATGCGCGGATTTCGAGGTCATACCTTGGACTACACTAGTTAGGAGATAATATGTCGAAATCAGACTTCAACTTGTTTGTTAGGTTTGGGAGTAGTGATGTGATATTTTCAACATGGTGTTGCTGGTAATATGGATCCCCAGAGTGCGTGCAAGAATCTAACAGTGATTCTGACCAATCATTCCATTCTGACCAGTCTGCTCACCGCTCAATATCCAAGGGGGGTGGGGGGGAGGACCAATCTGGTGTGAAAAATGTCAACTGTCTCGTCTGTGACTCAGCTTTTACTGATGACTGCCATGGGGAACTACGGGTTATGTGTGAGATGTGTTGTTGAGACCCAGACCGTCCGACCTACCAGAAAGGTGTAAGATAAAAGTGTGTGATGTGTGAATTATGGGCGCACAGTGAATGTTGCTGGAGCCGAGAATGAAATTTATATTTGCGACTTTTGTAAATAATTTATTTTTTTCCAACAATAAAGTTCATTTTTGACGAATAAACTGTGGCTATTTCATGGGATCCATAATACCCGCATTTAAAAAAAAAACAGGATTTCACTTTGTTTGGTAATCGCATTATGGAGGTTACTGTAAATATTCTAAAAATTATTCCTCCTGTTGTGGCTATAGTTGATTAGCATATCCGACCAACCGTTCCCAAAACGAGTGAAATTAGCTTGAAATGTAGTCGCACTTACAAAAAACAAAGTGGGGGTCCATATTACCATCTTTTCCTCTAGTATTAAAATGTTACGATTTCACATAAAGCTAAAATAACTTTGCTAGAAGCTGCATACAATACATAATTAAATGTGTCGACCGGTTTTGAAAACAAGAAAAATTCTTTCACGTCAGGGCACACAAGGAGCGCAACCTTCAACTGTGACAGCTAGATCGGCGACTGATGTTTGATGCAAGAACAGTAATCGTGATTGAAGCAAGGATAGGGGGTTGCCGACGGCGGCGAGACAAGAAAAAAATGTGATGTGGACTGCACATGACTTTCCTTACAGATTCAAATTCATTTTCTCTTACTTTCTTTATTAATTCATTAAAATGAGTTTAATTGTTCAGAATAACATGCTTAATTACTTGAAATTATACTGAATTTGCACTTTTAATTCAATCTTCGTTAGCAGTTGGTAAATGAATATATTTTCAAAGCCACCGTAGTAAACATTTGAGCATACATAGTCTTTCTTTTAGATTTTGAGGACTTACTTGCGCTATTTCATAAAAAAAAATCTTTCTTCCCGAACTATACCAAAATCTAATCAGCACCAAGCTAACCCACAAGTGATTTATCTACCAAATTTTGTGAGATTTTGTCACAATCATTTAGCTAGAGTGGATGCATACAACTTTTGAGGTCCATTTCGCAAAAAAAAGGCAGGTTCTCTTTTCCCGAATCATAAGACAATCTAATCAGCACTTTGGTGACCTTAGTGTTGATTAGATAGGTGACCCTAGTGACCAATCTAATCAGCACTAGGGTCACCAAATTTCACAAATTTTAGATTTACCTTCCAAATTTTGTGAAATTTGGTCAATTAGGTTTTCCGTTAGATGACGCCACTAGCATGGAGGGGCCCCGGATCGCCAATAGTTTCTTTTGGGGGCTGGAAAAAACGCGAAAAATTCACCAAAAATGAGAAAATCATGGAGGGGCCTGTGATAAATGCATATAAGGGGACTCACAATTTCTGTACCAAAAAAATCCACAGTCTGTACCAAATCCACATCGAAATGTCTCTTCATGAATTCTTGAAATGATTTGTTTTCGTCTTCGGTCATGTCGAAATTGAAGTCACCAGTAATTATCAGTGGTATTGCAGTATAGCTAGTGTCGGCCACTTCTACACATTTGCGCAACACCTTTGAGCCAGCATTTGCGCAACACCTCTCATTTTTTGTTCAGTATTTTGCCTTTTCTTCTTCCCGCACTCGAATCTTATATGATTTTGAATATTTTTCTATGTAAACGTTTCGACATTGTGAAATGAAGTCAACATTTTTGCCTTTGTTCCCAGATTTTCACGACCTTACAGATGCCCGTTCGCTATTTCTACACTTTCATTTTGTAGGTCAGTCAGTAACAAATCCTTTGAGCGGTCATACGAACGTATAGCTTCTCTGGTTGCTGAGCTACTACTGCTGGAATGAGGCAAAACGTGGTAATTTTTATCTTATATCGCGGTCGGTCGCATTCCTTTTTCAACCGCGTCATCTCGATGAATCATCCCTCACAACACTCGTACATCACCAGACTAACACTTGATACTACTGCCGCCCCCCTCCGAGTATTACACACCGAGCTACAATCTTTCAAAATTTTACCCTTTTTTCGTAACACCCGATCCGCCGATATGTCCCCCGTAACAGGGGCGGACAAGGACGTATTCTGCGTAAAAACGAAGAGGAAGAAACAAGAAGTAGGACACAATAATGGAATTGCAGTATTCCAAAGAGGAAAGTGAACGCTGAATTAAGGATTCAAACAGTAAGTAAAACTACGAAAAAAAGAGCGCTATTAAAAATGCAACTGATCTGTTTCAGAAGTTACATGAGTCCACCAAACATGCACTAAAAGTAACAGATTTTAAATATATGCCAAAAATGTATATAGAACAGAAAAATATATTGGATGCTAAAAGGTTAACATATAACTGACATTTTTTTTGTTCATTCATTGTGTTCTACCTTTTGTTCCTTTCTCCTTGGATTTTTTATCTCTTTTGTCTTCTCTCACCGTTGGCAACCTCCATTACCTGTTTCGGCCGCGTTTGTTGTTCTTGCATTAGTCGCCGATTTAGCCCTCATGAGTGAAGGTTGCCCTTCTTGTGTGTCCCGGTGAAGAAAACTGTTACTTTCGAAACAGGTCGGCACTATTTTTTTGTATGCTGCTTTTGACGAGTTTAGTTTTGAACTTCAGCAGCAGTTTGAGCTGTACGTATGATGTCACATATTTTATAGAATACTCAATAAGTAATAAAGTATATTACTATTCTAATATTATTTTACATATTCAAATAATAAAATAAGAAAAAACATTTATTTTAATCTCTTAATTTAAGTTTTTTTTTATCAAAAATACTTGTTTTAGTTATTCTGAACATATTTCGCTAATTTTGAAATAATGATTGATTGTCTGTATATAACTGTCTGTAGGTGTTCGTGTATATATGAGTGATGTGGACGATAACTCAAATAATGTACAATATACCCTTGGAAACATAATATACTCATATAGTATTACCTGTGATAGTTCCGCGTTAGTTTAAAAAAAATAATAATAAAAAATAATTGTGGGTGGCAACATTTTCAACGAAATAACAGAAGAATAAAGTAAAAATTGTGTTTAAAATGTAACAAACGTGTTTAAAAGTAATAAATTTTAATGAAATAAAGACATTTTTATTTTAATTTATTAAAAAATAGTATTCATGAAGCGACTAATGACTTTTCAATTATATTAAGAAATAGAGAACAGATCGTTTAATTTTTAATTAATAAAACTAACATTCATAAAATAGCGAATTAAAGTTTTTTTAATTAAAAAAATGATTTCTCGAAAATGGAATTATTTTTTAATCATTTTTTTAATGACTTACATTTCTTTGTCAACCAAACATTGAAGCAAGTATTTAAAATAGAATAAATGTGTTTAAAAAAGCAATAAATTTTAAGGAAATCCTTTTGGTTTCTTGATCCTGGCCCCAAAATTAATTAAAAGGGCATAGTTTGATAAGTAAGGTAGAGGGTTTAAATTTCTCTCCTTTGACTAATTCAGCCCTAACAGCGGTATGCGTAGTTGATAGGCAAGCAACAGACAATGGAGAATGTAGAGCAGTATATCCCAAACATGCAACGATCGTTTATCCCTTTTGAGATTCCCCGTCGATTAGTTTGAGGGAAGTTTTACTTATATAATTCTTCATTATCTGCAGATTGTAGATTAGTGCATTGTTTGTTAATACATTATACATAACATACATACATATTCCCGGCCGGCCGTTTTTGTTGCTCTACCTTACGGTGAGCCGACTGGCTTGAGTATATATATAATATATATATATATATATATATATACTATATATATATTATATATATATATATACTATATATATTATATATACAATATAAATATATAGAAATGGCATTATCAGAAATAAATGTGTTATAGTAACATTTGCGCAAAGCAGCAAGAGGTACCATACACCATATATTGAAAAAATTAAAAGATAAAAAGTGAATAAACATTGAAAAAATGAAGGAAGGCTTAGCAAAAAGCTTACTTTATGGCGGTAAGGGGTTGTGACCTTACTCCCCAGTTCAACGAGCTCGTCATAAACGCCGCGGCCTTTTCACTCCTGGTCGCCAGCTTTGGCTCAAGCCAACCTCCGGAGTGATAATAAAAATCATCACAAGACCAGGATAGAAACGAGGACGAGAGCAATAACACAACAAAAATAGCCAACAGAACTGCTGACTCAGGGGAAAGGTATATAGCAACGGATGTGAGAGCTGCGGTCCTTTGATCGTTGTGCGGTCCTGTCATATGAATGATTCGAAAATTTAGTCTCTAATTGAACACAAAAAAGATTTGAGCCTTACACCATATGCCAAATTGTTTCTGTATAAATTATCAATATTTTTAAGCATAAAAGATAAAATAGGATCGGGATTTGACAAAAGTTGATATTCAAATCCAAAAATTCAACCTCGTTGTTATTTTTAACAGGATTTTCTTTCAATATGAGGTTGGGTGGGTAAAAGGCAAGGACTTATGACTTATGACTTCCAAGAACTTTTTAATACTATAGATCTGGAAGACTTGAAAAATGTACTTTACAGCTTATATGAAGAATATGAATTAAAAGGAAGTCTAGAATTCAATAAATTCAAGTCTATAATTAAAATAGTTATCAAAGAAAATTATCTTTACAACGGAATCTCTGTTTATCAACAAATTAAGGGCATCCCCATGGGGGGGGGATGTTCTTCCATATTAGCCGATATCTATCTTAGTTTTTATGAAAGAAGGTCTCATATTAATAACGAAATAATATACCTGCGTTATGTGGATGACGTAATTATTGGATATGAGAATGAGAACTACAACATGAACTTTGACTTTTACCCACCCAACCTCATATTGAAAGAAAATCCTGTTAAAAATAACAACGAGGTTGAATTTTTGGATTTGAATATCAACTTTTGTCAAATCCCGATCCTATTTACCATCTACGACAAAAGAAAACAATTTAAATTACCCATTAATGGAATAATACATTGGCACTCCAACATACACTTGAATGTGTTTCGCAATGTATTCTTGGGAGGTTTGGTCAGAATAAAAATAACTATTAAAGAAGAGCATTTACGTATTAATTTTGATCAAGAATTTTTAAAGCAGGCATTTTTTCAAGAATATCCAATATCTTTTATGCTTAAAAATATTGATAATTTATACAGAAACAATTTGGCATATGGTGTAAGGCTCAAATCTTTTTTGTGTTCAATTAGAGACTAAATTTTCGAATCATTCATATGACAGGACCGCACAGCGATCAAAGGACCGCAGCTCTCACATCCGTTGCTATATACCTTTCCCTTGAGTCAGCAGTTCTGTTGGCTATTTTTGTTGTGTTATTGCTCTCGTCCTCGTTTCTATCCTGGTCTCGTGATGATTTTTATTATCACTCCGGAGGTTGGCTTGAGCCAAAGCTGGCGACCAGGAGTGAAAAGGCCGCGGCGTTTATGACGAGCTCGTTGAACTGGGGAGTAAGGTCACAACCCCTTACCGCCATAAAGTAAGCTTTTTGCTAAGCCTTCCTTCATTTTTTCAATGTTTATTCACTTTTTATCTTTTAATTTTTTCAATATATTATATATATATATATATACTATAAAAGTTTCAAAAAGTACAATATGTGGAAAGAAGTCAACAGGGATATACGAATAGGCCTAGGGGGATTGTGACCCCTAGTTTCCGGTTACAAGTCGACTTTTTTACTCCAATGGATACGCTCCCGCAGCCGGTATACGCTTGTGGCCATATTTCCAGGAAGCATCAGAACAAAAAACGCACCCCTCACGAAGAAACGCGGACAATGTCATGCGTTTGCTCTTGTCATTGTGGTTACTGCCTTTTGGCGTACTTATATATACTATATATATATATTATATGTATATATATATATATACTATATATATATATATATTATATATATATATATATATATATATATATATATATATATATATATATATATATATATATATATATATATATATATATATATATATATATATATATACTAACAAGTTTGACAAACAAGTTTATAGATAAAATCTATCTTGTGTTTCAGAAACAAGCATTTTTGTGTTCATTTCGAAGGAATATATGGACTTGACAAGAATTTTTTCGAAATGAATTTATCTTAAGCCTAAAGCTCTTCCACGTGCAAGCTTTTTTGCTTGATTTTTTTGTTTTCCTATTTTTATTCCTCACCTTTGAAATTTGTTGATTGTCTTTGTCTTTATGACCTACATTACGCTTTATAATTTCCTCTTTATGGTTGAATTTCTTTTATTTCTTTGTATTTTGTAGAAAATTTTGGGATAGTGTATTATGAGTTACTTCTTACATTCTAACATTGGAATTACAATTTTATATATATATATATATATATATATATATATATATATATATATATATATATATATATATATATATACTATATATATATATACTATATATATATATATATATACTATATATACTATATATATATATATATATATATACTATATATATATATACATATATATATATATATATATATATATATATATATATATATATATATATATAATAGTAGTTTGAAAATCCAATGAACGAAAAGTAAGGAGATGCAACACGATAAACCTAACTTTCTAAAACACCCACAGAATAAAATATAATACAGCAAATCATCAATCAAATGGAAAAAAATACAAAACACAAGCTATCAAGTTACAGAAAATCAACAAAATTCAAAGGTATGGAAACGAAAAAAGAAAAGCTTAATAAAACAAGCTATATCGCTATACACGTGGAAAAAGGGCTAAGCCTAAACAAATGGAAGTGTTCACTTCGTAGAATTCGTTCTCAAGTCCAAGTATTTTACGAAGCAGACACAAAACATGTATGTTTCTGAAGAAATAGATAGATTATATCTATAAACTATTTCTACTTGGACGACATACATAAAGAAGGAATAAAAAAGAAAAAAAATGAATACCTGGAAAATGCACAGTGTATGTACAAGCGAGTCGAAACCGGGAACTCTGATAGAAGAGACCAGTGTTGCCATTCGTAAAGAAAAAATAACAAACAATCTACTGTTGCCATTCATAAGAATTGAAAAACAGTTAAGCGAAATTTTAAGAAAAAGTAATAATATACAAAAAGAGTTACTAAAATGAGGGGCTAATAATAGTAATGCTGAAGTGGAAGAGAATGTAAAAAAAGTATTAAAAATACAAGAGAATGGAGATGTCTGGCTAATATAAGATACTATGAATAGAATTATATGATACTATGAAAAGAATTATAAAAATCTAGCTATTTTAAATTTTTTAACAATACTATTTACTAAATTAGAGGGATATTTATATAAATTGCTAGTAATTTTGAGATTATTGATATGCATAGTATGTAATTTTTTATCAGATAATCTATAAATTCTAAAAAGCTGATCGAGTATAATATTTCTAAACAATTGAATCGAGTTACAGGAATTAAATGGTGAGATTTTATTAATATTAAAATTATAAAAGGCTTTTTTATCATATAAATTTGTAACAATTCTATTAGAAGGATCAATAAAAAGATTTAAATCCAAAAAATTAACATTATTACTAATAGTAGCTTCATTAGGAATTAATTCCAAATTGTCTGGATAGTAATCTATATCTATGAGATAATTTTCTGTATGTACTAAGCAAATCAGATCATCAACATATCTGTAAAAAGTATAATCTATTCAAGTAAATGACTTTTCATAATGATAAAGGTATAAATTAGCTAGCATACTGCTACTGCAGCTACCCTGTGGAACTCCTGAGACTTGTAAGTATAATTTATTTCCTTGAAAAATATAATTATTGAAAATAACAAAGTGAAGAAGTTTTGGAAAATTTATAAATTTAATTTGATTTGAAAGATGTGTAATATAAGCATTATATAGAGCTAAAATTACATCATATAGATCAGATATCTTAATATTATTAAAAAGATCTTTAAAATCAATAGTTTGAAATCCTATTACTTTTCTAAGAGATGTTAATTTATTCTTTAATTCTTTATTATTATTTAGAATATGGTAATTATTGCTAGTTTTTTAAATAAAAATAAAAATAGTAATTACACCCTTTATATGAAGAAATCACATGATCATTATAAGAAGAGATCACGTGACCCACTTCAAAATAAAATATGGCATCCATCTTGTGTCAAAATCGTGATTTTTAAAGTTCTTCTTAATTCATATTAAGTGTTGTATCCGTCCTAAAACTCCTTAATTTTTGCTTAAATTCTGTGCATCTACATACTGAAACAACGCAATTGTAATATATTTGAGTTTAAATGATCATCAAACAATGATTATTTGAATGATTATATTAACAAATGTTATTTCTACAACGAAGCCTAATTTTCACTTATGGAGAATGTAAACACCAAAAGATATAGAATGAGTTTTATAAGAATTGCTGCATTTCTTTAAAGCAAAATTATTTAGCTCATGGATTCTGCAATATAGCTGATACGGATGAAAATTCATTGATTTTACACAGAGAAGAAGACGATTTTTTCGATGAAGTTTTGAGTATAGAGTTAAATTACTTGTACCTCCATGGTTTTAAGTTTTAAATAAAATAAATTATTATAGTATTGTGATGAATGAAAGAAATGGAAAAATTTTCATGAATGAAATACTGCTTTTATAGAGAGAGCCAGGCGATTTATATTTCGATGACGTCATTTGAATAAAGTTCATTTGTTTTCAATAAAGTTTTCAAATATAATAAATTATTATAGTATTATGATAATTTAAAAAATATTACCGAGGGATGTATCGCATTTTAGAGATGTTGAAATAAATTTGCATTGAAGCTGGAAAGTGTTTCATAATCAATGCTTTATGCATGATTGATCTTTCTTGTTAAATTTTTATACGACCCCCACAAATTTGATCAATCAGAAAATTTTTATGTTTAATGCAACACGATCATTAAAAAACCTCGCATATCTGTATCTTTAAAATTGAACGGGCTATATTTAATTGAAATTGAATGTTGTGAATGGGGACCATATATCAAATTAGAAATCTAAATTTGTGACATAATACAAAAAAGATAAAACTGGATGATAATACATAGGAGACATTTTTGCGAATTCCTCTTAGGCTCACGATGCAATCAAGGATTCTTAAGCACTTTTCACATTGAGGTACGCCGCTTTTTATTTGAAACAATTAAAATAAATAAGTAAACAAATGCAAGTATGTATTTGATTTTGAAATTTAGCATAATTTTTTCAAAACGAAGAATAGAACTCACAGACGATTTTCTCTTTCCTTTAACTCTAATTTAGCCGTTTCATATGTTTATAAAAAATAATTTAAAAAAACTGAAGAATGAAATGCAGACGATTTATTTTTTAATTCACGTATTTATTCCCAGTATTATTTCTATTCAATACAACTAAACTTTTTTTAGTATTATACCAAAATAAAGAAGATTAGAAATCATTCAGTGAATCGTCATCATGTTTAGTTCTGAATTGACGAATTAAGAACACGTAACTAGTTGTGTATTATGGTATTTTTAATGAATAACGAGCTTTTCGAATTAACAATGATGTGTGCTCTGTGTAATAAAAAGTACTGCAGAAACTGCTCGGGATTTTGGACGGCGATATCCAAACTTCCCTGAAATTTCACTTACATTTGTTTATAAGATGATGAGGAGATTAAGAACTACCTGTTCATTTCATCCAAGACCTGGCCCTGGAAGAAATCGTTTGTACACGTAGGACCAAGAAACTGACATCATCGCATATTTTTCTTTCAACCCACGAACAAGCATTCGAAAAGCAAGCGAAACTTTGGGGTTACCTAGGATGTCAATTGCCAGAACACATGGAAAATGCCATTGGCATCCATTTTGTATTCATGGACTTAAAGCATTCCCTCCGATTTTGACGGGCGTGTAGCATTCTGCAACTGGTTGTTAATCCAACAAGACATCAATTCTAACTTTGTTAAGAACATTCTGTGGACTGATGAATGTGTGTTTACGGAAGATGGAGCAATCAATACACACAGCGATCATTATTGGGATAATACGAAACCATTTTTTGCCCGTGAAATACATCACCAGAGAAAGTTTTCTGTATCTGTATGGTGCGGAATTTGGAATGGAAAACTGATGGCTCCTGTATTTTTTGAAGGGACTCTTACAGCTGAAAAATACATGCAGCTTATTTTTTTTTTTTTTTTTTTTAATTCAATTAACGTGGCAACAACAGATCGAAATCCAGTTACAGTAGCCACACAAGCCTCCATGCCTTATTCGGGATTCGAACCCGAGCCCTCCACACATCAGCCGAACACGCTATCCACTACACCACCTGGGCGGCCTGCAACGGTACTGCAACGGATTTTATGGAGACGACATCATTATCGCTTCTAAAAACATGTTTTATCAACAAGATGGCGCGCCTGCACACTGGGCTATAATTGTGACAAACTGGCTCAACGAAAACTTTGATAAACAGTGGATTGGTTTGAAGGAGCCACATAATGGTCCCCCAGATCCCCCGATTTAACTCCCTTTCGATTTTTACTTATGGGGTCGTCTTCGAACACTAGTTTATAATACTCGCCCACTAAACGCAATTGACCTTAAACAAAAGACAATTGATACTTGCAACATTATTAGTGGTGAAAAGCTCCAAAATATTTATAGAAGCATATATAACTGCGTAGTGAGTATCACTGCTTTATATGATCTCTGTCTGTGTAATGCTTTAATTAGATGAATTTGTGATAAAAATTTTTGACACATATATTAACGTATTTTTGATCTAAACAATTTCCATCGTCAATTTGTTTATGATCCCTATTTTCACGGATGAAACAGGCTTTCACAGGGTACGTAAAAATGGCATAAGTCAGATTTTTTCCTTTATCATAAGTCAGTTGAGTTTAAAGATACAGATATGCGGTTTTTTTTAATGATTTTGTTGCATTAAAAATAAAAATTTTGTGATTGACCAAATTTGTCTAAGGGGATCGTATAAAAATTTAAAAAGTGTAACTTTTTGAAAATTAATGGAAGGACTATTTCATTAACATAGTCTTATTTCCTACCTTACTTTCAATATTTTTGCAATTTACATTGTTCACTTATTTCCAACAGGTAAAGAATTAAAGCGCGTTTCAATTTTTTTGGGACACCCTGTATATATATATATATATATATATATATACATATATATACATGCAAATAACCTATACATAGACAATATATAGGTTAGACAATGTTCATAGTTTTCTGCAAGGTGTAAGAGTCAATATTACTTTCATTAATAAAGTTTTAAATACTTGAACAAATAGAAAAATATGAACTATACATGATATTGTAAAGAACAAATATACCCGGGACAAAATACAATATTTTCGAAACAGTTCATCTCTTTGCATTCAGTGCATATAAGTAAATATTTAAATAGCAGTCGACTTCACCGAGAATCAGAATCCCAAAAGCTGTAAAATAAGCCTCAGACTATACCAAACTGAGGGCACAAACTTTGAAAATACCAGAGAAGTTTCAAATAATGTTAGACACAAGGTTTTAGAATAAAATATTTTCTACACACATACCGAAACTACCACAGTGAATATAAGATATAAAATTCTGGCAAGAAATCCTGCCGAATACACTCAACTCAGATAAAAGCCTTTTTCTCTCTCTAATAGTGATCTTATTTTATGCAAATGGTGAGCTTGAAAGGTGCACGAAAATTTTCAAACGTCATTTTGTGGAAGACTGTGAAAAATGCCTGTTTTGAATGCAAGGAGAAGGAGCTAAAATATTTCTATTCGTATTGATGTCAGTGTGGTAGGATGCAAAAGACGGATTTTACTTATATACAGGAGAATAAGCAAAAATTGATATGTGAAACAGGAAAACATGTTTTGAAATGGAAGTCTATTTCGAAAAGTACTCGTTTGAAAAGTCTAGTCAAATGTAAAATAATTCGTTTTAAAACTGCTGTCTGGTTCATATTCACATAATCCACCCATAGGGGGCGATTTCATAATTAGGATTGCGCTTGCAATGCAGATAATGAACAATACATGAACAGGTTTCACACTTATTATGAACTCTTCAGCATAGTGTTACAAACGTGTAAAAATGCCTTCATTGCAGGTTCTTTTGAGAACCAGAAGAGTAAAACAACTTTACAGGCAGCCATTCTTGTTACTTCAATGCATGATTGCCATATTTGAACTCTCGATGTGGGATTTCCAGATTTGGCGATTAATTGCTAGGCGACTTTTCGAGTATTATCGAACCTTCTTGAAATAGCGAATGTTCTGGGAGATATGAGTCTCTGGAAGTTTCTACGGAGAGTATATAAAAAGAAACATCGCTTAGTTGGAGAGCATTTGATGTGATAACTTTAACTTTAAATACTCTCTTGTACTTAAACTTTAATTATTGCTTATCTAGCACTGTTTATAACTTAACTTAAATTTGTTTATTTTATTTACTTAATTTAAAAGTCACCAAAATTTTTTAACTTGTAGTAAAAGTTTTTCTTCCTCAGAGCTTGCTCTGTTTTTCTATTTGCTGCCCTTAAGGCACTGGCCCCTCCCCCCTTCCTCCTTAGTCACCGACTTGCAGGTTGAAGCCATCCAAGACAACAACCAACCAGAATCCAGCACACAGTAACTTCCAGTCCAGCGCCCTCAATGGAGCAGAGCGCACACCGCATATTGCTATACATGTTACATTCACTCACAAGTGAACATACTGCTATATTCGATGTGGGGTTAAGTGCTTCTGCACAGGAACCCCGGAAGGATTTGTCTTGGCTTGGCATTTGATGTGATACAAGCAGTGGCGGCTCGCGTATAAGCACTGTGGCACTGCGGGAACGACAGTGCTCTCTCTCCCTCGCAGCCTCGCTTGCAGCTTCCTATGTGCGCATGCGCTCAACAGTCAAACACCGCTCTCTCTCTCTCCCTCGCAACCTCGCGTGCAGCTTCCTATGTGCGCATGCGAGGCTGCGAGGGAGAGAGAGCACTGTCGTTCCCGCAGTGCCACAGTGCCTATACGCGAGCCGCCACTGGATACAAGCTACATTGCATTGTGAGATACTTCAATATTTTGTGAATAGCATCTGTGGTTTTGTGAAATGAGTGAAGCATTTAATCGCTGTTTTGCTGTATCTGAGAGTTATTTTATGATCTTGTGAGATAGTTATTGAGCTATTTTCTGTACGTTGTTCCTTACCTACCAAATTTTATGAAATTCGGTCCATTAGTTTTTTAGTTAGAGTGATTACAAAATCTGCACAGACAGACAGATACGCAGACACACACACAGACGTCACGCTAAAAATAGTTTTTTCGTATTCTAGAAGTCTCGAAACGTGTAGATCCGTCGAAAACTCGAATTGCGATTTTCGACATGATTCCAATACTTTCCCTATACATTACCATGTATTGCAGGGAAAGTTAAAAACAGTTCCTGATCGTAGACATGAATCCAGGAGTTGTGCTTATTCGTCAATCAAAATCTAGGTATAAGGTGTTTATCTGACAATTTTTGTATTTGCACGTTATAGGGACTCCTGAACAGATTTTAAACACTTTCCTATGACCAATCATAAAATTTGGAGTTCTACAGAGCACTTGCCATTTGATAAAACGTTTGTTAATTTTGATTGGGACCATTTCACTTTTAAAACATAGGACCAACATAAATGAAAAAATACATTATAAGTACTCCTGAACACTTCCCTGTCAGTCCAAATCGAAGTATAAGGTAATGTTTTCCGAAATATTTTGTATTTGAGATTTCGGTGAAAAGTATACGTACTCCTGAACACATTTCATATACAATCTCATGAAAAGCGATTGAGGTCTCCTTGGAGCTAAGGCCTCTCCATAAATTAATCTGGCTTCCATTTTTTCTCGACCGCCCTGTTTGTATGTTTGACCCCATATGATACCGTTCGTAGAATTATCATTGTTTTCCATAGAAAATAACGCTTTAATCGAATTCTTTAAAATTTTTATTTATTTGCAAATTATATTAAATTAATATTTTTAATTATTTATGGAAGGAATATTAAAATATATAGAATTGCATATTTCACGTTTTTATTATTTTAATATACACGCATTACTATATTCTTTAGTAAGCAACACCGCTCAAAATAACGAGTTCGTACCATAAGCATCCGAACTGAATCCCAAAGCCTTCACCACTCATGATCCCAAGTTATTTATTCACAAAGGGATCTTCCCTGACCCCCCAGGCACAGCGGTGGGGTTGGTAAATTTGTTTCTGAGAATTCCCAGAAAATACCTCACCTCCTCAATATAGGAAATGGGACTAATCTTTTGGCACGCTTTGAATGTCACCAAAAGTCAGAGGTAGATAGAATTGACGAATTATCGCTCTTCTGTAATTTTGAACGAATTCATCTCCAAATGCGTTGCACCATCTAGTGATAGCGAATCAAAGATTGAAACACTGAGGATTCCTCTTAAGCTGTGTGAATAAGTGTTCGTTATCCAGAAATTTGGACTCGTTTTTGTATCCTGAGACGATCTCACGATTCTGGAGCGTACGTTCGTAACAATATAATACCCGATAGCTGACATGGTAATAAGATAATGTGCTGTTCCATAATCAAAATCCATGGCGTAAACATAGATTTCAGGGGTCGTACAAAATTTAGTTTTTCTAGATAAATTTTTTTTCGAAAATGTAACAAATTTAGCAAAACTTTTATACAGCCCACAAATTTCCGTCGAAAAAATTAATGAATGATATCTCGGGTAATTTTAATCGTATGACAATGGAACATTTTGATGTGACTTATAGGACTATGGAAAATATTTTTTATAAATGAACATTTTTTTGGGGGGGCTCGTATAAAAAGTTACATTATGTACCATGGAGGTAAAAAAGTAAAGCGTTAAAACTTCATATTAAGAAAACGGTAATATCGTTCGCGACAATCATTCAGGGGGCGTTGGGATAAGAAAAGTAGTCCTACAAAGTACGCATTCCTATGGCGAAAGGTTTAAAATATTTATTTAACCGTCAATTTTGTAAAGATAAATTATTAGCGTAATGCAAAGTAGAACTGAAACAATAAAGAACATTCCTACGTATACAAAATTATTTTACTTTTCAATTTATTTTTATCTCCATATATTCTGTACCCTATCTTACAACTATAAAAAAAATCTGATGTGGGCAACACATGACTTTCCTTATATAATGCAATGAATTTACTACTTTTACAATAAAAAAATAGGTTTTTCTTATAGTAGATATATATTTTCTTTCCAAGATATTGAATTTTCTTCAATTAGTCGTCATTTTCATTGATTTGGTGTCATTTTTATCCATTTGGCGAGATTTTCGTTAATTTGGCAACATTAAAAGAGTCGCCAAGTTGGCGAAATACCGCCAAATTCAGCGCCAAAATCTCGCCAAGCATTATGGACGGAGAAATAAGTTATTCTTATAGCAGATAAATAATTATTGGCGTTCAAATACAAAAGTATTACTCAAAGTATCTTTTCTCATGAATGGAACCAGCTAGATCCACGAGAATGATGTCACCCAATTTATCGCATGATATTACATATGAAAAATGAACATGTTTCTCAACAGTTAATATTTTTTTTTAATTTATGGGATTTTTTGATAAATTTATTTAAAAAATGTGCAATATCTCAAGAACGATTCATGCTAACGTTCTAAAGTTTATGTCAATCGTTTTTAAGGAAAAATTACATAAGAAATGGCTATTTGCGTAACTGTATTAAAGGTTTTGATTTTTTGATGATTTGTTCAAAATTTCAATCGAAAATTTAGGAGGGTTCTGAACATTCGATTACTTTTAGAAATAATAGGCTTCCAGTATTCATGGATTGTGATTTTTGTACCAAATTTCATTCGAATTGCTCTATTTGTTCGTGAGATATCGTTTCCACAGACTCACTGACACACACACACACACACACACACACACATACTTTCACACGCACACATACTTTCACACACACACAGATATCACCTCAAAAATGTTCGATTCGTGATCAGGGATGCTTGAAACGTGCTCCCCCATCGAAAACTCGAATTCGAATTTTCGACCCCGTCACAATACTTTCCTTATACATTATGTATATAAGGAAAGAAGTACTGGTTAATTTTACTCGTAATTAGGGAACCCTTAATTTAAAAATAATTAAAAATACATATACTAAATATTACGCCATTCTGTTGTGTCAACTAATAATAGCAGTTACTTTAGTAACACTAGCGACACCTACATATTATTCTTAAAGCATTATGGCATTTTCAAGCGTTTCATCCATAAGGAGTTTTATCTCCTTCTTTGTAACACATGATCGAAATTCGTAAACAATAGCATTCTACTTTTTATTGAATTAGAACTATGAGTCTACGGCACATCGGTTAAAAAATTATTTAGTCGTGCAATATTTTTGAAAGCTCCGGTATAGTTACATGTAGTATATAAAAAAAAGTTTATTTATAATTTATATCAAATGAAATATGAAGAAGACTGTCATTTCTGCCCTGAAAAGTTCACAAAACTTTCGTAAAAAGAAAATCATGACGTACGCAAAATTGTGTAACTTAGAAATATATTCAAGACTGAATTCAATACTTTAAGAGAACTTCCGTATGCATTCAATAGAAATAAAAATCAAAACACTCGCCAACTTTGGTGTCGTAGAATCTTAAATTTGTAAAATAAGCCCCAAAATACACCGAACTAAGAGCATTATCTTAGGAAACACGGGGAAAGTTTCTAGGTGAACTACGAGCTTTTTAACGGGATATGTTTTAGAATGAAATATTTCTGGCACACGCATCTCGGAGTTTTTCAGTTACCATACTAAAGAATAAGATATAGAATTGCGAGAGGTAATCATGCCGAACGTTCTAAACTCTGAAAAAAGGCCTTTTTCCTTTCTAAAAGAGGCTTTATTTTATGCAAATAGTGAGCTTGAAGTGTTAAAGTAAGATGGAAAAAGTATTTTATGACAGCATGGGGGAAAAAGCGTGTTTTGAACGTGAAAAGGAAGAGTTGAATATTTCATCTACGTGTTGGCTTTATTAGCTTAACTCTTTGAACTTTGGGTGTTTGATTATTCCGCACTCTAACACTGCCTATTCTGACATTTTTGAAACTGTCTAAAAATGACAATTTACCGTCACTACATCTTATTTGTATATTAGCAAATATATCCAGCATGGCGCGAGATTTCAAAAATGTTAACATTCTAAGCGCTATCATGTTCCTTTTAAAAAAAATATGATGTGGACAACACATGACTTTCCTTATATAATGCAATGAATTTACTACTTTTACAGTTGAAAAAAAATGTTATTCTTATAGTAGATACTTATATTCTTTCAAAGATATTGAATTTTCTTGAATTAGTCGTCATTTTTACTGACTTAGCTTCATTTTTATCCATTTGGCGAGATTTTCGTTAATTTGGCAACATTTAAAAATGTCGCCAAGTTGGCGACATTTCGCTAAATTCGTCGCCAAAATCTCGCCAGGCATTATGGACGGAGAAATAAGTTATTCTTACAGCAGATAAATGACTATTGTCGTTCAAATACAAAAGTATTACTCAAAGTATCATTTCTCGTGAATGGAACGAGTTAGATCCACAAGAATGATGTCACCAAATTTATCGCATGATATTACATATGAAAAGTGAACATGTTTTTTAACAATTAATATTTTTTTTAATTTATGGGACCGTTGATAAATTTATTTAAAAAATGTGAAATATCTCGAGAACGGTTCATGCTAGCGTTCTAAAATTTATGTCAATTGTTTTCTAAGGAAAAATTACATAAAAATATCTATTTGCGTAGTTTTATTGAAGGTTTTGATTTTTTGATGATGTTTTCAAAATTTCACTCGAAAATTTAGGAGGGTTTTAAACATTCAATTGTGTTTTAAAACAATAGACTTCCAGTATTCATAGATTGTGATTTTTGTTCCAAATTTCATTCGAATCGCTCCATTCGTTCGTGAGATATCGTCTCCACAGGCTCACTGACACACACACACACACCACACACACAGACATCCCCTCAAAAGTGTTCGATTCGGGATCAGGGATGCTTGAAACGTGCTCTCCCGTCGAAAACTCGAATTCGAATTTTCCACCCCGTCACAATACTTTCTTTATACATTATGTATATAAGGAAAGTAAAAATGTCATTAAAACGTTGAATTTAATTCGTCTATAAAAGTAAAAAGTATAAGCGTAGGCAAATCTAAAGAATAAAACATCCTGGTCCCGTTTGTAAACTAATGTTCAAAAATATAAAGTTTGCAAATATACGTCGAAATGAAGACCATGAAATGGTATCAAAGTAATTCCTCCTATCAATTTTTACCCCGTTGCAACAATCATTCTAACGCATCCGGAAATATATGGATAAAAAAAAAACCTTTCTTCAAAATATTATTGTAATGTTATATTCCATGGCCGTAACTGATATAATATTAATAATATAATACCCATGGAGTTAGAGCGGTGGATATAAAACTCCTGTGAATGGAACGCTTGAAAATGCCATAATGCTTTGAGAATTATATCTAGGTATCTTTAGTGTTACCAAAGTAGCTGCTATTGTTAGTTGACACAACAGAAAGGCGTAGTATTTAGTATATGTATTTTTGATTATTTTTAAATTAAGATTCCCTAATTATGAGTATAATTAACCAGTATTTGTCATAGTTCTAGGATAGAGTACAGAATATAGGGAGATAAAAATAAATTGAAAAGAAAACAATTTTGTATACCTAAGAATGTTCTTTATTGTGGTCAGTAGTACTTTGCATTGAGCTAATAATTTTTTTTTTTTTACAAAATTGATAGTTTAAATAAATATTTTAGACCTGTCGCTATAGAAATTCATGCAATGCAGGACTACTTATTCTATCCCAGCGCTACTTTTATTATTGTCTCACACGATATTGTCATTTTCTTAATGTGAACTTTTAACTCCTTACTTTTATCGCCATGATAATACATTGATTTAATTTCTTTTTTTATTAATTTCTTTATTATTGAAATTAGCTAAATTTAATGAAAATCACCTGCTCCTGAAATACATTTAATTTGATTCTGCTAAGCAACATTATATAATTTCATTCAATTAAAATTTCGAAAAAGAAAATATCGTGTGCATAATGGCATTTCTATGAAACAGTTTTTTTTATTAAAATATCCACAACCAAAATATTCGCCAGCTTCGGTGCCTCAGAATTTTAAAGTTGTAAAGGAAGTCTCAAACTCTACCGAACTAGCTGCATTATCTCAGAAGGCACTGGAAAGTTTTAGGCTGTGTGAATCAAGAGCTTTCCAACGGGATAAGGTTTAGAATAAAATATTTCTGGCACACGCATCTTAGAGATTTTCAGCTACTATAGTGAATGAGATATAGAATTCCATGAGAGAAAATCTTGTCGCGAGTTCTAAATAATATATATATATATATATATATATATATATATATATATATATATATATATATATATATATATATATATATATATATATATATATATATATATATATTTCCCTTGCTGACAGAGGTTTTATTTTAAGCAAATAGTGAGTTTAAGCAGCGAAAGTAAGATGGGAAAACAATTTTATGGCAGTATGTGGAAAAAACGTGTTTTGAATGCAAAAAGAATTACACAAATTTTTCATCTGCTTGTTGGCATTGGTGTCTTAACTCTTTGAACGCCTGCTTATTCAGTACTTTGACATTGCCTTTCTTCGTATTTTTATACCCTTTAAATATTTTAATAATTTCTAGTCATTGCTTCTTATTTCTTATGATTATTTATATATTGTTATTATTGCAGTTACGTATTTAATTCAGATGTAAGAGAAATAACTACGTACACATACTAGACAAGCAATAACCTGATCTCACAAAATGCACCACTGTCAAAAGAACTCCCTGTCCAGATGGTAAAAAACTCCCTGGCAAGTGCAAGAAACAAGTGCAAGAACCTCTTTCTATAGAAGTCATAAAATCTTAAAACGGTTTGTGCAAAGTCCCCACAGGGTCCTGTTGAAAGATCAGGGATCTTTCAACAGGGTACCCTAGACCTAAAATTGCAGCTTTGGGCCTGCGGAGATTTAGTACAAACCATTTTGATTTTGAGATTTCATAATTTTTACTTTCCTTATATACATAGTATAATGTATAAGGAAAGTATTGTGACGGGGTCGAAAATTCGAATTCGAGTTTTCGACGGGAGAGCACGTTTTAAGCATACCTGATCACGAATTGAACATTTTTGGGGTAATCTCTGTGTGTGTATGTCAGTGAGTCTGTGGAGACGATATCTCACGAACGAATGGAGTGATTCGAATGAAAGTTGGTACAAGAATTACAAGTCATGAATACTGGAAGTCTATTGTTTTTAAACACAATCGAATGTTCAGAACCCTCCTAAATTTTCGAGTGAAATTTTGAAAAAATCATCAAAAAATCAAAACCTTTAAAACGGTTACACAAATAGACATTTCTTATGTAAGTTTTCTTTAGAAAACGATTTTCATAAACTTTAGAACGCTAGCATGAACCATTCTCGGGATATTGCACATTTTTCAAATAAATTTATCAAAAAATCCCCTAAATTAAAAAAAAAATTAACTGTTGAGAAATATGTTCACTTTTCATATGTAATATCATGCGATAAATTGGGTGACATCATTTTCGTGGATCTAACTCGTTTCATTCATGAGAAAAGATACTTTGAGTAATACTTTTGTATTTGAACGCCAATAGTTATTTATCTGCTGTAAGAATAACTTATTTCTCCGTCCATAACGCTTGGTGAGATTTTGGTAGAATTTGGTAGAATGTCGCCAACTTGGCGACTTTTTTAAATGTTGCCAAATTAACGAAAATCTTGTCAAATGGATAAAAATGACGCTAAATCAATGTAAATGACGACTAATTGACGAAAATTTAATATTTTGGAAAGAATATAAGTATCTACTATAAGAATAACCTATTTTTTTACTGTAAGAGTTGTAAATCCATTGCATTATATAAGGAAAGTCATGTGCAGCCCACATCAGATTTTTTGAAAGAAGTTCTTGACTCTTATACTTCGCGGGGAGTTTGTTTTACCATAAAGTGATGTTTTTCGTGATATCAAGTTATCGTTTGTCTAGCATGTACGTTTATTGCTTTTACATTTGAATTACATACACTTCTCCAATAATAACACTATATAAAAAATTATAAGAAATAAGTAGCAATGACTAGAAATTAAACTGTGTGTTTACCGTGTTTTTGTGAGAGATTTCAATACATTTTGTAAAAATATTTATTAACATAATTAAATAACAATGATGTAGCAGGCATTGAAAATTGTACTTTACCGCGCAGCATCATTTGTTTTTGTTTTTCAATATATATTATTTATGTAAATTATATATTTTGTAATTTATGTAAACTATAAATCAATATTATCTTTACATTTTAAGAGAAAAGTATATACCTGTAACCAGGCTATTCAAAATAATTCATTAAAATCGGTTCAGTAGTTAAGACTATAGATCTGTCAACATCGAAGGGAAAAAATCTGATGTGGGCAGCACATGACTTTCCCTGCAGACTCATATTTACGTTCCCTTTATATCTTCAATAATTCATTATATTGAGTTTAATTGTACATAATAACGGCCATAATTATTTAAAATGGCACTGAATTTACACTTTTAATTAGATTTTCGTTCTCTGTTGGTAACTGGACTTTTTTTCAACGGTGGCGTAGCGAAAATGCGAAAAAACTATTTTTTATTACAAAACAAATGACACAAACTTTAGAACGTTGTCATATACCGTTTTCGAGATATTGACCTTTTTCAAATATATTTACAGTACAATTTCAGTAATCCGTCACTATTAAAATCCAGCTAGTATCAGATTACTGGATTTGTCGAATTATTGGATTTGTCGGAATACTATAAATTAGGATAGTAGGTAAATGAAGTGTTTAAAACGTAAGTTGTTATATTATGCATGTAATTAAACTTACTATAGTGCACCCATGTGCAAAACAAATCTAGATTTATGTATTACAATCTTATACATATTGTGCTTTGCAGTCTACTATTTTGTGTAAAATAATAACTGTTTGAAGTAATAGTTTTTAATAAATGTTTGCTTTTTGTCGTTGTTAGACGTGCCACAGTTTGGCAGCCGGTGTATTGAAGTGCCATATTACCGATATTGTACTGTATTCACTAGACATATTTTCAGATATTTTTCATTCATAAGAGAAGATACTTTTGTATTAGTTTTGAATTTCGATGTCCAAGAATTCGCCAATACTCATTTATTTCACGGGATAGTAATTACAAAAATGCATTTTGATGAGGATTTTGCACGTGAGTATGAAAAAGTCATTTTGTTTGAACTTAAAAGTTGCCAAAAGCGCCTAATTACAAATTTCCTTGATGTTACTTCAATGCCAGATTCGCAGCTCATTATTTATGTGTGAAACAAATTAAGTCATTTCATCATGTAAGGAAAGTCATGTACTGATAAGCATTTTTTTTGGGGCAAGGGCTATTGTTAAATTCTGCTATAGTTAAATCACCAAATCTTTACCTGCTCACAATTTCCAAGCGAAAAACTTGCCAAGTACCACAATTTCGCACACTTCTATAGAAATTGATAAATTCAGACAAAAACCGTGAAACAAAGGAGAAAAGAAAAAAAAATCAAAATCACAACTGTATCTGTAACATGAGCCATATAAATCACATAAAAAAAATCAAATTCCCAATAAGTAAATCAAAAATCAAATATTCACTTAAACAAACATTTCCATTAAATCAATTAACATATTTCTCAACACCTTTCTTAACTCTAAACAAACATAAATTCAACATGAAACTGCTCAACTTTATATAACTCCACACTAACACAAATTCATTAGATTCATGTAAAAAAATGCTCCACAAATAGGCAATCAAAGAGAAGTATAGAAGAAAAATAATAAACAGAGCTTTTTATCATTAGTTGTTATGAGAAAAACATAAATTTTAATGAAAACTTTGGTCCAGTCAAAGAATTCCAATAATCAAGACAACAAATTTCGAAATGGTACTATAAATAACAACCTATTAATATAAATCATCAAATTCGTCACCATCTCTCTTCACTCCACAAAGAAAACACAATTATTTGAAGCAAAATTCCTCTATTTAAATAACAATATCAAAGTCGGCTCAGGTTAAAAAAAAAAAAAAAAAAAAGAAAAAAAAATGTGGAATATTTATCTCAAATAATTAATTCAATTTCCTAACAATTTGGAATTGAACACGAGAAATTAACCGAATTGTTTTCAAATTATACAATAGGCTGATAACTTGGCATATTAGATCGTTCAAAAGACAAAAATAAACTAAAATGGCATTATGCATCATTTTATACAATGATAAACACGAATCCAACAAATATGGTGCAACATTTTGCACTCTCAACAACATCAATATAATTCGCTATACCATATCTCAATACCATATCCGTGTATCTGGAACTCGAAAAAAAAATTTCATAAAAATAATCAAAAATTAACACAGGGGGCCGAGGGTTATGAGTCCTCACTAAGGTTGTGAATCTTTTTTGAATTCCCCCAAAATAGCACAATTCAAATCCATCAAAATATCTCATCGTGTATACGTGTAAGTGATACATTTAAATTTACTAACAGTCAAGTATATCAAATTACTTTAAACAAAATATCAAAAGAAAAATTAAATTACAAATCCCCATTTAATTTTTAAAACCGAAAAGAACTCAAAATTGCAATGCACAACTTAAAATATTCCAGATGAAAAAATATAAATTTATCTTCTATTAATAAAATTAATTTTCCACTTTAACGACCGAAAAATTAAAAACAGCACAAATATATCAGATTTAGAACTAAGAACAAATAATCTTGTCGAAATTCTATTTGAGTGTGAAAACCAAATACATGATCAATATAAAAAAACCCCAAGATAATTCAAGCTGAGATTTATGTCACACTCATATTGGAGTGTAAAAAACAACTGACTTTATCTATCATTCCAATCAATCAACTTTTTCATAAGCCACATTCACACTTCAGTGTGCTATCAAATCTCAATTCTAAATCATAACAAAACAAGAAAGATCAATCATGCTTAAAGCATTGAATATGAAACACTTTCCAACTTTAGTGCAATTTTAATTAAACATCTCTAAAATGCAATACATTCCTCGGTAATATTTTAAAACTTATCACAATACTACATTAGTTTATTATATTTGCAAACGTAAACCTTCATCGAAAAAATTAACTTCATTCAAATGACGACATTGAAATATAAATTGCCTGGTTTAAACATCTCTGAAATGCGATACATTCCTCGGCAATATTTTTAAAATTATCATAATACTACAATAATTTATTATATTTGAAAACTTCATCGAAAACAACTGAAATTCATTCAAATGACGTCATAGCAATAATAACACGCCTGGCTCTCTCTATATAAGCAGCTTTTCATTCATTAAAATTTTCCCATTCATTTCATTCATCACAGTACTAAAATAATTTATTTTATTTAAAAACTTTAGACCATGGAGCTACAAGTAATTAAACTCTATGCTTAAAACTTCATCGAAAAAAATCGTCCTTCTCTCTGTAAAATCAATGAATATTTCATTCATATCAGCTATGCAGACTCCATGAGCTAAATAATTTTGCGTTAAAGAAATACAGCAATTCTTATACAACTAATTCTACATATTTTGCTGTTTACATTTTATATAAGTGAAAAACAGGCTTCGTTGTAGAAATAATCAAATTTGGATGATCATTTAAATTCAAATATATTGTAATTGCGTTGTTTCAGTATGTAGAGGCACATAATTTAAGCAAAAATAAAGTGGTTTTAGGACAGATACAACACTCAAATTAAAAAAAATGAATTGAATGAATTGAATTAAAAAAAACTTTAAAGATCACGATCTTGAGACAAGATGGAAGCCATATTTCATTTTGAAGTGTGTCACGTGATCTTTTCATATTATGGTGACGTGATTACTTCATATAAGAGGTGTAATTATTATTTTAATTTATATTTAAAAAATTACTGAATATATTTTGCTGAAATTATTTTTATATATTTTATGGAATAAAATTATTACCTAAAATTTTCGAAGCAATTTGTGAATTTTAAATCCGCTTAAAAAATGTTTGAAAAATTAGGTCCCATAGGGTTCAATGTATTTCATTTTTTCAACCCGGGTGCAATCCAAAACTAATTGGGTGATATTATTAATTTATATTCCCATAGGTCCGACAGACCTTCTGAACAACGTACTAAAATTTCATTTTGATTTTTTCATTTTGATTGAGTCATTTTCACGGCAGTTATCGTGCTAACGAGCAGACAGACAGACAGATAGGCAGACAGACAGAATGAACAAAGTCAGAAACACTTTTCAACTTTATTGTAAAGTGTTTAAAACTTACAGGTTGAATAACTATCGCTTTGATTCAAGACAATTTAACTTAAAATAATATTATCATCAAATTTACTCAATTAATTTTACTCTATTTTATCAAAATAATTCTAAAAGATGCTGGTAGCGTGGGTTACAATAAATACAATTAAAAAAATAAGGAAAGAGAGTGAAAAAGAGCGCGAATTTATTTATATACTGTCAAAAATCGCTGCCACACATCTTAAACAAAGCTATCGATGAACGATATAAGAATTAATGACAGACAATTTTAATATTACGATCAACCAATTAAAAACTCGAAATTTTAAAAACAGAACAGAAATTTTAAAGCAGACGAAAATTAAAAAGAAATGAAGTGTAACGATTTGTAATATATGAATTCGGCAATAATTTAATAATGGATGATTCTGAAAAATTAAAACAGCTGAAAATAAATTTAAAATGAAAAATCGCGATAAATCATCAAATTCTTAACCGAAAGCAAAAAATTTAGAATCAAATCAAAGGGAATAAAAAGGGGAATAAAAACGAGATTCCTAAAATTCACTAAATAGTAAAAGCAACCCAACACCTGTTTAATTAATATACTTGGGCTTATCAATTATTTCGATTACAAACGACGACAGACAAAATGTGTCTGAGAGGAAAGCTAATGCAGCCAAGTTTATATATATATATATATATATATATATATATATAAGAAAAAAGTTGAATATAAAATTTGAATAGAAAAAATATTTATATAAGAAAAGTGAGAAGCTGTAACACGAAAATTGAACTATCTAACAGGCTTACGAAATAAAAGTATAAGTCAACAAATCCTCAAGCAAATGGAAAAAATAAAAAAAAACAAATAAATAAAATAAATATCCAATCAACAAGTCAATGAAAAGTATCAAAATACTAAGGTATGGTATCGAAAAAAGAATAACAAACGAAATCAAGCACAAACGCTATACACGTAGACAAGGCTCTAAGTCTAAATCATGAATTGTTCACTTCCACAAAAATCATAATCATGCCCAAAGTTTTTTGTAGAAGCAAACACAAAAATGTATGTTTCTGAAGAAATAGATAGATTATATCTATAAACTATTTCTACTTGGAAGACATACATAAATAAGAAAAATAAAAGGAAAAATGGATACCAAAAAAACTGACTGAAAAAACACACACTATATATATATATATATATATATATATATATATATATATATATATATATATATATATATATATATATATATATATATATATATATATATATATATATATAAATAAATAAATAAATATATATATATATATATAAATGTATATATATATATATATATATATATATATATATATATGTATATATAAAATTGATGATTTTGATTTTTACTTGTAATATATATACCTGAGAATTACCATTAGAAAAATGGTGTATATAAAAAATGAAATGAAAAAGGACGGATGTGGTTACAAAAAGACTATACAACAAGCTGTTGCATCATGCAAACATGTATATGAGAGAATGTAAGAAAGAAATTTAACTCATGTCTAATGCAGTTACCTAAGGTACTATTCCCCGGGTACCCTACATAAGCATACAAGATGTAAATTCAGAAGTTAAAAGATGAAAAATTGCAAATCAGGAACAAAGTGTAGCACGATGAGCTAGGCCTTCTCTAGCTTCCAAAAAGTTTGGAAATTGAATAAGAGGTTTAAAATGAATGTTAAGAGGAATAAAATGAATATGAATATGAAAAGCATTTCTGAAACCCTGTACGTTATCAAGGGCCATACATGTTTCATTAATGATGATTCTACATTTCTGTGTACACAACTGTAACATGCATTACAGAAATAATGTACATGGCCCGACGTAGAAGAAAATACAAAGTGGATCAAATACATAAGGAAAGCAAGTATGAATATAATATATTCTTTTACACCAGCTTGTGGCTAATTATTTAAATGAGGATACAATGAAATTTAAAGAAAAATCAAAAGAATATGATGAAGATATATCTACTCCTTGTACTGTTGAACTTCAGAAAATACATGAAACTGACCAATCATCTCAGAACCGTTTACAGTGAATTTTTGTGACTGACTAAGCAGCTTTTTTCAAAGCAGGTTATAGTTAAGAATACGAAGTGTTTAACTGTTAGAAGATAACATGGAGATAATGAATTATTTAGAAATGTTAGAGTATGATCTGTCAATATGTTGCTGTAATTGTTGCAAGTTGTTGAATTTAAATTTAAAATGTGTTTTAATAAAAGAAAAAATAAGGTTGGACGGGTAGTTATTTTTGATAGTGGTGTTTATGAATTTATGAAGATGTTTTTTGTAGTAACATGGTGTACTTAACATTTTGATTCTTAATAACTGGTTATTAATAATATTTCTATATACTGATTTTGAAAGATTGGAAGTTAAATGTTGAAGTTTATTTACTTTGAAGTTATAAGTTTCTGTTTTGTCATAAATTTTGAATTTTAGTGTGTCTGCATTTTGAATTTTTAAACTAACGTCTAGAAAATTGATGCAGTTGGATGTATATACATTTTCAATAAGTTGTAGATTTGGTGGATATATATATATATATATATATATATATATATATATATATATATATATATATATATATCCGGAACTCTGCCGTAATTATCTTAAAATACTACAAAATTTTCAAATAGACCGAGCTATGAGTTTTCCATAGGGATAAAGTTTAGAATAAAATATTTCCTGTACACGTTTCAAAATTTTCCGAGCCGCCGTAGTGAATACGATATAGAATTCCGGGAGGAAATCCTGTCGAATGTTCCAAATTCGGAAAAAAAGCTTTTTCCCTTTCCGGTAAGATACCTTATTTTATGTAAATATTATATTTGAAAGGTAGAAGGAACTTGATAACAGGGAATTTTTATGAAAACATGTTTTTTTTAACGCCAAAGAATGGGGAAAAGTTTTGCCTATAATCATATTTCATATTGCTCTATATGCAGAAATCGTTATCAAAATGAAAAAGAAAAGATTAATTATTTCCAGGTTTCGCACCCAAGTTTTTATTTATAATATCTCATTATAGGAATCCATTTTTATTTCAAATTTTTGGTTTTTCACGCTATATTCCATACCAAAGGTGGGGAAACCCAGAGGTGGTAATTTTTTACTGGCACTCAAAACCCAGGGTTCACCTTAAAAAAATCTGATGTGGGCAGCACATGACTTTTCTTATATAATGCAATGGATTTATTAGGTTTACAATGAAAAAATAACGTGTAAGATCCACGGCGCTGTGCTTCTATCGTTGAATTGTACAATGGGCGATTTTCAGGATGACAACATGTAAAACTATTTCAAAATACTCAATTAACTTATACTTTGTGCAACTCTAAAAAATCATTAATATTGATAGCATCCTCAATAAGTGATATAGTCCATATATTAAAATACCTTAATAATTACTTCATCATCAAGTAGTCATTTTCATTGATTTAGCGTCATTTTTATCAATTTGGCGACATTTTCGTTAATTTGGCAGCATTTAAAAAGTCGCCAAGTTGGCGACATTCCACCAAAATCTCTCGAAGCATTATGGACGGAGAAATAAGTTATTCTTGTAGCAGATAACTGACTATTGGCGTCCAAATAAAAGAGTATTACCTAAAGTATATTTTTTTATGAATGGAACTAGCTAGATCCACAAGAATGATGCCACCCAATTTATCGCATGATATTACGTTTGAAACGTGAACATATTTTAACAATAGGTAATACTGTATTGTTTAATTTTATATGATTTTTTGATAATTTTTTTGAAAAATGTACAATATCTCGAGAACGGTTCATGCTAGCGTTCTAAAAGTTGTTTTAATCGTTTTTTAATGAAAAATTACATAAGAAATGACTATTTACGTAACTTTATTAAAAGTTTTGATTTCCTGATGATTTTTTCAAAATTTCACTCGAAAATTTAGGGAGTGTTGAACATGGTATTGCGTATAAAAACAATATACTTCCAGTATTCATGGATTGTATTTTTTGTACCAAATTTTGTTCGAATCGGTCCATTCGTTCGTCAGTTATCGTCTTCACAGACTCACACACACACACACACACACACACACACACACACACACAGACATCATATCAAAAATGTCTGATTCATGTTCAGGGATGCTTGAAACGTGCTCCCTCGTCGAAAACTCGAATTCGAATTTTCGACCCCGTCACAATACTTTCCTTATACATTATATGCATATAAGGAAAATAATAATTAAATAAATAGATAACCAATTTTTTTCTCTGAGTTGTATATGTTAACTTTGTTGATATATATTAGTTAAATAAACAAAAGTTTCGCATTCTCCTTTATGATACCTCCTTTATGTGATGGGACCCTGTAACGTATATGGAATCCTGTGAAGAAACTTATGTCTGATTGATCTGATATAAGAAATCAAAACCAAAAATTCAGAATCGTAATGTATTCTTTTGCTGATGTTAAAATTGCGTCTTTAAATTGTGTAGGTGAATATGGCAGCTAGAATTGCATTTTTTTTAAAGGCTAAAAATAAAATATGCACGTTATCAACAAGACAGATTCGATAGAGTGACCTATAAGTGAAAATTCTGTCACTCAATATGGCATTCATTCAATTTCATTATTTACGATGTTCACTCTTACAACGTTCTCCGATTTTATGGCTTTAATGTGATTTTTGATTGTCTGAAGCGGTTTTCTCAAGACTTAAGCACCATATAATAATATGTTTATCAAAATCTTGGTTGGCGCGTAAGAAAATTTTGCATCAAGAATTTGGCGATTTCGACAAGCACACATAAAAATGTTGCATGACTCTCTGCTATATATTTCAACCAGGATCGACCCTAGGGAGGAGGGTGCGGGCTCGACTCAAGTAGGGAGGGGGGCTGAACCCCTAAAAATATTTGAGGGAGGAAAAGACATGAAAAATTCACTAAAAGAGGAAAATCGAATATGAAGGGGGTGCTCTCAAGGTCTCAAGGACGGGGTTTTACGGAGTGTCCAGGAGGGGAAAGTATTCCCCCCTTTAAACTCCGAGCGAAAAGGAAAAATAAATACTAAGAAGAAATACATAAGTGAAGGTTTAAATCTAGAGTTCGCTTGGGGGGGGGGGCGACCGAGGTCGTCCCTTCCCCAAGTCTTACAGAAAGAGGAGAGTGCTGGGGCCCAGGCAGGCACCCAGCGGGAGGAAAGAGGGGAGATAGAGGCGCGCCCAGGGGGCGCAGGGCCTTGAGCTTGAGAACAGGCGGGGGGCAGCAAACACTTAATCACAGAGTTTTAAAAAGGTTCGTCGAAAAAACGCGAGATCCCAAATGCCAGGGAGGGGCGCGGAGTTAGCTAGAGTTCAAAGAAAAGACGAAGGGGGGGGGGGGGGGGTAGAGCAGATATAAAACAATGCTAGATGGGCCGACCCCGAGTGGGAATTTGAAGGGGTGCTCGTGATAAAAGTTTGTAGGGGTCCACAAAATGTATGAGAGGCCCTGTTTTGAACCTTCGCGCGGTCGACATGTCTAGTGGTCACTCAATGTGAAGTAACAGAAGTTAATTATTTTTCTTTTTAACGTTTGCGAAGAACGTGGGTGTAGTGAGCTTATAATGATTTCGCATTTCGTGGGTATTTGGATTGAAACTGAATGATATTTCAACTGATTTGGAAAGTGAACGTCGTTTACGGTTCATGCATTAGTTGGAAATATAAAAATTTCGTTATTTGCGGAAGACGTGGTCAATATATAAATGGGTTTAATTGCGCTGAGATTATTTAAATAAAGATTTAAACTGTGGCCGTTGGTATATTTTAACGCAGAATGTAGATTTCCCGCAAGTGATGGGTTTCGTTTTTGTGATTAGAGGGTGTGTGTGTTCGTATCAAGCCCGTTTCGCTGATGTACACGGATTGCATATAATTTTCACTATACTTTATATGGATACAATTTATTTCGTTTGTTATTACTTTCTTATAGTCAATAAATGTTTATATCCGTGTTTGCAAATGGACAGATATCTACATCATACTATTTTTAGCAACTATTCCGAAACTTCCAGTGAAAAAAGATTTAGAATTATTTGCACAAAATCTAGAATGTACTAAGTGTAAGGAAAAAACACGCCTTATTTTAACACGGGTTTTATTTTATTCAAATACGAGGCTTTGAAAGCCAGGGGAAACCCGAACTGGCATTCTTTGAATGCGGGAGAAAAAGTTAAGGTTTCGAATACCGAAAGAAAGTTTGGGAAACTTTTTTCTGGGTGAAATTCGTGTATATTCTGAACTATAGTAGTGCAGAAAACTAAATATCTACGAATGAGTTGGGGCAGTGAGTAGTAAAAGAAACCTAAACAAAAAAAGTACGTTTGGATGTTTGTGTATTCTTTTTAGGAATAAATAACAGGGAATATAGTTTGCAGGAGAAAGTGAATAATAGTAGGAACATATTCATTTATAGGTAACGAAAAATTAAATCCAATGCGCACGAAAACGTGCACAGAAAAATCTTTAATAAGCAATATATAGGTTTTACTTTATATAACTTTTGACCCTCTTCCTTAGGTCAAAAACAGTGAGCATTTAACAAATGCTAAAAATCGTCTGTGCCATGCCAGGCATAAACAACACCCAACAGAGCACCGAAAGCGTGAAATCTCTAATGGGTAGTATCGTCTATTGAGTTGGGTTTCCATTTCAAGGGTTTAATATATTTATTTGTTGAAGATACTGATTTTTTAACGATTTTCTCAGAAACTTATTCAAAAATCATGCAATATGCCGAGAACGGTTCATACTATGTAAAATTAGTGTCATTCATGTTTTAATGAAAATTTACGTCAGAAAATGATAATTTATTTATCATGTTAGAAAGTCATGATATTTTAATGGTTTTTCAAAAATTCATTCGAACATTGAGGGTGTGTGCTCTGAACATTCGATTGCGTTTAAAATCAATAGGTTTTCGGTATTCACTGGTTTGGGATACACTCACACACACAAGCTAAGATTTACATATTATACATACACTAGCTTGCATACCTGCAGACGCGCACACTAACGTACACAGACGTTGAATAACGTTGAATAAGATGTTCAGTTCATCCCTTCAGTTCATCAGTTCATCCCTTCAGTTCATCCCTTCAGTTCATCTCTTAAGATGTTCAGCTCATCCCATGTTCAGTTCCCTTCGGAAACGTTGAATAAAATGTTCAGGGATGCTTAAAAAGTTATCTGTTGTCAAAATTCGAATTTCCTTCCCCATCACAGCACTTTCCCTCTGCATTATACTATGTATGTAGGAAAATAAATAAATGCTTATTTCAGACGTAATGTTTCATTAGAAAACAAATGATACAAACTTTAGAACGCAACTTTAGAACGCCGTTCTCAAGACATTGAATGAATTTATTTTTAAATGAGTTTTTGAAAAAAAAGTCATTAAAAGTTAGGATTTTCATTACTGTAAAAGTAATAATTTAAAACGTAATTTTTTATCACAAAACAAATGCCACAACGTTGGCATATACCATTTCGAGATATTGATCTTTTTCAAATATATTTGCAGTTCAATTTCAGTAATCCGTCTCTATTAAAATCTACCTAGTGTCGGATTACTGGATTTGTCGGATTACTATAAATTCGGATAGTAGGTAAATAAAGTGTTTATTATGCAAATTGTTACATTATGCATATAATTAAGCTTACTGTAGTGCACCCATGAGCAAAACAAATTTAGATTTATGCATTATAAACTTATACATATGGAACTTATTGTACTTTGTAGTTTACTATTTTGTGTAAAACAAATTACTGTTTGAAGAAATAGTTTTTACATCTTTGTTTTTTTTTGTCTTTTAATAGATGTTTGCTCTTTGTCCATATTAGACGTGCCACAGTTTGGCAGCTGGAGCACTGAAGTGCCATATTGCCGATATTGTACTGTATTCACTAGAAATATTTTCAAATATTTTCCATTCAAGATTCCACTTTTTGTATTAGTTTTGAATTTTGATGTCCAAGAATTCGCCAATAGTCATTTATTTCACGGGATAGTAATTACAGAAATGCATTTTGATGAGGATTTTGCACGTGAGTATAGAAAAGTCATTTTGTTTGGACTTAGAAGTTGCCAAAAGCGCTTAATTCCAATTTACGTGATGTTACTTCAATGCCAGATTCGCAGCTCATTATTTATGTGTGAAACAAATTAAGTCATTTCATCATGTAGGGAAAGTCATGTTCTGATAAGCATTTTTTTTTGGCAAGGGCTATTGGTTAATTCTGCTACAGGTAAACCACCAAATCTTAACCTGCTTACAATTTCCAAGCAAAAAATTTGCCAAGTACCACAATTTCGCGCACTTCTATAGAAATTGATAATTTCAGCCCTGCCGTCCAATCGGCTTCGAATTTCTTAGAGATTGAGTTCGGACTGAATAAGGATGCAATTCCTAAGTTAATTTTCACAGACCATTTCAAAAAGAGGCGCTTCTAGAGTTAGGATTTGCTCTCTTATTGAAGACAATAGCTTCAATGCAACGGTTTTTCACTATTTACCTACTGTGGAGATTAAAGAATTTGATGGTCGTCATAGATTCGTAAAAATGGGGTATACTTGGCAACTTTTTTTGCTGCCATTGCTTGTATCTGATATTCCGTGGTGAACGGTGCATAAAACCCGTTCTATGACTGCAATTATCTGCAATGGGAGAACGCCCCTTTAGGAGGGTAGTTTTAGTATTAAAGCCTGAGAATGTGTGTCGGTATGGCCCTCTATTTGGAAGCCAATAATTGGTCTAGCACCCCACGTTTTTTTAAATGTAGTTAACAATCCAAGGAACTGTAGGAAACTTCCAAAAATTAAAACAATTCAATAGATTTTTAAATATTTTCGAAAAACCTCTAAAAAGGAAGAAAAAACCCATTTAAAACTCATCACCTTTCTCAATTTTCGAACTGCGATCTCGAAATTTTTAAACAGAAGCCAAAGGTGTTTCCAAGGCAGTTGAAGAGTCGCAATTTGGAAAAAGTCTATAGTTTTTTGTCCCACAGGTTTTTAAACGCTGACAAATTCCAAATTTCTCGAAAAAAAGGCTGCTAGGAAATCCATTTTAAAAATCTAACATTTTCATTTTAGAGCTGCATTCTCCATTTTTACAAAAACTGAAGTTAAAGCTCGGAAAATGTTGCTCAAGTGTCGACCATTTAAAAAAAAAAAAAATTGATAATTTCTTTGTACAAAATTTTTATTTCCGGAACGACGAAAAAAATGTCTTACGAAGACCTGAATGGATTACTTTTGCCACATGTCTAATACATTTTGTGGATTATTCTGTGTAGATATCACTGTGGTTTACCTTCTTGGATGTTTTTTTAATGATCGGGCACTTGAAGGCCATTTTTAGAGGACTGATCATGAACCATTTTGCAGTCACATGACGTTACACTTGGGCATCACGAAGGCTGGGGGTGTGTGGGCGGATCACATTACGTCATAAACGGTCACCACAACATTCATGCCTACATGTGGGATTCGAACCCACAATGTGGCAGCAGTCTAGAGAGCACGAGAAACGTTTGCCTTATACCTTTTAGCTACGGGCTTGTGCCTTCTTGGAAAGGCATATAGTGGAGTAGGCAGGCTTTCTTTCACTTTGATACAGGCTGTCGGGTTTTGTGGGTACACCGTAATCTGCGTAATGCGCTCGGTCAACAGTTAAGGTTTAGAGTTTTTGGTCTATACTCCTCTGTCATCTATTGGTCTATACTCATCTATCTCCATGGCATGTAGCCATGGATGAAAGCTCTTAAAAATATGTTTTTTGATAATGAGCTAGATCACAACGTAAAACGCGACAAAATGAAAGTTAAGAAAGCAGATGTACGTTTGGAAATATTTGGATTTCTTTTATAGATGTTAATAAGCCTGAACTAGAACGCTGAAAATGTTGGGCGTTTTACATATAGGGTGGCAATATAAAAATCAAGCTACAATATAAAATGTGCCTTTGCGTGTGAACAATCAATATAACTCCATTCTTTTTAAACAAGTCCGAGAACGTTCTATACATATAAAACTGCAATCTAATATACAAAAAGGAAAATTTTAATACATGCCACTAATGGTAGCCTGAACCACGGGATGAATTTTGAAGATTTTTTTAAATTAATAAGGTTAAGCTCAGGAATTATTGTAATGCAGATTTTATCATCCGAAGCCTGTAATATGAGAATTTAAAACCTGTCTCGGTATGTCAAGACTATTTGTAATTTAAGAACGGCTTAACAAATTTACATACTTTTTTCACTGCTTTAGGAAATCTAAAAGGAGCTGTTTTTTACGTATTTCGAATTTTGTACTATTTTAATAAATAAAAGTGAAAATTCTAAACTGCACGTCTAAATAAAATACTTCTTGAAATACGCAATCGAATTGTTTCAAACTGCTTTCAAGTAATGAAACTTCATCTAGAGAAGGCTTTATTACTTTATTTCCCTACAACTCCTCGCGGAACAGCGGGAATTAAAATACTTGTCTTGTTGGATCGTAACGACCTCATAAATCGAACGGATCAACTAATGTACTTGCATTTTTGACTGTTTGTTAAGCCTAATAAGTACAGATGTAAATATTTCAAATTTAGTACTATGTCAAATTTATTTCAGTATTACCCCGAACAACGCCGGTCATTTTTAGCAGTATATCATAATAAAGAATTAAAAGAGAAAAAAAAAGTTGAGTTTTATTATTTGTATGCAATTTAAATGTATTAAAAACGTACGCTTTGAAATACAGGCAACTGTACATGCAACTTAAATGTAAGAAAGACAGCGACATACCACATTTGGATTTTCTAGCTGCTCCGGATTTCGAGTTATTTCCAAACAAAGAGTACATTCCCATGAGGGGTCCAGGACAAACTGGACCGGTAAAACTAAAAAATAAAATATAAAAAAAATAAACATTGAGAGACAACGACATACTAAATTTGGATTTTGTAGTTGCTCTGGTTCTTGAGTTATCCTCAAAAAACGAATACATTCCTATGGTGAGCCTATGACGGGCTAGTTCGATAAGGTTCAAAATGCAAAGAATTAAAATGTACCACAAAAGACAACGGTATACATAATTTCAAGCCACTGTGATTAATGAAACTTGATTAGTTAGGGCTTTAAAGATTTCAACCACGAACTCATAAACACTAGATCAAGTTAAACAAGAAAGATCAATCATGCTTAAAGCATTGATTATGAAACACTTTCCAACTTCAATGCAATTTTATTTAAACAAGTCTAAAATGCAATACATTCCTCGGTAATATTTTGAAACTTATCACAATACTGCATTAATTTATTATATTTGAAAACTTAAATCTTCATCGAAAAAAATGAACTTCATTCAAATGACGGCATTGAAATATAAATTTCCTGGTTCAAACATCTCTAAAATGTTATACATTCCTCGGTAATAGTTTTAGAATTATCATAATACTACGATAATTTATTATATTTGAAAACTTCATCGAAAACAACTGAAATTAATTCAAATGACGTCATAGAAAAAATAACACGCCTGGATCTCTCTATAATAACAGGATTTCATTCATAACTTTCTCCCATTCATTTCATTCATCACAATACTATATTAATTTATTTTATTTAAACATTTTGTTTAAGACCACGGAGCTACAAAAAATTAAACTCTATGCTTGAAACTTCATCGAAAAAAATCGTCCTTCTCTTTATGAAATCAATTAATATTTCATTCATATCAGCCAGGTAGACTCCATGGACTAAATTATTTTGTGTTAAAAAAATACAGGAATTCTAATACAACTCATTCTATATATTTTGCTGTTTACATTTTACATAGGTGAAGAATAGGCTTAGTTGTAGAAATAATCAAATTTAGATGAGCATTTAAACTCAAATATATTGTCATTGCGTTGTTTCAGTATGTAGATGCACAGAATTTAAGCAAAAATAAAGTAGTTTTAGGACGGATACAACACTCAATATGAATTAAAAAGAACTTAAAAAAAATCACGATTTTGAAACAAGATGGATGCCATATATCATTTTGAAGTGGGTCAAGTGATCGTTTCATATCATGGTCACGTGATCGTTTCATATAAGAGGTGTAATTATTATTTTAATTTTTATTTAAAAAACTACTGAATATATTTCGCTGAATTTTTTTTTATATATTTTATGGAACAATTTGAATATTACCTAAAATTTTCGAAGCAATTTGTGAATTTTAAATCCGCTTAAAAAATGTTTGAAAAATTAGGTCCCATAGGGCTCAATGTATTTCATTTTTTCGACCCGGGTTCAATCCAAAACTAATTGGGTAATATTATTCATTTATATTCCCATAGGTTCTACAGACCGTCTGAACAACATACTAAAATTTCATTTTGATTAAGTCATTTTTACGGCAGTTATCGTGCTAACGGACAGACAGACAGACAGACAGGCAGACAGAATGAACAAAGTCATAAACACTTTTCAACTTTGTTGTAAAGTGTTAATAAAAGGTAGTTAAAAAACTCTGATGTGGGCAGTACATGACTTTCTCTACGGATTCTTATTTACTTTCTCTTTATTTCTTCAATAATTCATTAAATTGAGTTTAATTGCACAAGATAACATGCATAAATAATTATTTTAAATTACACTGAATTTGCACTGGCGTAGCGAAATTGTCAAAAAAGTAAAGTATCTCGAGAACGCCTAATCCTAGAGTAATGGGGTTGGTCTTTTTCTTTTCATCGTCAAAAACTACGTATAAAACAATCTTTTAATTGATATATTTGAGTATACGTAGTCTTTAATTTTATATTTTGACGATTTTTGCGGGCCATTTCGTAAAAAAAGGCAAGTTCTTTTTTCGAATCGTACCAAAAATTAATCAGCACCAGTGGGCCTTACCACCAACTGCCCGGATTTATTTTCTCACCGTTCGGAAATTCATAATATTCCACCTCGTCATTTACGAAAGGCTGCGATAACCGTACTATGAAGTCGTCGGAATTTGGTTTCGTTATACTTCGAGGGACATGGGGTGGAGTTAAGGCGGAACCTCACAGGACTAGCCGAAGTCAATAGCTAATACGAAGGAAGTGCTTTATAAACACTTTTTTTTTTCACCGATCACCTTTTCGCAGATGAAGAATATTTTGATTAATAGAACTGTGTGATTTCGATTGACAATAATATTAACCATAATTACCTTTATTATAACTAAGCAAAAGGTTGGAAAAGAAATCCTTTTTTAAGTGAATTACTAAATATTAAATGTACTAAATGCTTTTGATATCAATTTTCGAGAAAACTATAATATACTTGTTTTACAAGTCCCGAAAAAGGAAATACACCTAATAAAGGAATATATTACCTAAAGTTTATTCATAGTTTGCGCATCTAAAAGATAAAACTAGGATTAATATATTATGGTTTGGTTTTGTTATCAGTGCCACAGAAAAGCAAATTAAGAATGTTTTAACAATTTCTGTTAAGCCGTTGAAATTCTTTCACATTTAAGAAATACATTTTAAATGCCAGAGTTTTTACAGTATATTCTTTTTATTTGTGTTGTATTTACTTTTACAAATTTAAAAATACAAAATTTTTCTGAAAATGTGAGTAGTAAAATATATATCTTGTACTTGCTTCTAGCGTTTGAAAAGTAATGGGGGGTTCCTTTCACAAAATATGACGAAATTCATGTAAAATGCTTAGAGAAAATCTAAGCATTTTCTAGTTTTTTCTCAAGTATAAACAACATAAAGAAGCGAAAATCATTTACAAAAGTAAAGCAATGATAAGTAAAATTATAATATTAAAAAAAATGAAATATGTTTAGCAAAATGTTATTCTTTTTTTTAAGTAATTTAACCTGAACAAAATTTTACATCTGCGCGTGTCAATGATGAGCCAGCTCTCTATGAACTACAGGAAAATTAATTTTAAAGTAAACATCATCTGTCATAGTAGAAAATGTATATTTCATCTTTGGTTGGTATAAAGTATACTTAACTAAAGTATAAAAAAATTTCACATTAACTTCAAAATAAATTTTTATATAGAAACGTAAACTTAATAATTTACCCAAGTTAGGTAATTTGAGGATAAAACTTTAAACAGAAAGCTCTGCATGTTATTACAAAACATTTCACCTGAATATTTTAGTAACAGATGGCAGCACAAGTTTTAATAATAAAACAGGCTTTGATTCGAACCAGAGACCTCTCGATTGCTAAGCGCTTTGATTTCTAAAACATTTACTTCTACTTTCACTACAACTCACCGAAAAAACACGTGGTATGAGGTTATTATATTTATTTTAATATATTTATTTTCAAAACATTTACTTCTACTTTCATTACAATTCCCCCGAAAAACCACGTGACGTCAAAATCATTGAGTTTCAAACCTCCCGTAAAATAACACGTGATATGACGTCATCCTTTTCCCATCACGATAATACTTACCAGTTGCCATTCTATGAAAATAAATTCTGAAAGTCAAACAACTCAACTCCACTCAAAAAACAAATACTTTCACCTCCACTTCACGTGACGTCACACACCACGTGCTTGATAAACTTACCCCGATGCCATTCTGTAAAAAGAAATTTTAAAAGACAAACAACTCAACTCGCATTAAAAACACCCTCGTAGAAGATTACGAGAAAAAAAACAACTCAACTCCACTCAAAAACAAACACTTCCACTTCACGTGACGTCACACGCCACGTGCTCTGACGTCATAAACACGCTCCCCTTTTGATGACGTCATTGACACGCCCCCTTCCATTGTTCCGACTATATCCCCCCCCTTACTACTGCCCGCGCAAGAGTGTTAAGAAATTACATGCTCTAAAACTAACAGTGCTGTTTCAGAATGTTCTTTTAAAAGTAGAATACATTTTGAAGTTGTTTTAATATTGTTTCGGGGGAAAAAATTGTATAGAAAAAATACAGGTTTTATTTTTAAAATTCTGTCAGACGTTTATTTAACGATTTGTGAAAGAGAGATAGTTGAGTTCGCTAGTGTTAACATAGCTGAAACCTAAAATAATTATACGAACTTCCAAATAGAAAAAAAAAAAAAGAAATATTTTGAAAACTGATAGGGCAGATCCTTTGAAGTAAACAAATGAGCTTGTATTTTAATATATGTGGAATAAAATGTTCAGATTTGATGATAAATTGGTGTTTGTAAAATTTCTCAAGATCGTCGTTTTACATATTCCAAGGAAATTATAATAATCGAAGCATTTGATACTAATTTGGTCGGTAACTTGGTGGTAATTTAACCTGAATAATGAAACAAATTCATTGTCAATTAGCATAATTAATTTATCCTCTGTGGGTGAATTATTCTTCCTTTCAAAAACGATCACTCGCAAATACAAGACCACCATCTTGAATACTGCTATTACGTACCTTATTTCCGGTTTCACGGTCTCTTGAGAGGGTGAAATTATCAAGGGGTTTTTACGAAACGTCGTACAACTTTAGGCACCCTAATAAGACTTCGTGGTATCACATTTCGTAAAATTTGATTGACGTGCGGAATAACCGATTATTTCGAACCCGGGTAGATTTACGATGTGTTGGTGGTAGGGCCCCAGGATCACCCACAAGTGACTTATCTAACAAATTTTGTAAAATTTGGCTTATTAGTATTTCAGATAGAGTGGATACAAACTCTGCACAAACAGACACACATACAGACGCCACGCTAAAATATATTTTTCGGGATCTACAGGTCCCAAAACGTGTAGATCCGTCAAAAACTCGAGTTGAGATTTTTGACATAATTCCAATACATTCCCTATACATTACCACGTATTGCAGGGAAAGTAATAAGTAAGTAAAAATAACAAATATATGAGCCATTTTGATAAGAAAGCAAACATTCTTCGAATATAATGTGTGGTGTAAAATGTAAGAAATCTGTTTGCAAAATAATAAAAATGTTTTACATATGCTGATATCCATCACTGCTGGCGGAATATGCACATAGTATATTATCTCCATGCATAATATCCTGAATCTTTTGTGAAATTCCTGGGAATGAGATATAGAATTGAGGAAGAAAATTCTGGATATTTTTTACTAAATGCAAGAAAAAACATCGTGTCAAAGACCTACAATTTTATTCCAGACTCTAACACAGGTTTTATTTTATTTAAATAGCAGGCTTAAAAAGCGAGGAGAAAGCACAAATGGCTTTCTACGAATGCAGAAGAAAAAAGTTACTATTTTGAATAGCGAAAGAAAGTTGAACAAACTTTTTCCCAATTCGCACTGGAAGTAACTAAATTTATATTTGTATGCTGGCACAGTATCTAAGAGTATACAAGGTTAACAGAAAAGTCTTTAAGAACACCAGCAACTTCCCAATAAAAGGTGTACACGTTAGGTCTATCTATAGTAAAGTAAACATGCTCGATTGAGTTAAAGTGTTTGCAGCGCCCCTTATGAGGAATTGAAGAAGTTAGGAACACGAACTGTCCAACAAAGGGAGACAGAAGGAAATATCATTCGCAAAGTTGTAGAACAGTGTTTAAATAGTAGGAATCGACATTAATAATGTACGAAACACGCATACAGAAAGCAGTAAATACCCTTCATACTTTATTGGTTGCCAGATGTGCAGCTACCAATTATAAGAAATTATAATATAATAAATATTCTTTCTCGAATTCATATGCGCATTAACAATGGTAGAAGTCATTTTGAACAGGCCCCTACATTTAATTCCTGATTATTGAATAATTACTGAATATAACAGAAATTAGCTTACAACCATATTGTGCCAAAGTATTGGCTCCTGTAACCAATTTAGCTGCGATTCCTAAGAATTACGCAATGCTAAGCAACTTTGTAATGGATATTTTCTTCTATCTCGCTTTGTGGTCGAGTTCGTGATCCTAACTTCTGAAATTCTCCGCTAGGGGGTGCTGCAGTCACCTTTATTCCATTGGCATTATCATTTTGTTATAGACAGACCTAACGTTGTTGTTGTTGAGACCCAGACCGTCCGAAAGGTGTAAGGTAACTGTTTGGACGGCCGGGAAGTAGACAGACCTAACGTGTAAACTCAGGGACTATTTATTCCAAAATTGTTGGGGTGCTTAAGGATAAGAACTAACTGGTGACATTATGCGAAATAAATGCGTTTTAAAGAGAAGTAAATGTGAATAATTATAAAAAAATGCATGCTTGAATCAAAATTGTAAGATGATCCTAGTAATTTCTTACTGAACATCATTGGTGAGGTTGGTTTTGTACATTTCTGCAATCTAGTGGGCCCGTTCAATCTCGAACAGTTGTTGATTGTTATAAAATCAATATTCGAAAATGTTTCTAGAAGAGTGTTAGGGTTAATTTTAGGTTAGATGACCAAAGAATACGTTTGGAAGATTCTCAAAGCTGGCATGCTGTTGGGAGGCATGTGGCAAGACAGCCCATTAAGGAAGTCTCCGATTTCTTTTCTGTGGACCATTCTGTCATGCCTCGTTATGGAAACAATTTCAAAGAAGTGGGACAATTATCAGGAAACTCGTTCCTGGCCATCCTAGGGCTACAACATTCTCTGATGATCAGTTTATCGCATTACTGGTCAAACGCAATTGCCGAACGACCGCACTACCTCCCTGAGCAATAGCTACTACAGCAATATTAAATTCAATATCCGCCAGTACTGTGAGGCGAAGACTGCTAGTCAAAGAACAGTCCGGGTACCATGAGTTTTTTTCCCTTTGAGAGCTAAGTCTAGAGGATGACTATTAATGTGGTGCCGTTAGAATGCGACTTAGACAGAAATGCAATGGTGCAATGTACTCTAAACGGATGAATCATGATTTTCCCTACATTCAGTAATAAATGTGTAAGGGCCTGGAGAGAATAAGGAACACGCAACCAGCCCAATAGCATAGTTAAACACTGCGACTAAAGGCGTGTTAGTGGGATGGTATGGGATGACTTTTCTTTGGGATATCACACTGAGATGTGTGTCTTCACAGGGGGTACTGTAACGGTGGAAAAGTATCGGGATCATGTCCTTGAACACTTCCTGCGATGTTACTCTGCAACAGTGGGTCTTGATTTTTTTTTCTGTAGAGCATAACGAGTCTCCCCCAAAGTCCTGCTCTGCTGCCTCATCGTGGCGGGGTAGTGTTCCTGGGCGGAATGGGCGAAGTACGTCGGGAGTGTATACTCCTGGTAGGGCCACCCAAACGTGAAAGTCATTCCATTATGCCCAGCTAAAGCACTGCAGGCGGAGGCAAAGTCAGACTTCATCCTTTGGTGCTTTTTGTACTCGGACCTTCTGAAGATGCATTCTCTACCCTTTATTATGACTCGTTGGTTTAAGAAATTTAAAAATACTACCACGTCCTTCATGAGTGCCCTCATGCGTGAGTGGTATGATTGTAGCCGTCCTGATGCTGCTTTAATTGGGGCAGGCAGTAGGGAGAACAGACGGCTCTGGCCAGACTCCGCAGCGGCAATCTTCGTTCTCTGCTGCATGTGTTGGATTCTAAGGTTTATCCCTTAGCCCCTCCCTTTGCCCGAAGTGCAATTTCACTCAGGCCTCTCCTGCCCATGCCTTGACATGTATTGGATGCCAGAGGAGTCAGCTGTACTCCAGTCCTGGAGTAGTTCTTCACCTTTTGAAGACTCACTTGTTCAAGGGCTTGATCTGATGTTGCTGTCGGTCAAGTGGGATAAGAAACAGCAACATAACGCGCGTCTATACAGAGCAGGTGGTGGACGCGAACCTAGAGAGCAAAGGTATGCCATGTCTAGGGTATTCTCCTGTTCTTAATACAATCTAAATTTTTGGGATGCTCTTGGAAGAACTTTCTGTTAAGTCTTTCTAAGAGCGGAAAACTGCCTTTCTATAAGAATGGTTATTGCCCTCTGCTGCGCTGGATTATCTGATTGAAGGGATGAAACGTCGATTCGAAACTTGTGTCGGACGTCACTTCCCATATTGAGGCCTGCTTGGCTTGTTTGTATAGCGTTGTTGTTAAGACCCAGACCGTCCGACCTACCAGAAAGGTGTAAGGCAACCGTTTAGACGGCCGGGAGGTGCCACCCAATTTAGACCGGAACCCAGAAGGGGAGGCATCCACAGGAACCATACCCTCCTTCCCCTACCACCAACCTGTCGGAAGGACTTACGGACCCACATGTTTAACGTGATCGTACTCCGCATGAACACGGCGGCAGTTGTGGCAGCGTGCAAATCCAGCGTGCAAACCTCCGGGCTACCGCGCCCGAAATGTGCTAACACCACGCGGTGTTCCCAGGTGATCACCCACCCAAGTACTAACTGCCCCCGATGCTGCTTGACTTCGGTGATCTAACGAGAACCGGTGCTTTCAGCACGGTAGGGCCGTTGGCTGTTTGTATAGCGTATAAAACTTTTTCTGAATGTGTTAAATGTGAGCTAAGCACTTATGAATATTACCTACATATATTTTCTTTAATTTAATATTCTTCTCATGAATATATATTACACAAAAGACAGCCTTCTTGTGAAATTGGGTGTCATTCAAAGCAGAACTTTTTACTTGAGGATTACAGCAATGATTATGGTAACCTTTGATACGCTTTCCGTAGTTGTCGCCTTGCCGACTTGACTCTTCTTTTTATAACAGTTGTTGGAGGCGGTTAAACAGGCTGAACACAAGTCTGATTGGTATCATATATTACATACAGTGAAGGGAGACTGACTGATTGGCTGAGGTACGAATTATACAGCCAAAACAGTTAAAGGTAGAAACTTGAAACTTTGCATACACGGAGGACTGGACCCATATAATGAGAAAAATCTAAAATCTTTTCTACGAAAAATTTATAAATTGCGCAAATTTTTGTTCTTTAAGCTATGATTTTTGAACAGCTATAGACACACAAAAAGTCGTCTTTATACCATTTTTTGCAAAAAAACAATATCCTAAATTTTTTTTGATGAATTTTATTGGTGTACAATCAACCGGTCTTGAGATTTTTTAATTTATACGTAGTTACAGAATACAATTTTTTATATCTTATTAATGAATTTCTTTATAGTTTTTGATTTAATTGCGGTAACTATGGTAACCGAGTTACGTTACAAATGCCGAAATCGTTTGCTGGCAATTTTTCAATTTAAAGAATTGAAAATGAATTGATTTTTCTGAAAATATAAAAAAAGTGGCAACATGCAATGATTAAAAATGAAATATTGTTTCCATGGAGTTAGAAGGAAAGCGATAAAACTCCCGTGGATGAAACGCTTGAAAATGCCACATTGCTTTGCGAATTATATCTAGGTGTCGCTCAGTGGCGATAAGTCACCACTGAGGATGAACATGGAAGATGCTCGAAAGCGCTTTGACTGTATTTACGCCTGTAGGATGATTGTATAATAAAATTACTTTTGGATCTGTTTGAGGTTTGTCATTTGCTAATTTAGTAAAGTGTTTAGGATTTAAATATTTTATCCATTTATAATTCATGAATTAAATTTCGTATGTTTAGTGTTAAATCATAATAAATTTTTGAATAATTAAGAATATTTAACTGAAGTTTTAAAGGAGTTTGACATATCCATGAGATCTTCAAAGTTTTCTTCCTTTCTATTTCTATGTTTTTAGAGCTATTTTCTTGATTCCGTGATTCAACAAGCATAACATCTTATGACATTTCACCCAAGTGTTCTTTTATGCAATTCAGACCATTCTTACTTTTCCCACGTGCATAGTATAATATATAGGGAGAGTATTCTGACGGAGTCGAAAATTGGAATTCGAGTTTTCGACGAAGTGCACGTTTCAAGCATTTCTGAATTAAAAGTAACGTTTATGAAGTGACGTTTGCGTATATATGTATGTTAGTGTGTATGTGGGTACGTACATGTATGTTAGTGTGCTTCCGTGAGTTTGTGGATGCGATATCTCACGGACGAATGGAGCATTTCAAACAAAATAGGGTACGAATATTAGAATCAATGAATACTGGAAGCCTATTGATCGAACGTTCGAAAGACTCCTAAATGTTTGAATGAATTTTTGAAAAAATTATAAAAATCTGAACATTCAATAATGTTAAATAAACTATAACTTTATGCGTAATTTTTTAAATGCATCTAAAAAACTCTGATGTGGGCAGCATATGACTTTCCTTATATAATGCAATTAATTTACTTCTCTCACAGAGAAAAAATGATGTATAAGATCAACGGCACAGTGTTTTTAATGTTGGATTGTACATGTGGCGCTTTCTAGATGACAGCATGTAAAACTATTTGGAAGTACCTAGTTAACTTTCACGCAACTCTAAATTGATATTTATCAATATTGATAGCATCTTCAATAAGCAATACAGGCCATGTATTAAAATATGTTAATTCCATATATTAAAATATTAATTAAAATAATATTAAATTCTAACACCATTGTGCACAGATATTAATGAATTTTCATAAATCTGTATATTCGGCTTCATTATCAAAAACTGTGAAACTAGACACAATTTTTTGAAATTCGACTGAAAATTTCGAAATTTATTCGAAATGCTACACTTTCTAACCGTGGTAGCATAGGACAAAATTTGACATAATTATGCATAAATAAAGGGCTAATTATTTATGGCTCAATGGTTGCGAAACTTAATCGTTTCAATTGCTGTAGTGAAAAATAACCTCTACAATTATTGTTTTCTTGATGTCATTATCCCCCTCGTGGGAGGAGAGAGTTCCACCCTGGGGTGTACATTGTCAAACTTAGCATCAATTGGAAGATTTTTTCAGGTCTTTTAAAATGAGGGCCAACATATTATAATCGTGATAAGTTGGACCAACAATACAGATTTTTCCAAATTTTTCTTGTAAAAGTTGCAAAACAAAAACATACAAGCTACTTAAAAATTGATTCTAGTGTGAGAAAGTCGGAGTTCTATCCTCCAATTTAGAATGCATTCGATTCACCTTTGGGCTCCTTCTTCTAGTGCTACTGATTTTCGACTTTCAGGATTCGATTCAGTCAAAGATACTCAATTGAGTTATTCATAACGATTTGAATCAATGACGACGATTAATTTCAAATTTTCTCGAATCTTTTGATTCCTATCAAACCATTGCCTTCCACAACTCAATCCAAACGATTTCAATTTACTGTATTGAAATCAATCAACAAATTGCCACCGATCAGTCATCCCATGTTGGCTTCAACTTAGGCGACTCAAACTGATTCAAATTAACTTGGTTAACTTTTTTTTAATTAATGGGTGTAGCAGACGAACGAAAAATGTACTACTGAAGTAACTTCTTTCCATAAATAATGACAATTGATCGCAATTGTCAAGTTATATTTGCGCGAAATATAAGTTAATTGGGTACTTTAAAATAATTTTACATTTAGAAAAGCGCCAAATGCTAGTGCACTTTTCAGCGTTAAAAATATTGTGCTGTGCACCTTCTTCTTCGACCCAGACCGTCCGACCTACCAGAAAGGTGTAAGGTATCTGTTTGGACGGCCGGGAAGTGCCACCCAATTTAGACCGGAACCCAGTGGGGGAGGCATCCACAGGGACCGTACCCTCCTTCCCCTACCACCAACCTCTCGGAAGGACTTACGGACCCACATGTTTAACGTGATCGTACTCCGCTTGAACACGGCGGCAGTTTGGGCAGCGGCGGGAATCGAACCCGGGACTACCGAGTGCAACCTCCGCGCGCTAACCACAGGGCTACCGCGCCCGTGCTGTGCACCTTGTCCATCATTACTTTGCATTGAAAAAATTAATATGCTTGCATTATGTAGTGAAAGTGATGTACTCACTACATCAGATTTTCTTGAGAACACACAAAATAACATAGATGTAATTTAGGTAAGGTCATACCTTCTACCACCTTGCCCCAAAGACGGAATCATTTATATGATATGCAGAAAAAGAGTCAACAAATAGTCAATGATAACAAAATCATCATACTATTCAGTGCCTGAATAAGATGGTAATCTGAAAGAATGTTATGAAGCCCATCTTAATTGTTCAGAAGACATGAACATGTACGTTTATCTAACTCTTTTATTAAGTTACTAGCCGCCTTTGGCGACTAGCCTGTTCGCAACCCTTGAAAATGCTGATCGTGGCAAATTCCAACCGTGGCAAACTCGTTGGCGCGACCTACCAGAAATGTGTAAGGTAACTGGTTGGACGGCCAGGATGTGCCACCCAATTTAGACCGGAACCCAGTGGGGGCGGCATCCACAGGGAACGTACCCTCCTTCCCCTACCACCAACCTCTCGGAAAAACATACGGACTCATATGTTTAACGTGATCGTACTCCGTGTCAGTGGCGGAAATCGAACCCGGGCCTACTGAGTGCAATTCCCGCGCGCTAACCACTGGGCTGCCGCGCCCTCCGCGACAATCTCCATAACTTTCTATATATTCACCCAATTTAGACGGGAACCCAGTGGGGGAGGCATCCACAGGGGCCGTATCCTCCTTCCCCTACCACCAACCTCTCGGAAGGACTTACGGACAAACATATTTAACGTGATCGTATTCCACATAAACACGGCGGCAGTTTTGGCAATGGCGGGAATCGAACCCGGGCCTACCGCTAACTTCCCGCGCGCTAATTTGCAATTTAAAATGACCATATGCTTAATTCCATCATCCTCATTCCATTGTTTCATTGTTCCATCATTTAAAATATCCAAAAGTTAAAATATACATTTAAAAAATCCGTATCGTTCCATCATTTAAAATATAAATATAATAATTTATATGGAGTAAAGGAGCTCTATTCAGAACCGTGACGTCACCTCCACCTTGACTTCCCCACCCACCACCTTCCCTCCTTCTGCGGGGGAGAAACGCCGGTTAAGAAGCGGAACGCCGAGAAATTGAAATTCGGAAACTTTTAAAATCCCGATCCTGTGGGCAATACGGAATATTTCCTGACCAGATTGGTCTTGTAAGAATGCCAGATGTTTGACCTTTCTAAAAATGTAAATTATTAGTCGAAATTATGAGTACTTTTTACTATGCGAGAATTTAAAAACCAAAAATACTTTTCTTGAGCAAAAAGTGACTTTTGTTTTAAAATCTTTAAAAAATATTAGAAATCGAAATTCAGATTTAAAATTGATATATTTTTACTCGCAATTGTCAGCTCTTTCCGATGGTGTGATTTGTTTTTTCCTACGATGTCTGGATCGTGGGAAAAAAAGGGCAAAAATGGCAAAAAACGGTCGAAATCGCATAAAACATTAAATAACAAAAAAAATAATTAAAATTTTAAAAATCGGTATTCACGAATCCCCTCCCCCCCCCCCCCCCGGGTCTCCGATTGCCAAATTTCGTAGCTCTCCGATGCGCGGTCGCTGAACGTTCAATAAAATATCCATTCGTTCAATTATTTAAAATATTCAATATTGTTCCACAAATACATAAATATAATAAGTTCAAATACATCACCACAATTCAATCCACCATAATGCAATCATTTAAATTATTTAAAATATCCATAAATTAAAATATCCATTTAAAATATCATATAAATATAATCATTTCACCCGTTGTATACAACACATATCTTAATTCATTTAAAACCGGAAGAGCGGTCTCCGTGGAGACGGGGGGAAAATTCAACGGGTGAAAACGCGGTTCGCCGAGAAATTGGAAATCCTTAGATCATTAAAATCGCGATCCTGTGAATATTTATAATTATTTCTTGACCAGATTGGACTTGTAAGAAAGCCAGATGTTTGACCTTTCTAAAAATGTAAATTATTAGTCGAAATTCTGAGTACTTTTTACTATGCGAGAATTTAAAAACCAAAAATCGTTTTTTTGAGTCAAGAGTGACTTTTGCTTTAAAATCATAAAAAAATATTAGAATTTATCTCTGAGATTTGAAATTGATATATTTTTACTCGAAATTCTCTGTTCTTTCCGATGGTGTGATTTGTTTTTTTCTACAAAGTCCGGATCGAGGAGAAAAAAGGGCAAAAAGGTCAAAAAACGGTCGAAATCGCATAAAACATTAAATAACAAAAAAAATAATTAAAATTTTAAAAATCGGTTTTCACGTGTCCCCTTCCCACCCCCCCGGGTCTCCGATTGCCAAATTTCGTAGCTCTCCGACGCGCGGTCGCTGAACGTATAGTGTATAAGACAGACACACAGACAGACACACACACAGACATTGCCTTTTATTATTTAAGATATCACATAATACACGTACCCGGCCACTCAATTTGCTGCTCATGCCTTTGGGCGAGTCAAGTGGTCTGGGTTTTCGACATAATACGCGTACAGACTGAAGGTATAAGAATTTCAAAAGAGCGACCCTAAAAGAGCTGGTTACTGCACCAACTTGACCCATCCTCCACTTTCCCGGTTTTCTCCTACGTTGTATTATAAACTAAGAACTAAAATTTTGCCTTAAAATGTGAGTAAAATTATGAAAACAGGCCCCATATCATCTTACCTGCATGTTTAAGTGTGCAAATTTATTCTAATCCTCAATTTATTTAATTTTTAACCTTAAAATTCAATGTTCTAATGCTCTGTTCACCATATGCTCCTGAGTCATTAACCCAGCGACCTGAGCATCCTCATTACCACGAGTGTCATTTGTGCATGCTGCATTTTTGGGGTAGTCACCCTTATGTCGCGCAAATATTCATTAACGTGACTTGAGGTGCACAGCGCGAGAACACATTAAATCATGGTTTTGAACATGCCAGCATTTATAATCAGTGAACCATTATATCTGCGACATTCTTCGCTGAAACTTTTAAACGGAGCTGTATTTTGCTATGTCTTTATAGATTAGTTCAAATACTTACCAGGAGGTACAAGCCAAATATTAATTAACTAAGAATCCTGATCCATGTGCCACAATCAGTATCGCAGGACCGGTTTTGCCCTTAAACTTTGTTTAGCCGCCCAGGCGGTGAAGTGGATAGAGTCTCCGACTGCTGTCTAGTGGGCTTGGGTTCGAATTCCGAGTAAAGCATGGTTGTTTTCTTGAGGATGAAGACAGTCTTACGCCCTCTGGGTCCTCGCTAAATGAGAAGCTGCACCCCCCCTTGATCTTCTTCAGTGATGTTGTTTGTGTTAATAAACTTTGTGATCTTGTCTTGTGTCATTCTTTGTCCGTCTTCTGGCATCACTGGTCCTGTTTGTGGTTCCACCGAAACAGGAGGTTATAAGCAACAACAACAACTTTGTTTAACTACTGTATCAAAGTAGTGTTATTTAGGAAAAATTCTGTCCCCGCAGATGGCGAAAGTTGTATCAATACAGCTTATTTAGATCGTGCTAAAACAGGTAATTTAGAGAGTATCAAAAGAGCTTTTTAAGTGCGTAATACACAAACGCGCAGAGGACGAAAGGTGTATAAAGGACGTAGAAATGGTGCTTATTTAGGGCATATTGCACCCGTGCAGAGACAGAAAGTCGTATTAGGGCGTAGCGGTTGATGTTTCCAGCGTCGGGCCCGAAGTGTATTATGCATCAGCGCAGTGTGTTCAGGTGCTTATTGATCCCTGCTTTAAATTTCGAGCAACACCGAGTACATTTTCTACATGGCCAAAAGCATTTGCAAGAAAGGTATTGCAGAACGCAGCGATCTTGTGCGCCCACTCAGAGGTTCTATTTTTACTGGAATAACATTTATTTCTTAAATGTTTTGTCTGATGACTTTTTCTCTGGACTATCATTTAACATCTTTATTTCTAAGATAACACAGTTTTTCTTAAAATTATGAGTGGTATTTTATTATTTTTCTTTTCACAGTTTTCCATAGTCCATCTAATGCTTTAGGTCTGCGTTTACAAAATTCTCCTTTTAACCATCCAAAAGCAGAATACTTTAATGGTGAAGCATCAGTGGGCTTTGAAGGAATATGAAAAAATGGTATAGCTTTAATGTATCTTTTGTCATTTTTACAAGAAATTTAGTGGTAAATTTTGATGTGTGACTGGTGACTTTATCCTGATGAAGTTCTACTATATTAAAACTCTGTGGATAAAGAGATGGCATTTCTTCTTTTAAAAAAGGAGTTAATATCTCGATAATATGTTGAGTTGGTTTTCATGTTTCTTCTTATTAATTCTTTACCACATAGTTGAAAAGTGCTTATAACTTTGTTCATTCTGTCTGTCTGTCTGTCTGTCCTCACGATAATCACCGTAAAAATGACTTTATCAAAATGAAATTTTAGTATGTTGTTGAATCGGGCTGTGGGACCTATGGGAATGCAAATGAATATAATATCACCTAATTAATTTTGGATTGAACTCGGGTTGAAAAAATGAAATACATTGAACTCTATATGGGACCTAAATTTTCAAACATTTTTCAAGCAAATTTAAAATTCGCAAATTGCTTCGAAAATTTTAGGAAATATTAAAATTATCCCATAAAATATATGGAAAACATTTCAGCAAAATATGTTTGGTAGTTTTTTAAATAAAAATTAAAATAACAATTGCACCCATATTATATGAAGGGATCACGTGACCCACTTCAAAATTAACTATGGCATCCATCTTTTTTACAAGTGTCAAAATCGTGATTTTTAAGTTCTTTTTAATTTATATTTAGTGTTGCATTCGTTCAAAAACCGCTTTATTTTTGCGTTATTTCTGCGCATCTATATACTGCGCCAACGTAATTACAATATTTTTGAGTTTAAATGATCATCCAATCTTGATTATTTCTACAACGAAGCCTAATTTTAACTTATGCAGAGTGTAAACACATCAAGCTGTAAGATCAGTTGTATAAGAATTGCTGAATTTTTTTAAAGCAAAATTATTTAGCTATGGAGTCTGGAGTATAGCTGATATGAATGAAACATTAATTGATTTTACATAGAGAAGCAGACGATTTTACAGTATTGTCTTTTTCGATGAAGTTTTAAGCATGGAGTTAGAAAGTACTTTTACCTCCATAGTTTTAAGTTTTTAAGTAAAATAAATTGTTGTAGTATAGTGACAATTTAAAAAATATCACAGCTGAATGAAAGGAATGGAATAAAAGTTTATGAATGAAATATTCACTGCTTTTATATAGAGAACCAGGCGATTTATATTTTGACGACTCATTTGAATAAAGTTCATTTTGTTTCGATGTAGTTTTAAGTTTTCAAATATAATAAATTATTGTAGTTGTGATAATTTGAAAAATATCACCTCTGAATGTATCGCATTTTAGAGATGTTTAAATAAAATTGCATTGAAGTTGGAAAGTGTTTCATAATCAATGCTTTATGCATGATTGATCTTTCTTGTTTTTTTTTTTACCTTTAATTTATCGTTGTACGAAAGTCAGTAATAATCAAGAAACCTTTACTGAAATTTTTTTTATTCTTGAAATCAAGTTTTTAAATTTTTTTTATCCTCTTTTTGATAGTAAATCGAAATTTTTTTGTTGCAGTTATTTAAATAGATTCATGCGTGATCAATTGTCACGATATATCTCCATCTGCCACAGGCTAAATGATTTTCATAGATCATAGATAATTCTACAGCGTGTTCTGTGCTAAGCATAATGTCTAGGCAAAAGACTGTGGACATTATGCCTTTTAGCTTTGAAATTTAAATCTTTGTTTATTATCTTGTTTACATTCGCTACAGAAGTGTTTAAAGACACTACAATTGTTCTTTGAGTCGGTGTATTTTATTTTATTTTGAGACAAAAGACTTTATGAAATAGAGGTAAATGTACGTACCTTCTTTGGTTATACATTTGTTGTTTTTTTTCAATTATAAACAAATTTTTCCTTTATTATGTATAATATTGCTTATTTTACATTTAGAAATCTAAATTTTATGGATTTTAAAGCGCTTTTTGATTACAAAATAAGAATATTTCTCTTCGGCAAGCTCAAAAATGTAGTCTTCACTCCAAAGTTTGTTTATATGTGCCATTTTTAAAATAGAAATTACTTACAGCAAACGATAATGTAGCTTTTATAAAATGAGCTGTTGCCAGAAATTTTTTATGAATTAATTTAAAGTTTTGTCGTTTTTTGCAATAAAATCGTTCTAAAAATTTGTAAACAGCCTCTGTATATTCTTTCTTTTATCTGTAGTACTACATTTAAAGTCGGACTTGCACATCTTTATACTGGTTTTTATAGTGAAAAACACGCTAGTTATCTAGCATGTTATTGACATCTATTTTTTAAAGTCTTCTCAATTTCTTTTCATCACGATCTTCCGGTAAGGTGAAAGTTTTTTCAAATAAAAAGAACTTTATTCTATAGGAATTATTCCAGTTATCGTATTCTAAATGCGTTTCAAAGAAAAAACTTTTATCGCTCCATGTCTTAGAAATGAAGAAAAATATCCCCAATCAAGTACAGATTGTTCCCCGCAGAAATAAAGTCATCAAAATTCTAAAAAGAAGAAAAAAATGCCCCGCTTCTGGTTCGGATGATGAGATAGAATAAAATTCACATTCCGATGGAAAGCGAAAACTGAAAACGATTCTTTTATGACACCCCATGTGTGAACGGACATAAAATTTATTGAGATTTTTCAATTTCAAAAACTTAAAATTTGTTATAATTAATGCAAAATTTTTGATGTAAATTACATGTATGCTTGGGGTATTTCTCATTGACTATAGGGTGTTATGTAAACTCTAAACCGTTTAAACTCTGATATCTTTGTTGGAAATAGAGAATATTATATTTATCTATATAAATAAAATTGAAATCTGTCTGTCTGTCTGTTTGTCCCGTTATCACGGGAGAACGGCTCAACCGAATTTGATGAAATTTTGTGGGTAGCTTGTAAATAATCCTACTTAAAATTTAGTCTATATTTGGAGTTTCTACAATCAGTGGTTCTCGAGATATTAGTAAAAAACGAAATTTTCGTTTTTCTCATCATCACGGGAGAACGGCTGAACTGAATTTGATGAAATTTTGTGGATAGCCTTGAAATAGCCCCCCATAAATTTAGCCCAAGTTCTAAGATCAGGGGTTGTCGAGATATTAATGAAAAACGAAACTTTCTCCTAGGAGTTCTATTCTCTAACTCCGTCGTTTATCCAAACGAAAAGCTTGAAAATCGTTTGAGAGGGAATTAAAACTTTATCTCTGAGTTTGATGGGAGATTTTTTGTACTAAGTAGTCACTTTCTAAAAACATGAAATGTTTGAAACATGATTTAAATGGGAAATCTATCTCCATGGGTTATTTTTACAAGCTTTTACTGAACAATGAAAAGTATAAAGAAATCAAAATGGTTATTTAATTTCGCAGTTTATGAGGAAGATTCTATCTTATATCATGTTGCTCAGAAACGCAATTAAATTAAATCTGTCTGTTAATTTTAATTATTATTTTTTCGATTTAAAAAATAAATAAATGGATATAAAAATATATTTTAGAAAAGCACGATTTAATTTTTCTTATAGCATTTTTAACTGGATAATATCAATTATGGTTTTCAGGTTTAAAAGTTATTATTATTGATATTTTCGGGGATTATTGATTCAGGGATTATTGATATTTTCAAGTTATTGTGCAATTGTTTTATTATGACAAAAATTGTTTAAACTCATATATTGTACGTTGTACGAGTAATCTTCTACAAATACACGGGTATATCTTCTAATCTACGAGAATATGAGTAGTACAGGTATATTGGCATATGTTTTGATATATATTGGCATATATTGGAATCAATTACGACCTTCTGGTATAAAGAGTACGGGCATTATTGATATTTTCAATTTATTACGTCATCTCTTTTATTTTGGCAAATATTTTTGAGACTCATGTTGTAATACGGGTACTCTTCTACTAACACACTGGCATATTTTCTAATCTGCGACAATATAAGTAGTACGGGGTTGCATATATTGATTCAATTCCTTTTTTTTTTTGTAAATTTGCTTACAAAAGGGGTCAGGATGTTTTATTCTTCAGATCTGCCCGTGAAGATAATTTTGCATAGTAAGAACAGACATTCTTAAACTTCTCTTTAGGAGCAATAAATTTAATATTTTAACAGAATTTGCACATGATTGAGAATTATAAGTTTGTTTATATTATATACTCCGTACGAAGAACGGGTATGCTGCTAGTGAATATATAAAAGTAGCTTAATACTCTCCTCTCTCCCCCTCGCTCGGAATATCATCTAAATTATAAAAAAAAATATAAACTATAAGTGACAAAAATGGTTAATATATATATATATATATATATATATATATATATATATGTGTGTGTGTTCTTTCTCTTATCTTTTTATTATTTTTTTTCTTTTATCTCTCTGTTTATTTTTTAAGAATGATGTTTAATCACAGGTTGATATCGGATGCTGCAAAAGAGAGGATTATTTATCGGATGCTTGATATTATACACACGATTACAAGACCAAATTAATTTAATTTAATACATAAAATAAATATTAAAACACTAACTTTCACCAAATTAATTATTAATAATTTAAGTATTATACATTTCCCCCATAAGAGTGACTAAAATGTGGGATAATTTTTCAAATTTACGTATAGTGGAATATCGGACATTGGATCGTGGTGAACCGTAAAACCCTCATTTTCTTACAGTGCAAGACTACTTACTTTTGCTGCAAGGTAAAATGCAAGGCAAATTATACTGCAAGGTAAAATTAATGACTCCTTAATTTTTTTTAAAATCCATTATTTATTTAGTTATATTGAAATCTATGTTATTGGTTACAAACATTATGGTTAGTAATTACAAAATTGTTTCATTAACTTCTAATAATGGGAGGCTAACTCTTAGATTAGAGTTTTATTAATTCGAGATTATAGATTTATTTTTTCGCGACTAGAGTTTTATAATTTCGCGACTAGAATTTTATTATTTCGCGACTAGAGTTTTATTTTTTCGAGACTAGAGTTTTATTATTTCGAGACTACAGTTTTATTCTTTCGAGACCAGAGTGGTGATCGGTCTTGGTAGGCCCATTATCAAATCATTTATATACTATCGCATTCTGATATATATATATATATATATATATATATATATATATATATATATATATATATATACATATATATATATACATATATATATATCGGTTCCGGACATAATCCCGACAGCCGAAATCCCGACAAGCCAGAATCCCGACAGCCGAAATCCCGACAAGCCATAATCCCGACAGGGTCGAAATCCCGACAAGTCAAAATCCCGACAAGGACGAAATCCCGACAGGCCAAAATCCCGACAAGGTCTAAATCCCGACAAGCCAAAATCCCGACAGCCGAAACCCACTCTTGCACAGACTAATACAACACTAAGGTGGTCATCGCAGTGACGTCACTAGGGTTAGAATTTACTAATCAGCACCCCCCCCCCCCCGCACATGCGCTGGACTCACGCTGGGCCCACGCACATGGCTCTCTACGCCTATATGTATAGCTTGATCAAAATTATCGGCGTTTTTACATCTCTACATTTTACAAATTAATAGTTTTAATCACTAAATCATAACAATTATGCCATTACTGAAATAAATTTTGGCAAATTGAAATGACAAAGATTAAAATGATATAACAGGTCGGTATAAGATTTAGAAAATTCATTTTATTAAAAAAGAAAAAAAAACCACATTCTGCATACGTTCAAATAGCGTATTCAAATAGCATACGGCCATTGTCGTAGCAAGCGGATGGAGACAAGAGGGAGCGTGAGTCAAGCGCATGTGCGTGGGGGGGGGGGGGTGCTGATTAGTAAATTCCCCTTGTGACGTCACTGCGATGACCGCCTTAGTGTTGTATTAGTCTGTACAAGAATGGGTTTCGGCTGTCGGGATTTTGGCTTGTCGGGATTTCGACCTTGTCGGGATTTTGCCTTGTCGGGATTTCGACCTTGTCGGGATTTTGACTTGTCGGGATTTCGACCCTGTCGGGATTTTGGCATGTCGGGATTTCGGCTGTCGGGATTCTGGCTTGTCGGGATTTCGGCCTTGTCGGGATTTTGACTTGTCGGGATTTCGACCCTGTCGGGATTTTGGCATGTCGGGATTTCGGCTGTCGGGATTCTGGCTTGTCGGGATTTCGGCTGTTGGGATTACGACCCAGACCCATATATATATATATATATATATATATATATATATATATATATATATATATATATATATATATATGGGACATCAGAAAACATCATATATCAGAAAACACGCTAATTCATATATATATATATATATATATATATATATATATATATATATATATATGAATTAGCGTGTTTTCTGATTTTATATTAATTATCATCCAAAAGGATAAAATTTTGATTGGTTTGTGGGTGTTGTTATGGGATGAAGTGGATGTTTGAGTGTATGCGTGGCGAATAGTATGCGCGACTACACATGTGTTGAAACGAAAGGTGAAATGATGTTGGTTCAAAACAAATGATTTGGAAATTGAGTGGTGCTTTTCGTGCCTGTATTATTTAAGTAGTGAGCGCTTATTTTGGACCCCACCAACTTCGCGTAATTTGTTCTAGTATAAAATAAAATGAACACAACATAAATTTCAGCCCAAATAAAGAAAATTAAGCATACGTACGTTTCGGTAATCATTGAATTTCCTTCTTCATTGCAACAAGTCTAATCCAGAACGCTCAAATAGGCGCAGGATACGCCGATCAAACAGAAAATGGTTGAATGACAGAAACCAATATTGTGGCGCTACTTTGTGTGACGAAAGGGAAGTAAAATAGAAAATCAAGGAAATACGAAGTCAAGAAATAAACTGGAATGTGGCTGAATTTCAGTTTTTCAGACCAGAATCCATTTTTAAGTAGCTTGTAATTTTTTCCTTTTTTGGAAAATTTTGCAAGAAAAAAATTGAAAAATCTGTACCTTTGGTCCAAATGATCAGAGGTATAGCATGTTAAACTTCATGGCATGAGAAAAATTTCCGATTGAAATCAAGTTTGACAATGTCCCCCTTCGGGAGGGGAAACTTGCCCACCCAAGGAGGTTAAAGACGTCACAGACAAAAAATTGTATGGCCTCTATTTTTCAATACAGTGATTGAAATTGTGAAGTTTCGTGATCATTGAGGTATAAATAATCTTTTTATTTATAACTATGTCAAATTTTGTCCTAATGTGCCATGTTAAGAAAATATAAAATTCCAAATAAATTTCGAAGTTTTTGATTGAGTTTCAAAAAATTTTTATCTAATTCTAAATTTTTTGTTAACAAAACCGAATATAGACTTTCGTAAAAATCTTACTTAAAGAAGATATGTGTGTGTGTGTGTGTGTGTGTGCGCAGTCTGTAGCGGGAAATCTGAGTGTCCTACGATCATGAAATTTGGTGCATGGGTACTTCAGGATCCGAATAGGTGCCCCTCGGTGTTAGTTTTTTGAATTTCGAATTAATTTTTTAGTTATTTTATGTTTATGAACTATTTTGGATGATTTTTAAACAAAATTGTTTCTTAGTGACCTAAAATATTATCACACAGTTGTCATTTTAATACCGTCGAAATGAACGGAAAATTCTCTTTCAAACAAACTTTGAGCGGAAACCCGATGATTAAAAGGCACATTTTAATGAATTAAATATATTAATGAATTTAATGAATTAAATATTATTAAATATTCATTGAATTAAATATTCATTTTAATGAATTATATATATATATATATACTTTTCGTGTGTTTTAAACCTCTCGGATTTTTATATTACGATATAAAAAAATAACGTATCATCCAAGGTTTATAGTTTAACAGCAACGCCTTAATATATCACAGACTATTTTAGATAAAAAAATAATTTCCTCAACCGATCCTTTGATTAATTATAAATGTTTCACGAATAATCTCTTATAGTTTTTGAATGAACAGATGACAGACAGACGGACATCACTCTAAAAATAGTTTAAACGTGTTTATGAGGTCCTAAAACATACATTGTCATCAAAATCTCGAAATCGAAAATGTTCGTGAAAACAATACTTTTCTTATACTGTATTCTGTAGTGTGAGGAAGTAATAAATAACAGAGTATATGAACTCAACGTACAGAAAAATAACAGAGAAACAAAAATTAGAAATAATCCAGTAACGATTACTAGATTAATGGCTTTATTTACCTTACTATGCAAAGTTATGCTCAAAATATAAATTATCGTCTTATAGTTAGTAAAAACACTCTTTTAGTTTCCTTTTGGATTTTTGAGTGAGGTTTCGAACGAAACATTTATTATTTCTATTTAAACCAATCCCCCCAACAAACAGCAGAACAATGCACAAGTAGAATATATAAAGAAATGTCTTTGTGATATACAGAAATTTTCTTTCAAATGCAAAGAAATTGCAGCTTAAAGTATTATTCTAGTTAGATTCGAAATCAAGAAGAAAGAAGAAGAAATTTTTATCCTCTAAACGAAAAAGAAATATCCCCAATCAAGCACAGATTCTCCCCCTCCCCCCCCTCAGGACGCGAGTCGCCAGAATTCGAAAAGAGAAGAAATGACTTGCTCTCGGCATTGATGATGAGATAGGAAAGTCTTCATATTTCTTTGAAAATGGAAAAGCGAAACTTATCCATTTTGTCACCTATGGCGAATGGGCTATAAATTTTATTGCAATTCAAAACCTTAAAACCGCATAATTTTTTTCCCTTTGAGAAGAGGAGGAGGAGGTTAGTTAATTTATTATTTAAAACATTTGTCCCACTTGATTTTCTCTTGTTATGGACGAGTGAAGCGAAATTCCGTCCCCATTCTTTCCAAAATTCGGGCAAATGTGGATTTCTGTTTGTTATCTCGTTTAACCGAACACTACAATAGGTAGGAAAATGAAATTTTGCGGATATAAGTGAAATTGTCAAGGTGTCCAGCGATATGCCATTCTTTGTTCCATTTCTTTCCATCTGGTGTATTTTATTTTATTTTATTTTCATCAGACCGTCCGACCTACCCGAAGGTGTAAGGCATCTGCTTGGACAGTCAAGAGAGAGCCACGCAATTTAAACCGGAAACCAATAGAGGTAGTAACCAATAGGGCTGTACCATCATTCTCCTAGCCCATCACCTCTCGGATGGACTTCTGAATCTACAGATGTATCGTGTCCATACTCCTCGTACACACGGAGAAAGTTTTGGACATCATCGAGGATGGAATAAGCGACCCTCCCACAATAACCACGGGGTTTTCTCAACCTTACATCATCTACGTGTTTTGAATGTTCTGATCTTAATCATCTCCTTGTAATTTGAGGGAAGAAAAGGGGCGACTAAAGATAACCCGTCCCCAACTCTAGATGGCCTGTAAGTTCGTTGCGAAATGTCATATATTATGTGATTGAGGGTATTGCTATTTAGGCAGTGGTTTTATCTGAATCTCATACATCTAAAAATATTCAAATCGAGTCATGTCATAATGAGCGATGAAGACGCCGCTATTGTATTACCTTAATCTTATGAATTCGAACACAATGCGATACACAACACATTGTAGATTACATGTCGATATTTGGAAATGTTATATTTTTGGCATTATTAAGATCCTAAAATATGAAAATAATTATAAAGCAATTTCAACTTTCAGGGCCACTAGAATAGTGTCATTAGCCCGCCCTAAAAAATATTAAATCTTGAAGTTCAAACAGGGCCCGATTTAGCCTAAAATGGGGCCATGGGAAGACATTCCTCCGGGGCCCCCTTTCAACTTTCGATATATATGAAATGAGCAAAAATATTTTTAAATGCATAATTGCAATCTAGAAAGAGGGATACAAAATGTGGTTCTTACATAATTTAATGGAATTTAAATGATTGACAACTTTTTTTTCATAGTCAAGATGACGACATGCTAAATTAGTGCAGTTATTCCCCTGTATTCTCCAAATGATTATATCCACTTGGCAAACCTAGTCCAATGGCATACATTTTTTGAGGAAGCAACCGTTAATTTTTCGATGTTATAATTGTTTAATTTGCGGTCTGGGGTAGCTGCCTTGCATGCCCCTGCGTTAGTCAGGCCCTGAGCTCAAAACATCAGAGGCTAAAAGTACCGTAGCAGAGTCAACTTCAACAATAAGAGCTTGCAATTTCGTCCCAGAAGCATAACGGTATCGGTTGGCCAGTTCGGAGACCCAGGGTTCGATTCCCGGTTTGGGAAGCAAGGCTCTTTACACCGTTAATCGCATCGAAATGCTGTTGCTGGGTTTACGCTATAAAAGAATTAGATCTCACACAGCCCTCTTTATTAAAATACTCACATTAACCTCTTATTTACTGATGGGACAGCGTCAATCACAAACGCCAATGCCTGCGTCAATGCCTGCGCATGGACGCCGCAATGCCTGCAAAGGGGGATCGAACTGTTTGGGATAGGGTATGTCAAATACCTGTCTTTTTGAGAGGTTCTTCGTTTGTGATGGACGATGTCCCACCCGTAAACAAAAGGTTAATACTTGGAACAGAATCTTTTAACATTAAGGAGCCCCAATTTGACATATTTAACAATCAGTTAAATATGTCAGATTGGGGGAATTACGGGAAGGAGTGTAATAAATAAGTACGTGGATATCGAAGGAGCCTTCCAAAGCAAACGTTGTCTGGGAACGTAGAATTACTAACCCCTTTAATTTAAAGTCATAAATATGATTTGGGGGCTCTTTGGAGAGTGAACAGGGATCCTAAGAAAGTCCTTATGTAACTCAATATCTTTGTAACGAGAGGGAGAGTATACGTTAAGTTTATATATGTTTATAGTAAAGTGAACACGGCCGATCGAATAAAATGATTGCATTGTCCCTGGTGGATAATTAAAAAAGTCAGGATATCGAACTCGACAACAAAACATGATAATAGAAAAATATCAATTACAACGTTTTAGAAGATTATCTCATCGGTAGGAATCGACATCAGAGAAAAATATATGGAAGGAAGATAAATACCTGCTAAAAAGTCGTTTTATTAGGGACTGTAATACGGTGACACCTACAATGCTTGTCAAATATGCGGTCATGTTTGTTTTTTAATTCAAATTGTTGCTGATAAAGGGCGTTTTGAACAGGCTATATGTACATTAGATTCTTGAGTATGTCAATGTTCTTTATTTTAAGCATTCTTGAATAGGACAGACATTCGCCAATAAATATATTGTATGAAATAAATGACTTCTGTAACAGTTTTCTCGTCGATTTCTATTTATTAAACAATACTCGGTAGCTTTGTAATTGGCTTTTTTCATCCATATCATTTTGTTACCGAGTTCGTTATCCCAACTTTTTACATTCTTTGTTAGGGGCGCTGAAATCTCTTTCATTCCATCGTGTATAGCCACTTTTCTATAGACAGACTCAACGTGCACACTCATAGACTTTTCTTTATAAAGTTATTGGGGAACTCAAGGGTTTTCATAGGAACATGTACGATAAAAGTTGGCCTGAACCTGGCTGTCTTACATTGTGGAGCTGTGAGCTTTAGCCCATTTAGTCCATCTCAAAATCGTGTATTTTGAAAAGATATTGAGCTCGAAGGAATCATAGTATCATGGCCACCCCTGTTTTTTAAATAGTTTAAAAAAACATTAAAACAATAATTAAAATGCTTGTTACAAAGTATATTTAGTGAATGTAAATATACTAGCTTTCAGCATAGAGTAAAAAATAATACATATGCAGAAAAAATATACTTCTAAAAAAAAAAACAAAACTAAATAACAACAAAAAAAAAATAGAAAAGGAGAGAGAGAAATAGAGTACATTCAGTTTAATTGTAATGAGATAATCTGAATATAAAAAGTTCTGTATTTAAAAAAAGTTGTTAAGGCAATTAGGAGCTTTTGTGTTTATAAACTAGAAAAAAAGAGAAAAAAACGTGTAACAATCTTTTTTTAAACCTTAGTATAAAAGAATGCATTAAGATTAAAAGACGTAAAGGAGGATTAACGAACATCAGAACTAGCTCTTTTTCAAATATAATTAACAGCCCTGCTTGCTTTTCAGTCTGATATAAATAGTTTGCTTTTAAAACTGAACATATTTATTTTTTATGCTAAGTTGCTTGAAGGTTTTTGTACAATTGAAATAATGTGAAAATCATAAAGACTTAAATAGACGAATGTCGTGGTTGGTGATAGATTTTATTTTTTGAACAATTATTTGGTTAAGAGCTAGCATTAATATGTTTTTGCCTGAAATTAAATTATTTCGAACTTTTATTTTAAATTGCAGAATTGAAATATATGATGTTAAATAAAATCAATTTTATTTGAAATGAAATCTATGCCATTTTACGATACTAAATATGTCAAGTTGCAAATTAAAAAGTTTGTTTAAAATGGAGAAGCTAAACGGAAACAGTATAAGAAAGGAAACAGTATATAAATCATAGATAAATAAAACCTGAGGAATTACCAACAAGACTTTGTATTTCTACTAGTATCGAAACCTTAAAAGATAGGAAAATAATACCCTTTAAAATTTAGATGCAATATTTTTAAACTTTTTTTATACGTAACATTATTGAATATCCTCACTTTTATTTTTAGGATTTTTTTTCGAAATTCATTCGAAAATTTTGGAGTTTTCTCAACGTTCGTTCGCGTTCAAAATCAATAGGGTTTCAGTATTCACTAATTGTAACAATCGTACTAAATTCGTTCGAAGAGCCCCCCTCCCCCCCTCCTTCACATATGTATACCTTTAAAAACGTTAGATTCGAGTCCATGGATGCTCGAAACATGAACTTCTGTTAAAAATTCGAATTCGAATTTTCTATCCTACTTTCCATATACCCTACACTGTGTAAAGAAAGTAAAAATAAAAATTAAAAGAATATTTGAAAGGATAAGCTCACGAAGAGACATATTATTTTCGTTAAGAATCTGATTACAGCACAAGTGGAACAAAATAATATGTGGAATATTAATGTATAAAAAAAAATCTGATGTGGGCAGCACATGATTTTTCCGGCAGACTCAAATCCATATTTCCTTTATTTCATTAATAATTCATTAGATTGATTTCAATTGCACCAAATAACACTAAATTTGCATTTTTAATTCAATTTTTGCTTTTATTTGGTAATTGGACATTTTTCCGAAAGCGGCGTAACAAAAATGCAAGAAATCTCAAATATCTTGAGAATGGTTAGTCCTAAAGTTTAATGGAGTGTGTTATATTCTTTTCCTCATCAAAAATTGCGTATAAAACAAGAACTTAACGGATACATTTTAGCATACGTAGTCTTTTTTTTAGATTTTGGCGATTTTTGAGGGCCATTTCATAAAAAAAGGCAGGTTGTTCTATTTCCGAATCGTATGAAAATCTAATCAGCACCAGAACACCCTACAAGTAACTTATTTACCAAATTTTGTGAAATTTCGCCAAATAGTATTTTAGCTATGGTTGATACATCAAATTTTTGCTGGCCATTTCGTAAAAAAAGGCAGGTTGTTCTTTTCCGAATCGTACCAAAATCTAATAAGCACCAGAGCACACTACAAATAATTTAGCTACCAAATTTTGTGAAATTTGGTCAATTAGTATCTTAGCTAGAGTGGATACATGAAATTTTTGCTGGCCATTTCGTAAAAAAAGGCGGATTCTGCTTTTACGAATCCTACCAAAAACTAATCAGTACCAGGATCTCACCCAAGTGACTTACATACCAAATTTTACGAAATTCGGTTCATTAGTTTTTTAGTTAGAGTGGATACATACATTGCACAGACAGACAGACACACAGACACACACACAGACGTCACGCTAAAAATAGTTTTTTCGTATTCTAGAGGTCTCGAAACGTGTAGATCCGTCGAAAACTCGAGTTGTGATTTTCGGTATGATTCCAATACTTTCCTTATACATTACCATGTATTGCAGGGAAAGTAAGAAGTGAATATATATTTTTTCGGAATTATCTCATTTCAATCTGATACTGATTATGATTTAAAAGATTCTAAACTGAATAAAAGATGAACGCATGAGAAAGTCTAGCGAAGCCTCTCTTACTCCACGTATCCTTAAGTTTCCAATTTAATTTTTCACGATATTTTTCACCATGTGGATAAATACAGAAATTCATGGTTCCGTGGTGCAAACACTAAATGAATGACTGCAGCTGATTTTTATCCCTAGTTTGATTAATAACCTGGTTAAACATTTCAAAGTAAGGGCAATCCTGCAAAGGAATCAAATGAAGGAATCCTAAAAAATAATATTTATTTTGGTTTGTCTGTGCAACAGAATGGGGCAAAAATATATTGTATATGACTGTGAGTAAAATTCGTTTAGGGATAAAAATATATTTTTTCAATTTATATAATAATTCTCTAAAGTCTCTGTGTATTTCCATAGCCTCCAGAAGCCCCTGGTAACCTATAAGGATGAAGTCTTTGTGTATTTTCAGACCCTCAAAAAGCCCCTGGTAACCTATAAGGATGAAGTCTTTGTGTATTTTCAGACCCTCAAAAAGCCCCTGGCAACCTATAAGGATGAAGTCTTTGTGTATTTTCAGACCCTCAAAAAGCCCCTGGTAACCTATAAGGAAGAAGTCTTTGTGTCTTTTCAGACCTCAAAACCCCCCCGGTAACCTATAAGGATGAAGTAAGTCTTTGTGTATTTTCAGACCCTCAAAAAGCCCCTGGCAACCTATAAGGATGAAGTCTTTGTGTATTTTCAGACCCTCAAAAAGCCCCTGGTAACCTATAAGGAAGAAGTCTTTGTGTCTTTTCAGACCTCAAAACCCCCCTGGTAACCTATAAGGATGAAGTCTTTGTGTATTTTCAGACCCTCAAAAAGCCCCAGGTAACTTATAAGGATGAAGTCTTTGTGTCTTTTCAGACCCTCAAAAAACCTTGGTGACTTAGAAGACTGAAGTATTTATGTCTTTCCAGTAGCACACTTATAGTATTAACCCACCATCGTTCACTCGACTGAACCGGAATGATCCAATTTTTGATTAAATCAATTTTTTTCGACGCTAAACGTCATAGATAGTTAAATAAAATAGACTTATTAAGAAAATCTGACGTGGGTAGTACATGACTTTTACTTCAGACTGTAATTCAATTGCTTATTTTTTATTTCACGATGCATTAAATTGAGTTCAGTTGTAGAAAATAACATGGATATTTTTCTGATATTAAATCCAATTTGCATTTTGAATGCATCTTCGTTTCATTTGGCATATTGATGCACTTTAAAGTCTTCAGGGCCTGAAAATTAAAAAACAAAAACAAAAGAACTAAAGTATCTCAAGAATGATTTATTCTAGAGTCACTGAGTCAGTTTTATTTGCTTTGTTGTCAAACATCATACGAAGAACAAGTAAGTACTTACTATATATTTCAGCAAATTTTAGTCATTTATTTCATACAAGCTCCAACCCGATCCACTATCTCCATTACTTTCTTTTTATTTATTTTTTTTCCATGGAAACACCGTGCGTCTGCGCGCGCAGTACGTTGTGCGTGAAAAACTCCAATAGCGGTTTTGCCGAGAAATTGTAATTCGGAAATTCTTAAAATCCGGATCCTGCAGCTACTTTTTATTATTTCTTGATCATTGGGCTTGTAAGAAAGCCTTATGCTTGAGCTTTCTAAAAATGTAAATTATTAGTCGAAATTATTGATACTTTTTCCGATGCAAGAATTTAAAAACGAAAGTTCGTTTTTTTGAGCCGAAATTGACTTTTGTTTTAAAATCTTTAAAAAATATTAGAATTTATTCCTGAGACTTGAAATTGATATATTTTTACTCGCAATTGTCTGTTCTTTCCGGTCGTGTGATTTGTGTTTTTCTACGACGCCTGGATGATGGAGAAAAAGGGGAAAAAGGAGACACATTGCTTTTTATTTAGATTCTCACGATCTTTGCGGGCCATTTCGTAGAAGGGGTCGGTTCTATTTTTCCGAATTATGCCAAAATTTAATTAGCAACAGGATAAACCTCAATGGACTTAACTACTAAATTTTAGGAAATTAAATAAAATAATTTTGTAACTAAAGAAAATCTCTCCTCCCCCCACCCCCACCGTCTTCAGTTCCTCAAAATTAAAAAAACTTGAGAATGGTCCATCTTACAGCAATGCGGTTGGTCTTATGCTTTACATTGTCAAAAATAACTTATAAAGCAAGCTTGCAATTGATACATTTGGACATACGTAGTCTTTTATTTTAGATTTTGGCAATTTTATGGACCATTTCGCGAGGCAGGCTCGTTCTTATCGAATCATACTAAAGTCCAAGCAGCATCAGGGTAACTACCCATAAGTGACTTATCTACCAAATTTTGTGAAATCTGGTCAATTAGTTTTTCAGCTAGAGGTGAAATATATATGCACAGACAGACACACACACACAGATGGCACACTAAAATATATTTTTGGGGTTCTAACCCAGAGGGCATATAGCAGCTTATTGAGTGGCCGGGTGTTAAAACCCGTTGAAGGCCCAGACCACACAGCCAACCCTGAGGTTAACGGCAGTTTGATGTGTGGCCGGGGGTTGAAGACCCAGACCGTCCGGCTCGTCAACAAGGACTTGAGCAACCATTTGGACGGCCGGAGATGTGTGGCCGGGGGTGTTGAAACCCGTGTTATAATTTCTCTGACGATTCCAATACTTTATCTATTCATTATCATGTATTATAGGGAAAGTAAAAAATTGCAACTGAATTTAAGAGAGAAGTTTTCCTGTCCTTAAGGAGCTCAAGTACCAGTCTGATTGTAATAAAAGAATCATACGTAACAATATCATTTTTCGCCTTCTTAAAGTTTGAAATAATGCAATCACTGTCGGATTTCAGTACAAACCAAAACAAATGTATTTCAAAACACCCACAGAGCAATCGAAATTACTTTCGAAAGTTACTGCTAAAATTGCAACGCGAAAAGCCTCCTGAAAGAATTGGATTAAATATTTCCCGTACACGCAACAACTTTTGCACTAGCTTACGGGACAAGATTTAAGATTCAGCTAGGAATTCTTTTCGAATAGACCAAGTGCGGTGAAAAAGCCTTTTTCCTTTTATATAAAATGTATTATTTTATGTAAATGGAACTAGGGTTGTGGAAGAAGCGCAGAGGAACTCAGCATTATGTTACAATTCGGGCCATGGTTGAATAATTATTTGGATTTAAGAATACAGAGAAATTCTCCATCCATATTATTACAATAAAAATATGTTGTGGTTAGCTACAATCTTTAGATACAATTTTACATCTTAATAAAAGAAGATATCTGTTTGTCTGCCCGTGCAGTCTGTAGCGGGTAATCTAAGCTTCGTACGATCATGAAATTTGGTACACAGGTACTTCAGGCCCCGAATAGGTGCACCTCGGCATTATTTTCTTTAAATTTTGAATTTGTTTTTTAGTTATTTTATGTTTTATCCCGATTCATAACGATTTTGGCCGATATTCGCGCCAATCGAAGCCGTAGCGACCTAAAATATTATCAAAGTTTCCACCATCGGAAAGAAAGAAAAATTCTCTTTGAAACACACTGTGAACAGAATCCATCATCTTCTATTCTTATATTACAACACAGGGTAATTCAAAACGATGGGGCTAAACTTTAAGGGGTGATAGAATACACCTAAACAAGCATTTTTCGTTATACAATGCATGATCGTCACGCACACGGTTAAGCGCTAGAGCGCGCTGTCCAGCGAACGCATTAAGTGCCTGTTGTAGCACTCGTCGTCAGTTCTACTGTGGATTTTAGAAGGGATGTTTCACAAATCAGGACAAAGCCGACATGTATTTCATGTACGAAGCTAAAGACGGGAATGCGAGGATAGCCCAAATCCGTACCGGTTCCAACACGATGGAGAGCCCCCTCCCCCATTTCAGCGTGTCTGTGCGAAATGCCATAGATGCAACATTCTCAGGATGATGGATTGGTCAGGGTGATCCCATCATTTGGCCTGCCCGATCTCTCATGTCTGGACTTTTTCTTGCGGGTCCATATGAAAAGCCTCATCTACGACAGCCCCGTCGATTCCGACGAGGACCTTGTTGAAAAAGGAGATCTGTTGCTGCCGCTGCTATACGAGAAATGTCTGGCGTTTTTTGCCAATGTACGATGATCGCTACATCGTATGTGTGAGGCCTGCATTCGTGTTGGTGGTCGCTGTTTTGAGCAGTTTCCGTAAGTTATTCATTACAATTTATTTTGTAAATTCTTCGATTTCTTGTTTTGAATAGTTTCTGTAAGTTGTTCGTTAAAATGTGTTCTGTAATTTCTTCACTTTCTTCACACCTCCTTTGTCATTCTTGTATTTTATCATTTCATGCAACAGTACGTGCTAACCCCTAGTGCTTAACCGCTTGAGTTACGAGTATGCATTGTATGACGAAAAGTGCTTGTTTAGGTGTGTTCTATCACCCCTTAAAGTTTTGCCCCATCGTTTTGAGTCACACGTATACAGAGTATACTTGCCATCCATCGTTCATTTTTTTTCAACACTTTCCCAAACTATTACCGTGTTTATGCGGAGTATGGGTATGCTAAATCTGTGGGTCCGAAAGTTCTTCCGAGAGGTTAGTGGCGGGAGGAAGGAGTGTTCGATCCTAGTGGACGTCATCCCCAGTGGTTTTCTGTCTAAATTGGGTGCTGTTTGGGCCATCCAAACATATACCTTATACCTTCGTGTAGGTCGGACGGACTGAGTGGAAAGAAAAAAATCATTTGTTGGCTATTCTTTAAATCAAACTATTAAAAAAATTGGTTTAAATTAATTTGTAGCGAAAATGTTAGAAAACGCCTAAAATAAAGCGACATACAGTGATTGAAGATTATTGTTTTACATACTGCAATGTTCATGTCAATAGAACTATAAAATGTACGCCATTTATAGGCATTAATTGGAACGTGGGTAGAAATGGCTACTTTAATACTCACATGTAAAATTCACATGAAAATATAGTACTTGCTTTAACTTGGGGTGATGGACAGCAGGGAGCGAATTTGTTCTCCTCCTGTATGCTTTTACCATTTAATTTTTATATTTTTCGTCACAGCGAACATTATATCATTTTTTCCTTCTCGCCTCATCTCTTGAAGATCCTTTTCAATCTGCTTGTGTTTTCTTTTGTTAGCCAATCTTAATTTATTCTTACCTCTCTTCGGGGAAACACGCCTTCCTTGTGTTCGATTGGCCTTGCTTTGCATGATGCTTTGAATGAGTCGGTCCTGATTTTACTCATTTTTTTATGTAGCTTCTTAAGGTCACGTCCGGAAGTGTGGGTTACGCCCATGTAGACATAGTGACTCTCCATCTTGTTCATGCCATTGCAAATTGGTGAATTTATGGGTCGTAAACATCGTTCAAGTGAAATGTTAACCCTGGTGTCTTTTCGCCTAAATCCTTTGTTCAGCTTATTACACACCATGGCTTATTAGTTTTAATATATATTGCCTTATTTGGTCTCACACTATGAGTATATATGTGTACTCAGGTGGAAAAATATGAGCTTTTCTGTTGTCCTAAATATCACAGAAATTTTTACTGAAACAAAAGAATAGGGAAAGTACGAGTATTGTGACCAGGTCGAAAATTAGAATCCGAGTTTACAGAATGCGATATCTTACGAACGAATGGAGCGTTTCGAATGAAATTTGGTACACATATTACAATAGTGAATACTGGACTTCTATTAATTTTAAACGTAATCGAATGCTCGGACGACCCCTATATTTTCTAATGAAATTTTCAAAAAATTATTAAAAAATCAGAACCTTTAGTAATGTTACAGAAATGATAAATTTTATGTAAATTTTCCTTAGAAAACGAATGACAGGAGTTGTAGACCGTTAACATGAGATATTGCATAAACTTTTCAAATAAATTTATCAAAAGAATTACATGAAATTGAAAAAAGTATTTACTATTGTGAAACATATTCACTTTTCATTTGTGGTACAATGTGAAAATTTTTTTACTATCATTCTCATGGATCTAGTTCGCTCCATTCACGAGAAAATATACTTTGGGTAATGGTTTTGTATTTTGACGTCTAACAATAAGAAAAAGCTCTTTTCTCCGTCTGTCTGTAATGCTTGGCGTTAAATTTGACTACTCCTTTGGCAAAACATCGCCGATTTGGCGCTATTTTGTCTCAGATTAAAGGAAATATGGTCGAAATTGCGAAAATGACGTTAAATCAACGAAAATGGCTCTAAATTGATTAATTAATTATTGAAATAGATATGGACTACATTCTATTGCGAATGCTATCAATATTAATAATTATCAATTTAGAGTTACTGGCAATAGAAGTTAATTTGGGTATTCGAGATAGTTTTGCATGTTGCCATTCGGAAAAGTGTTCAATGTACAATTCAACATTAAAAAAAATTGTCACCGTAGATCTTATAAATAATTTTTTTTTGCTGTGAAAGAAGCAAATTCATCGAATTATATAAGGAAAGTTATGTGCTGCCCACATCGGATTATTTTATACGGGTCTTTTATAGGAGGGTACATCGAGCTATTTCGTTTTCTGTTAGAGATAGGGGACTAAACGGAACTTTATACCAAACTTGTATACCTAACTTTTACGCCATCTTATCTGAACGGGATTTAGAATTCCGCCAGGAAAAGATACTAACTGCGGAAGAGAAAAGTTCCTCTGTCTTGTTGATAGTGGTCTTATTTTATGTAAATGGAGTCTTGAAGTGTGGAAGAAAGCAGAAAACCCCGTTATATGACTGCATAAGAAGAGATTTATGCTTGAATAGATATAAGAAAGTGAAGTAAATATTTGTTAGTGACATGAATTTCGAATGTACTACAAAATCTAAATATTTTTTTTAGTAAAGGGATATTGCATATATATTGGGTCCCTAGGAAATTCCTTAAGCACCCCATAATATCTTTGTAAGTAAAGGTCCATGAGTGTAAACGTTAAGCCTGTCTATAGTGTAATGAACATGCCTGATCGAATAAAAGTGAATGCAGCGCGCCTAGTGGATAATTAAAAAAATTTAGTGAACGAACTCGGCTACAGAGCGAGAAAGGTGAAAACAATAACCAATTACAAAGTTTTAAAGTAGTGTTTAATGAGTAAGAGTCTTACATAATAAAAGTTGTTTGTTTGTGTGTGTGTCGTTTGTAGCGGAAAATTTAAGCTTCCGACAGCAACGAAATTTGGTTTAGAAGTACTTTAGGACCCGGGAAAATACGTTGCAGAGAATTAAAAAAATTAAACTTAGTATTTTCTAGGTTTTAGCACGATTTTGAGCGATTTTCACACAAATCGGTTCCATTGCCTCCGAAAATATTATCAGAGTTTCCATCTTGAGACCATCGGGAAGATGGAAGAATGTTTTTTCCAACTATCTTTGAACCGAATCCGTCAAATAATTCCTTCATATTTATGTATTATTTATGTACTATTTTAAATACATCGAGATTTGCATTTTTTTTAGGTTATCTGATACTTATTTCAGCATTCTAACATTTTTTTAATTACTATATTATTTTATTTATTGGGAATTTTTAAGCAAGAGCATGAAAATTAAAATTGTAGATTTCATTAATCAAGTGCTTATTATTTTTCTCCTCGGTGGATGTATGTGCGCATGCCCGGCATATAGTTGCGAGTGATGCACATGTCTTGGAAGTTGCAGTGCGGTTTAAGCCACACTTTCTTGCCTAGAGAAATAATATCTTTTATTTCTTTTATTTTTTCCCTTTCCACAGTTGGAGCAAATGTTGGCTGATGCGTGATTCATAGATACTGATTATGGTACAATCGGTTAAGGGGATCGGAAGGAGAAAATGATTTTGTCTCAAAACAAGCTATATGGTAATTGAGTGGTGTTATCTGCAAATGTATTATTTAAGTAGCGAGCGCTTATATAGGTTCCTAGTAACGAAATAATTCATTCTAGTCGACAATAAATCTGATACAGAAGACATTTATACGATAAAATTAAAAACACTTATATGAGCTGAAATCTAGAGCACAGCTTGTTCAAACTTCCCTGCACTAAAGACCAGGCATATTTGAATTCCAAAAAGAATATGACTACATACTTTGACAAACATTGCAGGTATCACCGTGTTAGAGGCTCTGGCGATGAATTTTTGAGAGTTATTCATTGTCTTCCGTTTACAAGTTTTGTTCGTTTCTGATGTCGTTTACAATGTTCTACAACTTCAAATTTATAATTTGCTAGTTTTTTTTTAATCTTTAACCCTTTTTTGTTGCCGAGTTCGTTATCTTAACTTTTTAAATTTTCCTCTAGCGTCACTGCAATCTTTTTCATTCGATCGTATATGGCGACTTTACCATAGATAAACCTACCATTCACTTATTTAAATGTTTGAAAACTAAAAATAGTGGAAAACTGGGGTGGGATAGCCCCGTGGTTAGCTGGCGGGGATTACATTCGGAAGACCTGAGTTCGATTCCCGCCTCTAACCAAATTGGTTCCGTGTTCACGCGGAGTATGGGTATGTTAAATATGTGGGTCTGTAAGTATTTCCGAGAGGTTGGTGGTAAGGGAAGGAGGGTACTGTCCCTGTGGATGCCGCTCCCCACTGGGTCGTTCAAACAGATACCTTACACCTTTGGGTAGGTTGGACGGTCTGGGTCGAACAAAGGGGTAAATGAACAATTTAAAATATAAATCTATTTTATTTTTAATTTTCTGCTATAAAATTTAAGTGAATGCATTATAGAATATAAGCAGAGAAATGAAAATGACTCTGAGGAAAGTTATACACTGTCCACATCAGAATTTTTGTATGTCTAATAGTTAATAGAAAATTCTTACAGTACAATCGTCATTAAATTCGAAGCATATGCAAAAAATTGCAACAAAAACGTGAGACTTCCAAAGGAAAAGAGGTTTGGGGTTAAATATTTCGCAGACACGTATAATAAAACATTTATGGTACCCAAATGAGCAACATTTAGAATTGTGCCAGGAAATTCACAGAATGTATTCTGTACGGCAGATGAATCCCGCTTGCCTCTAGATAGGGGTATTATTTTATGTAAATGGGGCTTTAGTAGTGGAGCAAAATGGGAAATTCAGTTTTAAGAATGAAATAAGAAAGCATTTAGTTCAACACAAGTGTAATGCCACAAAGCTTAAATGGTTGATTTTCTCATAATATTATATAAAATATTGTTTGCAGTAATACTTGTGATTTTGACAGAAAAGCATGTTTGGGGATCTTCTGAATATATTTTGCAAATATTAAGAAAGCTGTTACTGCCCTTGTGTGTGAGATCAGGGCTTCATATGCAAATTGAGGATCCCCCTACATACATTTGTCACCCCCCTCTATATTTGATATTCGTCTTCTTGTGAATTTTTTTATGTATTTCCATTCCTCAAAACAAATAAATAAGTTTAAAAAATTGTGTTTTCCGATTCCTTTATTTGAGTGGTGTCCTTCCTCCTATGGGCGGCGTTGTGTGTACACGATAACTCATGAACGAATGTATGTAATGTGTAGATACATTATGATGTAATAATCTAGAATTAATTTAATCATTGCAGTATGGTTATTTGCATAACCACAATTACTTCTAAAATTAGAAACTAGAAAGTTACTACTTTACTAAATAACCACGGTCTATATCTTAGAAAAGTAGAAATAGAAAGTCACTTAGAAAATGTAATAAGTAAGTAATCGTGATATTGTTAGAAAGGAACAAAATAAAATACTGTTAGTTATTCTGGATAAAATGAACAAACTTTGTGCTACAGTTCCAAAATACCATTACATTTTTCAGTGAGTTACTTTACAAGTTACTTAGTGGTATTTCAAATGCATAATGCTAAAATAATGTTTTCATATAATTTAAACCAATTATTTTTATCTATTAGAGTATAGTTCAGTAATTATTGATTTTTTTGCAAATTATTTACCGTAATTTCAACTTAACGGAATTTTAAAGCTCAGGCTTAGAAATCTAGAAAAAATTCAAAGATTTTATATAATCAGGTTTGAATAGTGATTGTTTTCTTTTCTAAAATTCCATTCGCGTATCAAAATTTTCATTCAAAACTAAGAAATTCTTTAATTTTGATTTCTCTGTTTTAAATGTTTGATTACTTTCCCTACATAAATACTATAATGTATTGGAAAAGTATTGTGACGCAGTCAAAAGATTTAAATTTGAGTTTTTTATGGAAGTTCACGTTTCCAGCATCCCTAAACTCGAATTAAATGTTTTTGTGAGGAAGTCTGTGTGTGTGTCCGTGAGTCTATGGCTATTGGCTGCAATATCTTTCGAAAGTAATTTGGTACGATTATTACAATCCGTGAATGCTGGAATCCTATTGATTTTAAACGCGATCAAAAGTTCGTTAGACCCCCTCAAATTTTTGAATGATTTTTTGAGAAAAATCATTAAAAACAGTAGCAGATTCATTAATATCAAATAAATAATAATTTTATAAGTAATTCTTTATTCTAAGACGAATGAGACGCTAGCTTGAATCGTTCTCGAGATATCGCACGTTAAGTAAATGTATCTTAAAAATTACACAAAGATAAACAGTAGTATGCAGCATCAAGTATGGATGACTTGGCGACTCATTTTACGAAATATCGCCAATTTCGCGATATTTTATTGTGGCGCTAAGCTGATGAAAATATCACCAAATTGGTAAAAACGACGCTAAAGTTACAAAAATGACGCCAAAATGATGAGTTGACAATAATTAGCTTATTTTCAAATTAATGTATAATGGAGGCTATTGCCAAACAGATATTTCCAATTATCAAGTTATAGCATGGAGACACGTCAAAAAATTAATACTTTAAAAATAAAGACAACCAAAAAATTGGCTTAAAAGTGTTTTATTAAAATCTCCTTTTTACGACGGCTCTGATGAAGCAGATTATTATGCCCTTCATTAGTGGCGAACCGCCACTGAAGAAGGGCATAATAATGCCCGAAAGAGCCATGGCGTGTGATTTCAGTACGTCGTAAAAAGGAGATTTTAATAAAAGACTTGAAAGCCAATTTTTTGATTGTCTTTATTTTTAAAGTGTATCAAGTTATATTTGCGCGAAATATAAGTTAAATGGGTACTTAAAATAATTTTACACGTTGTCATCCAGAAACACGCACAATGCTAGTGTACTTTTCAACGTTAAAAACACTGTACCGTGGATCTTGTCCATTATTAGTTAGCGTTGAAAAAAGTAAAGCACTTGCATTATGTAGAGAAAATCATGTGCTGTCCATATTATATTTTTTGTTAAATATTAAAAAAATGACAAGGAAACAAATAAAAAAAAAGATTTTGAAGGTAAAATGAAAAATCAATTATATATTTAAAGAGAAAATACGGAAATTAAACGAGAAAAATTAATGAGTTTTAAAATATAACAATTAATTGGGAAAGTAGCGTAATGAATATTTTTGATCTATTAGAGCAGTGTTTTTGATAAACAAATCTGATAACAATTCCGATAAACAAATCAGCACATCATTTTTCTTTTATAACGCAATCGCTTTACTTCTTAAATCGAAATTATAATGTATAAGTTCCATGGTACAATGCTTTTGCATTGAATTAATATCATATAAATTATTAAAATTGGGAGGCTTTTATCAGGTTATTAGTTCAAAAAGAGTGAGTTTTTCGCTCTCACGGAAAAAATTCTTATCAAAATGTAATTGGCATTTAATTAATAATCCGCTAAAAATGGCTATGGGCAAATTTTTCTTCGTCAAAATATAAAACTGCTACATAACATGTCTTCTCTTGTGAATGGAAAAAAAACGGAATCTACGTGAATGCACAGGTATGATATTGCTTATGGAAGATAAACCTATTTGATAAGATTAATTACGTTTTCAATTTTATGTTAAATTTTTTGATAAATTCATTTGTAGAACATGTAATATTTCGAATACGGTTCAGACCAAGTTTGCGCCATTCGTTTTACAATAAAGAAGTTATGTATGAAATTGTTATTCATTTATCATTATTTGAGGTCCTGAATTTTTAGTGAAATTTTAAAAAAGTTACTTTTCGTTTCCCTTTTCAAAAAGTTACTCATATTTGGCAGATTCGCATATTTGGAGTCCGCCAAATATTCGATCGCGTTTAAAATAAACAGGTTTCCAAAATTCACCGATTGCCATTATGGTACCAAATGACGTTTGAAACCCCTTATTTTGTTTTCGTGAGATATCGTATCCACAGACTCCTCCCCACATTAACATACATGCACACGCACATACACATCCCCCCAGAAACGTTTAATTTCATTTCAAGAATGCTTAAAACGTGCTTTTCTATCGACAACTCGAACTGTAAGTTTCAATTCCGTTATAGTACTTTCCCTATACATTATACTGTGTATGAAAGGAAGTAAAAATGATCGTGCATTCGAAATTAACCCCAAAATTAATTAATTGATCTTGCTTCCTAAAACTTATTAAAAAAAATCTGATGTGGGCAACACATGACTTTCCTTATATAATGCAATGAATTTACTACTTTTACAGCTAAAGAAAACGTTATTCTTATAGTAGATACTTATATTCTTTCCAAGATATTGAATTTTCTTCAATTAGTCGTCATTTTTATTGATTTAGCGTAATTTTTATCAATTTGGCGAGATTTTTGTTAATTTGGCAACAATTAAAAATGTCGCCAAGTTGGCGACATTCCGCCAAATTCGTCGCCAAAATCTCGCCAATTGTTATGGACTGAGAAATAAGTTATTCTTACAGCAAATAAATGACTATTGGCATTCCAGTACAAAAGTATTACTCAAAGTATCTTTTTTCATGAATGGAACGAGCTAGATCCATGAGAATGATGTCACCAAATTTATCGCATGGTATTACATATGAAAAGTGAACATGTTTCTCACAAGGAAATATTTTTATTTTTTATTTTAAACTTTTTGATAATTTTTTTGAAAAATGTGCAATATCTCAAGAACGGTTCATGTTAGCATTCTAAAATTTATGCCAATCGTTTTCTAATGAAAAATTACATAAGAAATGTCCATTTGCGTAACTTTATTAGCGGTTTTGATTTTTTGACGGTTTTTTCAAAATTTCCTTCGAAAATTTAGGGGGGCTCTGAACATTCGATTGCGTATAAAAACAATAGGCTTCCAGTGTTTTCGGATTGTGATTTTTGTACCAAATTTCGTTCAAATCGGTGCATTCGTTCGTCAGTTTTCGTCTCCACAGCCTCACTGACACACACACACACACACACACACACACACACACACACACACACACACACACACACACACACACACACACAGACATCACTTCAAAAATATTTGATTCGTGAACAAGGATGCTTGAAACGTGCTCTCCCGTCGAAAACTCGAATTCGAATTTTCGAACCCTTCACAATACTTTCCTTATACATTATGTATATAAGGAAAGTAATATAATCTTATCCTTATTCTATCATAGCAGCAGTTATTATTGTATTAATAATAACTGTTAAAGTAACTATCATAGTAATCGAAAAGTAATCGTTACAAATAACGACATTCATATTAACCCAATTACTACTCAATCCTCTGTATAACAAATATATTTGAAATAAATAAGAAAATAAATATCTTTGAAAATTTTATTATTTACTTTCTAAATATTTTAAAGCAATTCAAGAGGCCCACAGAACAATTCGCATTACATTCGAATAATTCTCAGAAAACCGTAGACCGAGAAGAAATTCTCCAATGAAATAGACTGCCAGTTAAATATCTTCCCCACATCTTACATTCTCATTCTACCTTACTGAACGAGATTTAGGATTCCGCTGTGAAATCGCATTGAATGCTCCGAGTGAGAGGGAAGCAGTCGTTTTCTTTCTCATAGTGGTTTTATTTTATGTAAAGATTCATGGATAGTGAAAGAAACACGGAAGCGTAGCACGAAGTATAAAACTGCTGCTTATGAGAATAGCACAATTAGTACTCCATTAAAGAAATCAGACATATGTAAATTAGGTGACAACGATTGTTTCGAGGGAGTTTTTGATCTCTCTTCATCAGGTCAAATGAGTGTCTATACTTAACGCCAGTTTTTGCTTGATGTTTGTCAACTAAAGACAATGCTTTGACCTGATGAAGAGGATCAAAACGCCCCCAAAACAATTGTGCTTATCGTTTGGTAAGTAAAGATAATGTTTCGACCTGATGAAGATGATCAAATGAATATGGATCTACTGTATACTGAAAGCGTCATTTTTCGAATATTTTCTATTTTGACATATTAACAGAAAAAAGCGTTTCAGTCCTTCTAATACTAACTTTGTTTCATAGTCACAGAATCCGTCGACAGAGAGCGTTTAAAACGTTAAAATTGTGCCTTTGGCATATAACAAGTTCTAGCAAAACGCCAGGGTAGAAAAGGTAGACAGTGTGCACACGAATAATTTACGGTCCAGTTACTTTTATTTTAATTACTAGCCGTCTTCGGCGACTAAACTGTTCGCTACCCTTGAAAATTCTGACCGTGGCAAACTCGCTGGCGCAATAACCCCGTAGAGTAAACAAAGTTTGTTTTAGTTTAATGACGTTAAAACCATAATTCAATCATTTAAGTTTTATAATGACCATATGCTAAGCTCTTAATTCCATCATTTAAAATATAACGTAATTTTTTAATAATTTCATATAAATATAATAATTTCACTCTGTATATTGTTACCACCACCCGATGTATGCAATACATCACCACAATTCAATTCACCATAATTCAATCATTTAAATTTTATAATGACCATATGCTTAGCTCTTAATTCCATCATTTAAAATATAACGTAATTTTCTAACCCGATGTATGCCAAAAACCGTCGTCATAGAAACGCCGTGCGTCTGCGCGCGCATGTGGGTGAAAAATTGGAACTTCTTTAGTGGTTTTTCCGAGAAATTTAAAATCATTACTTCTTTAAAATCCGGATCGGACGGCTATTTTTAATTATTTCTTGACCAGATTAGGCTTGTAAGAATGTCTGATCTTTGAGCTTTCTAAAATGTAAATTATTAGTCGAAATTGTCGGTACTTTTTATGGCGCGAGGATTTAAAAACGAAAGTTCGTTTTTTTGAGCCGAAAGTGACTTTCGTTTTAAAATCTATAAAAAATATTAGAATTTGTCCCTGAGATTTGAAATTGATATATTTTTACTCGCAATTTCCTGATCTTTCCGGTCGTGTGATTTGTTTTTATCTACGACGTCTGGATGGTGGAGAAAAAAGGGGAAAAAGGGAAAAAACGGTCGAAATCGCATAAAACATTAAATAACAACAACAGAAAAATAATTCAAATTTTAAAAATCGGTTTTCACGTGTAACCCCCCCCCCCCCCCCCCCCGGATCTCCGATTACCAAATTTCGTAGATCTGCGACGCGCGGTCGCTGAGCCTATAGTGTATAAGACAGACAGACAGACAGACATTGCCTTTTATTATCTAAGATATATTATTCGAAATAAATCTATAAAATATTTTCTGTGTAAATAAACGAGAGAGATATCATCGGATTTTTACTTCGACTGGACGCCGATGTATTATTCAGAAGAGATATATTGAGATATGCTTTTCGGGAACAATTCGTGTCAGGAGGTCTTTCACTGGAAATGGAACTAAAAGAGAATACGCGCACACCTACTTAGTGAGCTACGACAGTCATCTGATAAACGTGTTTATCTAAGTTACGATTGCAAGGAACTCTGTTTTCATGACTCCAAATTTCTCGCGCTTCAAATTCTTGAGGTCTTAAATAACCTAAGTTCTACTACTCATACTGCATTGAAATGTGGCATGTCGGTCATGATTATTTGGATTTGGAACCCAACTGGTCCATCCTGTTCTGGGCTCGCCATAGGAATGTACTCGTTTGTTTGAGAAGAACTTGAAAACCGAAGCAGCTAGTAAGCTCAAAGTAGACATATCTTTTTGCCTGTCGTGGCATATTTTTATTCTTTGGATTTAAAATCTTACCGGTGCAGCTCGTCCTATTTGTTTAACATTATAATTAGTTAAAATCTGAAATATTTTGTATAAATCCGGCGGTTTTAGTTTGAATTAATCAATTTCTAAAACGGCATTTAAAATTATAACCATATTTCAATAAAATTTGTCTTTATATCATACCGTTCAGAATTGGAATTCTTTTGGAATTATTTGGCGAATCCAATTTTATGACAACCCAATTCTGGATTTAAAACTCTTTTTTTTTTTAAGATTAATTCCACAATTCTGTTTGAGATTAAAAATATTGCAGCCAATTTAAAGAATAATTTTATTTTATAATTATATTTTGCTAATCTACGGCAAAAAAAACAACATTCTATAAAACCATTTGTTTATTTCGGTATATTTCTTATAAATACTTTCCTATAAGTACTTTCCTTTAGTGGAGGTAGTAAAATTAGGAGCAAGACAATTAAAAAAAATATTTCTGACCATGAAAGATGAAAGCTTCTATTCTACGATGCCCAACAGTTCTTGTATAATCATTTACCTGTAGAGTGTTTTTAAAATATTCTTGACAAATTTCACGATAGCCAGTTTAATCTAGCAGTAGTACATAAAATGTATGCGTATGAATGAAAGAAAAAAATTGAGTAAAAGCGCTTTTGTAGTTTCCACAAATTATTCAAGTTAGGTTTGCCCCAACATCGAAGGAATTAAGTAAAATGTGATTAAGCAACAGACGATTTTCATTTAATGTATCCGATTTAAATAATAAAATAATTAATAGAAAAATATATTTTATAAATGGACGGTATTATATTTTCGATTGGGTTATATCAGGTATGGCCTTTGGGTATAAGATTACGGCATCTGTTTTATATTAGTAAAAATTTGTTAAATTTATATATTGTTACGAATACATAAGATGCTTTTGTGGCATATTGCCTATCTCCAAGGTAAAACAACTTTTACAGGCAACCTTCCCTATTATGTGAAAGTAAGGTCCTGACATTGGTGATTTTTTCGTGACATGGGTGCCATACTCGGTGCAATGTCGCCAACTACCCGAATTTTGGCGAGTTTTTGAACACACTAGAATTTCTCCTAATCTTCATTAGTTCCCATTTTTTCGACCCATTTTTTCCAGATATTTCTATGGAGAGTGTATAAGAAAGTCACTGTTCATTTGGACAGAGTTGACGAAATACGAGTTAAATTGAATTGCGGGATAAGTCAGTATTTTGAGAACAGAGTCTGCTATTTTGTAAATTTAATTGCTGATTTAATTGTACCTGACAGCTGTTTTGTGACATTGTAAGACAGCTCCAGTGTTATTTGCGATATATCATTCCTGTTTGCATTTATTGATGCTTTTAAATAAAAGGGTTAGTTCTCCATAAATTCGGACTTTTTTTTTAATCCTGGGATTACATCCCCGATTTGAGAGGATACGTCGTAAAAGTATTTTTTATTGTGTTTAACCTATTCTTGAAACAGGATAAAAATGGGACGGGTATACATACCATTTTCTTCATTTTGGCATATGTGGACTGATTCAGTAGCATAGCCAGATATTTTTTTTGGGGGGAGGGGGAGAAAGGGGGAGGGGGTGGAGGGAGCAGCAAAATATCTTGTTTTCCATTTCTCTAATTATCATTTCTACGAACTTCAATTAATTCTGATGTGCCAATGGAATGTATGGCTCCGAAATGCTCTCCTTGGCGATGCCATTGAACTAAATTATATATGTTTTGTAAATTTCTTGGAACCTGAATGTTTTGTTCTTCAGAACTGCCTGAGAAGTTGACTTTGTATAGTAAGAACAGATATTCCTAAACATCTTTTTAGGAGCATTAATTTAAATATTTTAATATAATGTTTTGAATAACAATGCCATTTAAAATACTATAGGAATTTGCACATGATTGTGAATTTTAAGTTTCTCTGTAATGTACATTCCATACGAAGAACGGGTATATATATATATATACTGCTAGTCTATATAAATAAAATCGAAATTCTGTTTGTCTCTATGTTTGTCTCGTCATCACGGGAAAACGGTTGCACCGAATTTCATAAAATTTGTGGGTAGCCATGAAATAGCCCCACTTAAAATGTGGAATTTTTCTATGAACAATATCATTTTGAATATTATTGGGAGATGCCAATATTTTAACTCACGAGCAACGTCGGGTATATCTGTTAGTACTATATATAATAGAAAATGTAAAAACTAATACAATATAATTTGAGAAATTTGGAATCTATTTTGATAAAATTTCAATTCCTAAATATAAATATATGCCAAAAGAGCTGATTCAGTGTTATCGTATAAACTAACATATATCTGAGAGAATTTATGTCCCTAAATATATGAACACTTTAGTATTATCGCAAGGGATGTATGGGCCTATCTGTAACACTAACGAGACATTATTTGGTCCCAATCAGAAGCGGCTTTTGTGGGAAAGAAAGAAAAAGATTCGCGGAAAGCCACAAATTGGAAAGAATGAAAAGAAACTTCCAAAAAGCAGACGATAATAATCCTGCCACAGTAGAAGCAATTAAAGACAGATGTTCTACCAATAGAGAAAAAAGCAAAGGCCTGGGTAGGAAAAGTTCAATTAAATACGTACAAGCATGTGGTTCTTTAAGGCTGTTGAAATATTAAAGCTGGTTGTCAAAAAACGGATACCAGTACTGTTCAAAGTTAGTTATTTTTGTAACAAAAAATAGACAGTACAAATGGCGAAGTCAAAAATGTGTTAAAAAATACCTGCGAAGAATACTTATAGAATACTTACGGCCGCATAAGATTCATATAACTTATTGAAGAATATTTATTGCCGTATACAATGTGTTTCAGCATAACCTTGACTTTGCTTTTTTAGCTTCAGCAATTGGTTGTTTTAGATACATATTTCCAATTTGAAAGTTTGCTAAAATTAAATGCGGAATTATTCCATATAATTTTTTTTCTGCTGTGTGGTTTTTAAAAAAAAAACAGAGGGTCAAAATTTGTATACGGTTCTTTGAGTAAAAATCGGTCAATTAGCAAAAGTTGTGCTGTACAGTAATTAGTTAAAAGAAAAAAACCCGGACAATTATTTGCAATATTCATGAAGCTATTTTGAATAGAAATAACTTAAAAATTACTAAATTACCTTAAATTTGAAAATTGGACTTTCTCGTACGAGGTAGAGCTCGTACTGCATGCGCTGATTGCAAAGTGAATACAGATTTTATAACACTGTTTGCATATTTTTATTTGCAACTGATCCTGGATTTGTAGGAATAAAACTACAGATTTTTGTATGATTAATAACTTGCTGAATATTCACTGGGTTTTTATCTTTAATGTTTAGCCTCCATTTTTTTCTGATTGAACCTTTTTACTCAAGGAACTGCATAAACATTTAGACCCCTTATTTTTATTAAAATACCAGCTACCGGAAAAATTATGTTAAAAAATGTTACATTAAATTTTAGCAAACTTTCAACTTGAAAGTATGCATCTAAAACCAATTGCCACAGTTCGTAAAAACAAGGTCGACTACACTGAAACACTCTATACAGAGTGATTCAAAAACAATGGGCCAAACTTTACGAGGTGGTAGCACACACCAAATTTTTCGCCATAGTTTACCGGATCGGAAATGAAAAGTAAAGGCGTTACAGGGCGCTTACTGTTGGGAAGTTGCTGCTCCGCAAACTTAAAGCGTCATTCTGGTTGTTATTTTCTGATTGAAGAAAAAAACTATGTATGCAAATTTCATCTGAGGAGGAAAAGCTCTTATGCAAAATTTCGTAACACCGAATGTACGGCTTATCAGTTTGTAGCAGTTATTCGCAGCTTCAACTTTTGAGACGATAGAGGAATTTACAATAGAGGAAAAGACGATATGCATTTCATCTATGGAGCTGCAAATGGAAATGACAGATGCTGTACGGGGAATGACGTACAACAACTGGACGGAGAAAATTTCCCCCATAGGTGGTTGCACAATCGTTAAACATCCGAACGCTTACATTGGCAGCTCTAGCGATTGGCAGATTGGGGGAAGGGGTACCATAGCTTGGCCCCCACGATCACCCGATCTGTTGTATCTTGACTTATTTCTGTGGGCATATCTCAAGAGTCTCGTCTATAACACTCCCCTTGAATCTGAAGAGGAACTCGTCTCTAGAATTTCGGCCACTGCTGCCGAAGTGCACGACTTCCGGATCTGTTCGAGAGGATTCGTCGCTGTGAGACTTGCATTCAGATTGGAGGTCGCTATTTTCAGCCATTACTGTAATTGTTTATTAAATGTCATTTTATAACTTCTAAGTCATTCTTGTGTTTTCGCTTCACTTCATCGGTTTCACTATTAAGAGCCCACTTGCACCTTTACATTTCATTTCAGACTCGATAAACTATGACGAAAAATGCTTGGTTTGGTGTATACTACCACCTCGTAAAGTTTGGCCCATCTTTTTTTAATCACCCTGTATAAGAACAATATGTTTCCAATTGAATATTTTACAATTCAGACACTTTGGTAAAGTTTGTGATGCGTTTTCGTCTATTTTAGGCTTTTACGATTTTTTGAAACTTCAGATGGTATTTTCAGTTTTTCAATACCCGATCAATAATTGAAAACGATATCCCAATAATTTCAGTTTTGCTAGTGGATGTCATCAGTATCATCATTTTTCATAGTACATGTGCCAATTGCAAATGTGTCCGTCTGTCTGTCAGCCACGCTTTGTTTAGGCACTTCCCGAATAGGCAGATACTTGCAATCTGGTACACGGGGCGATCGTTCGATAAAACCCTTGTAAAATCGAATTTTTCTGTAGATGAGGTGCTTCACACAAAACCGTTCGAAAAGTGAAATAATAGAACAGCACGTTTTGCGGTGAGATAGAGACTTTAAATTTGGTGTATGGGTAAATTGTTCGAAATAAAAGAAGTGTGCAGTTTCTTTCAGATACCCAATATTTGCTACTTTAGGAGGTGCCGCATATTAAAATGTTTGATTTGCCGAATAAATGATAAACACCTCCTTCGAAATTTGATAGAGTCTTGAAATGTGGTATATGGGCTAATCATTTGATAAAAAAATCCCAAGAAGAATAGTTTTTCAAAAGTGTTCATTTAAAGGAGTGGGTACTCCACACAAAAACGTTTGAAAGTTGAAATGATAGAAAAAGCATGCTTCGCGAGGGAAACTTTAAATTTGGTGTATGGGTAAATAGTTTGAAAGAAAGTGTGTAATTTTAGATTTCCAATATTTGCAACTTTAAGGGGTACTGCAGACCAAAATGATCAATTTGCCGAATAAATGAGAGACGTCTCCTTTAAAATGTGATACATTTGATATTTGGTATATGGGCCAATCATCCGATGAAAAACCCAAGAATAGAGTTTTCAAAAACTGTCCATTTAAGGGGGTGGGTACTCCACATAAAAATGTTCGAAAGGTAAAATGATAGCAAAATATACTTCATTATGAGAGAGAGACTTTAAACTTGGTGTCTGGGTAAATTGTTAGAAGAGAAGAAAGTGTACATTTTTAATTTTTTATGAGATAGTTTAGAGGTGCTGCACGCTAAAATGTCCGATTTGTCGAATAAATGAAGAAAACCTTTTTTAAGTTAGCTAGAGTCTTGCAATTTGGTACACGGGTCAATCATTCAATAAAACCATCTTGAAAAATCGAATTTTTCAAAATTGTTCTGTAGAGGGCGTGTTTCACATCAAAACGTTCGAAATGTGAAACAATAGAAAAGCATACTTCGTGATGAGATGGTAGATAGCCCGAAAGAAAGAAAGAGCTCAGTTTTTCAATATTTAGTTTAAATATTTGATTTTTTAAGGTTCGCCACACATGAAAAGTTTTGATTAGCTGAATAAATGAGAAACGCCTTTTTTATGTGAGATGGAATCTTATAATTTTTTTACACAGGTAAATTATTCAATAAAATCTTTGAAAAATAAATCGAATTTTTCAAAAATATTTAGTAAGAGTGGGTGCTCTACTCCACCAAAATGTTCGAAAGGTGAAAAAATAGAAAAATATACTTCACTATCAGATATATATTATACATTGGGCATGATGGTAGATAGATTGAAAGGAAGAAAGTGTGCAATTTCAGTTTTCCAATATTTATTTCTTTAGGGATGCCGCTTACCAAAATGTTCGATTTGCGGAATAAATGAGAAACGCTTTATTTAAAATGAAATATAGACGGGTCAATCGCAAGATTGAAGAAAAATGAAGTTTTTTAAAAATGTTCTGTAGATGAGGTACTTTACACCAAAACTTTCAAAAGGTGAAATGAGAGATAAAGCCTTGAAATTTGATGCATTTCTCAATCCATCGATAAAACATCTGGAAAGAACCGTATTTTTAAAAAATGTTTGTTCAATGGATGCTCCACACCAAAATGTTCGAAATGTAAAATGATAGTAATTTAGATTTGCAATGATAGTAATTTGGATTTTCAATGAGATAGACTTAAAATTGGCACAAGGATAGATCATTAGATTGGAATAAAGTGTATAATTTCAGCTTTCTAATATTTGCTAATTTAGGGATGCCTCACATTTAAATGTTTAATTGGTGGAAAAAATGAAAAATGCCCAGTCTGAAGTGAGATAGATATTTGAAACTTGGTGCACGGGTTAACAGCTTGAAAAGGATCACTGGAGAAATAGAATTGTTTAAGAATTAACGTTATTCGGGGATTGTTTATTGTGAGACCGTTGATTTTCCACGGATATTCAGCTAGTATATATTAATTGGCAAGTATCCGTCTGTCTGTCTGTCGGCCTGTCACACTTTTTTAAGCACTTTCCGAATAGATAGAGATTCGCAGTTTGGTACAAGGGTCGATCGTTCGATAATTGCCCCTGGAAAAATCGTATTTTCTGAAAATGTTCTGAAGAGAAAGTTCTCCACACTAAAACGTTCGAAAAGTGAAATGATAGAAAATCATGCTTTGCGATGAAATAGAGACTTCAAATTTGGCGTATGGGTAAATTGTTCGAAAGGAAGAAAGTGTGCAATTTCAAAATGGATCAACGCCATTGATACAATTGAATACTGTATTAAATACTAATTTTCGAAATGAACAATTCATTTAGATCTAGTACTTATCCACGTGTATAGCTTTAAAGCTTGGATTTTATTTGATTTTCTATTATCGAATCCACTCCATTGATATTTGTTGATTATTTTTAGCTTGATTACTAGAACTTTGCATTTTATTTCCCACGTGATTGATGATTCTTTATATAATACTTCTTTTTATTATGTAGGCATAATTTAAAGTTAGGGTTCTTTTAGTTGCAACCTCTCTCTATTCTATCATTGGATTTTCAAATTATTTTCATTATATATATATATATATATATATTATATATATGTATATGTGTGTATATATATATACTAGTATATGTTTATATATATACATATATATATATATATATGAAAGAAAGAGACTGAACTCCTATAGAAACAAACTAAACTAGAAAAATAAGCTTACTTCTGTTGTCCTTTGCAAAAGTGTTCGAAAAGGAATTATCTCGAATTGGAAATTTTCCAGGTAAGCAATATTTTTTGTATATAATAGTATAAGAAAATAAAAGTGCTTTACATTGTAAAAACATAGGAACACATTGAAGATATACAATATCACACATTGAAGATCATACAATATCATCCCACCATTGCTTCCAGGAATATGATATTTTCGCACTCTTTCCAATGTTTCTGACGTTTAATCCTTTTTACCGAGTTTGACAATGCCGTCAGATATACCAGACCACTAAACCTCAAAACAAGTCTTTCCTGGCATAGAGTCTGACATTTCCATCTACCCATCCTTCCTATTCGCAAGTAATGACGTCGGCCATCAATGTCCAACTTCTTTCTTTCAGTCGAATTTCTTTTTTCGAGCTTACTACGGAAAAAAAAGAAAGAAGTACGAATTGCTCCCAGCAGAGAAGAAGTTATCGAAGCAAATAAAGCGTGAATTTTTAGCATTTCGTTCGTTGTCGATAGAAGGATAGAGAGTGCGTAAGAGGAAAAATCTTGGGATCTGAAATGAAAATAATTCGTCAGTAATAGTATAGTGAAGTATCAACCGGTTTTGTACTCAAATAACAACCTTATTGTTTAGAATAATGAGTAAAATCAAAAGAAATGTTGGTTTTAAAAGTACATTTTTCAGTATATGCATGCAACTTAAATGTCTAAAAATAAAGTCCAGTTTTCAACTTCGCTAATATTATCAACTTTACTCTTATTAATATCTCAACAACTCCGGATTTTAAAAACTCAAGTGCAGTAGAAAATAACCATTCCCTATTACACACACATATATATATATATATATATATATATATATATATATATATATATATATATATATATATATATATATATATATATATATATATATATATATATATGTATATATATATACGGAGTAGGATTCAAAAGTTCCCGCACTGAGTCTATAACTTAAAAAATATTATCAATTAAAATGGTGAAACACATCCTTCTTTGACACAAGACCCTTGCTCAACAACACACTTTTACCATCGCTTGTAAAGGTCATCGAAACAAACACTTCTGGAATCCATTTTTAGCCATGTCCTTTAATTAAGCCTGCGATGCACTTTTAACTTCATCAGCGGATTGAAATCGACGACCCTGCAAGCGACTTGCCAGTTCAAGAAATAGGCTGAAGTCGCAGGGGGAGAGATCAGGAGAGTAGGAGGATGTGGCAAAACAGTTGTCTGCGTTTTCGCAAAAAAGTCAGCGACGAGGAGGGTTCGGTGTGCAGGAGCGTTGTCATGCAAAAGCACCCATAACTTCTCAGCCTACAGTTTTGGTCTCTTCTTCGGGATCAACTCACGCAAATAACGCAGGATGTCTACATAGAGTTCCTTGTTTACAGTGCGTCCTTCAGGAATAAATTCCAGATGCACAATGCCCTGGATATCGAAGAACACCTCTAGCATGTCCTTCCCTTTATAGCGATCTTGGCGGAATTTCTGCTTGCGTGGAGATTTCCACGTTGCCGATGCTCTCTTGGATTGCGGGCCGTATAAAAAACACCATTTCTCGTCTCCAGTAACAATTCTGCCAAGTTGGGAAGGATTTTTGTCAACAGCCGAAATTACGTCTCCCGCCATTTCCATTCGAATTGCCTTTTGGTCTTCGGTTAACACGCGGGGAACGATGTGTTGACACACCCTATGCATGTTAAGATCCTTAGTCAGTATCCGTTGACATATGTGGCCTCGGATATCCCAACTGATTCCGCTATTGTTTGCTGCCTGTTCCCAAGTACCGTCGCAGAAACCTTTTTGATGTGTTCAGCGGTGCGGGAAGTCTGCGGACGGCCAATGCGTTCGTCGTCTTCGGCACTTTCTCTGAAACGTCGATCTCCCTCAAAAGAAAGCTTGCGTTCGCGATAATGTATCACTGCCGGAAACATGCTTCAACATTTCGTAAACCTCCGTAGCACTCTTCCCCAAGCGAACATAAAATTTGATATTAATTCTCTGATCAACAAAAGCCATTTCTTTTCAATCGCCGGTTACTAAGTGCACCCCTCTACGAAATACGACGCCATGGCGAGCCACCGACCACGTGATTTGGGTCAAAACACTTTTAGAAGAGGGGGGAGAACTTAGTAACACAGAAACGTTATCGTAATCGCTCTACTGCAAATACTTTTTATGTTATAGACTCAGTCCGGAAACTTTTGAATCCTACCTCGTATATGTATATATATATGTATGTGTATATATATATATATATGTATATATATATGTATATGTATATACAGGGTGTCCAGTGCTATCGGTGCCCAATGGCTATTTCCTTAACCGTTAGTAACAGATATACACTTTCAATTGCAAAAATGTTTTAAATTTTAAAATCTATTATCTTAGAAACAGTTTAAATGAATAAATGAATTTCTGAAAGAAATACCAAAATTCACCGAGTTATGAAGCATTAAACTTTATGGCTTAAGTGAAAATGTCCCGTTTCAGGCAACCAACCAATCCGGGATCATATTGACTATTTCTCCAGGCAACCAACCAATCAGGGACCGTATTGACCATTTCTCCAGGCAACCAACCAATCAGGGACCGTATTGACCATTTCTCCAGGCAATCAACCAATCAGGGACCCTATTGATCATTTCTCAGCACAAAAAGTGCTCCAATTTTAAACAGCTATAAATCGGTTAATTTTGGTCGTAAAAGGATGATTTTTTTTTTATTTTGCATAAAATTATAAGAAGGATGCTTTTCCTAAATATAATTGGTAGGACCGGGGGAATGTATAAAAATTTATATTTCGTATTTCTTTCAGAAATGCATTTATTGATTTAAACTGTTTCTAAGATAATAGACTTTAAAATGTAAAGCATTTTTGCAATTGGAAGTGTATCCCTGTGACTAACAGTTGAGGAAATAGTCATTGAGCACCCATAGCACTGGACACCCTGTAAATAAATAAATATATATATATATATGTAATGTATATATATAATGTATATATATATATATATATATATATATATATATATATATATATATATATATATATAATTCACTTTAACCTGCTTTTGAGAAAACTGCTTAGTCAGTAACAAAAAATTCACTGTAACCTGTTCTGAGATGATTGGTAATACACATGCTTTTCCAGAAGTACCACAGTACTAGGGGTAGATATATTTTCATTTTATTTTCATTATATTCTTTTGATATTACTTTATAATACTTTGCATCCTCATTTCAATAATTAGCCACAAGCTGGTGTAACAGAATATTTTATATTCATGTTTGATTTTTTTGTGTATTTGATCCACTTTGTCTTTTCTTCTACGTCGGGCCATTTACATTATTTCTGTAATACATTTTACAGTTGTGTAAACAGAAACGTAGAATCAGCATTAATGAAACATGTATGGCCCTTGATAACGTACATTGTTTCAGAAATGCTTTTCATATTCATTTTATTCCTTTTATATTCACTAGATTCCATTTATTCAATTTCCAAACTTCGTGCTACACTAGGCTTCTGATTTGCAAAAACCTTCAGTTTACAAGCAATTTTCATTGGTATTTCTCGGGTATATATATTACAAGTAATCATAAAAATCTTCAATTATATATATATATATATATATATATATATATATATATATATATATATACATATGTATATATATATATATATGATACAGAAATTTTAAGCTTTCCCCAATAATGCGCCCTTTTTTTATTATTCTAAACTAGCAGCATATAATATAAGGAGACTTAAAATTTAAAGTCATGTGCAAATTCCTATAGTATACTAATACGACATTTTTAATCAAAAGATTCTGTTAAAATATTTAAAGTAATGCTCCTAAAAAGAAGTTTAAGAATCTTTGTTCTCCCTATACAGAATTATCTTCACGGGCAGATCTGAAGAATAAAACATCCTGGCCCCTTTTATAAGCAAATTTACAAAAAATAAGGAATTAAATCAATATATGCAAAATAAAAGCATACCAATATACCTGTACTACTTATATTCTCATAGATTAGAAGATATACCCCTGCATTTGTAGAAGATTACTCGTACAACGTACAATAAATGAGTTTAAACAATTTTTGTCATAATAAAACAATGGCATTATAACATGAAAATATCAATTATCCCTGAATCAATAATCCCCGAAAATATCAATAATAATAATGTTTAAACTTGAAGATTGTAATTGATATTATCCAGTCAAAAATTCAATGTCAATGAAATTTATTTGATATATATATCTTTATTATTCAAATCGGAAAAGATTTAATAAAAATCGTATGCCGTATAACACATTGGATTTACATCCGTTGCTAAACGACATGATATCATTTGCTTCAAATAAATTGATGGAAATCATATCGTCTGTATAATGCTATCTCCATGGAAGGTTTGGCGGCATTTCCGTCAATTTAGCGACAATTTAAAAAACACCAAATTTATAGCCAAGTGGGACTGTGGAAATGATAGTTCCATTTCACGAGATCATCACAATACTGTCCCCTAACAAAACACAATTAATTTCATTTATTAAGCGCAATTTTATCAATTGCATTATATTTTTATGGATTTACAAACATTTTTATCAATTTGGTGATATTTTAACAAGAAAGATCAATCATGCTTAAAGCATTGATTATGAAACACTTTCCAACTTCAATGCAATTTTATTTAAACATGTCTAAAATGCAATACATTCCTCGGTAATATTTTAAAACTTATCACAAAACTACATTAATTTATTATATTTGAAACCTTAAACCTTCATCGAAAAAAATTAACTTCATTCAAATGACGGCATTAAAGTATAAATTGCCTGGTTTAAACATCTCTAAAATGTGATACATTCCTCGGTAATAATTTTAGAATTATCATAATACTACGATAATTTATTATATTTGAAAACTTCATCGAAAACAACTGAAATCCATTCAAATGACGTCATAAAAAAATAACACGCCTGGCTCTCTCTATAAAAGCAACATTTCATTCATAAATAATTCCCCCATTCACGTCATTCATCACAATACTATAATAATTTATTTTATTTAAAAATTAAGACCATTGAGCTGCAAGTAAGTAAACTCTATGCGTAAAACTTCATCGAAAAATATCGTCCTTCTTTTTCTAAAATCAATGAATATTTCATTCATATCAGCTAAGCAGAATCCATGGACTAAATGATTTTGTGTTAAAGAATTACAGCGATTCTAATACAACTCATTCTACATATTTTGCTGTTTACATTTTACATAGGTGAAAAATAGGCTTAATAGTAGAAATAATCAAATTTGGAAGAGCATTTAAACTGAAATATATTGTCATTGCGTTGTTTCAGTATGTAGATGCACAGAATTTAGGCAAAAATAAAGTAGTTTTAGGACGGATACAACACTCAATATGAATTAAAAAGAACTTTAAAAATCACGATTTCTACACAAGATGGATGCCATATATCATTTTGAAGTGGGTCATGTGATCGTTTCATATCATGGACATGTGATCGCTTCATATAAGAGGTGTTATTATTATTTTAAATTTTATTTAAAAAACAACTGAATATATTTCGCTGAATTTTTTTTTATATATTTTATGGAACAATTTGAATATTGCCTAAAATTTTCGAAGCAATTTGTGAATTTTAAATCCGCTTAAAAAATGCTTGAAAAATTAGGTCCCATAGGGCTCAATGTATTCCATTTTTTCAACCCGGGTTCAATTCAAAACTAATTGGGTGATATTATTCATTTATATTCCCATAGGTCCTATAGAACGTCTGAACAACATACTAAAATTTCATTTTGATTAAGTAATTTTTACGGCAGTTATCGTGCTAACGGACAGACAGACAGAATGAACAAAGTCATAAACACTTTTCAACTTTGTTGTTGTAAAGTGTTAAAAAATGTGTTAAATGTGTTACTACATATGATGGATGGACTGACCGACGAATGCTACCGCGAAACATCATTTCAGTACTCTCTTCTAAAAAAACAAATTTAATTTCATTGATTTGAATCGTTTTTATCAATTTGGCGGCATTTTCGTCAATTTGACAAAGTTTAAAAAGTTAGCGATATTCCGCCAAATTCGTAGCTCTGAATTTGCGGATCTAAAGAATAAAACATCCTTCTCCCGTTTATATATACTAAATAAAAACACTAAAATTGTATTAGAAGATATACCCGTTCTACTCTTTTTCTGTTTCAACAATCGGATAAATGAATTTATTGGGTAAACACAATATATGAGTTTATTAGCTACACACAATATATAAGCTTGAAAACTCTTTGCCGAAATGAATGAAAGTGATGTACGCAGTCCGCAATTAATATAATTGAAAGAAAAATCAAATCGTTCATTTATAAAATATATTTTTATATTCATTTATTTATAATTCAAATCGAAAAAATAATAATAAAAATTAACAAACACATTTAATTTAATTGAGTTGCCGATCAAAATGGTATAAGATAGAATCTTCCTCATAAAATGCGAAATTAAATAATCATTTTGATTTCTTTATACTTTTCATTGTTGAGTAAAAGCTTGTGAAAAATAAACCATGGAAAGATATTTTCCATTTAAATTCATGTTTCAAACAATTCATGTTTTCAGAAAGTGACTAATTAGGGCAAAAAATCTCCCACCAAATTCAGAGATGATGTTTTAATTCACTTTCAAACGATTTTCAACCTTTTCGTATGGATAAACCACGAAGTTAGGGAGTAAATCTCCTAGGAAAAAGTTTCGCGTTTCATTAATATCTCGACAGCCTCTGGTCTTCGAAATTCAAAACTTATAACTAAATTTATGGGGGGCTATTTTAAGGTTATCCACGAAATTTCATTAAATTCGGTTTAGCCGTTCTCCTGTGATAATGAGACAAACAACAGTTTCGTTTTTTACTAATATCTCGAGAACCACTTGCTGTAGAAACTTCAAACATGGATTAAATTTTAAGTGAGGCTATTTCCAGGCTACCCATAAAATTTCATCAAATTCGGTTCCTCCGTTCTCCCGTGATGATGGGACAAACAGACATACAGATATATTTTCAATTTTATTTATATAGATTCCTATTTCATGTCCAACACGTTTTGAAGCTATATTAAATTCTATCTCACGCTACTAATATTAGCAAAGTTTGCCAGCACTTCCTCTTTTCCTCGACCATATAGTTCCTAATCTTAACCTTTGCGTAAACTTTCCCATATGAAGCTGCTTCCTCATCAAGTTTTTAAAGCATGAAGAACGCGAAGGCAGATTCTTTCGCATACCGCCATATCCCCCTCCCCTCTGCTGCAACTGTACACTGCGTGAACCAGAGCAGATTTCATTGAGATTTCTTGGTCGACGATCAGGAGCTCGGCCGGTCTATGTAACTGTATCTGTTTCGAGTGTCATGCCATAAAGTAGATTTTTGGTAACGTGAAATGTCTCTTCCTTGGATTATTGTAGCCTATATTACACACACACACACACGGGGTCAACGGCCGTACCGCGCTGAAAACACCGGTTCTCGTTAGATCACCGAAGTCAGGCAACATCGGGCGCGGTTAGTACTTGGGTGGGTGACCACCTGGGAACACCTCGTGCTGTTGGCACATTTCGGGCGCGGTAGCCCGGTGGTTTGCGAGCTGAATTTGCACGCTGCCACAACTGCCGCCGTGTTCATGCGGAGTACGATCACGTTAAACATGTGGGTCCGTAAGTCCTTCCGAGAGGTTGGTGGTAGGGGAAGGAGGGTACGGTCCCTGTGGATGCCTTCCCCACTGGGTTTCGGTCTAAATTGGGTGGCACTTCCCGGCCGTCCAAACAGTTACCTTACACCTTTCTGGTAGGTCGGACAATCTGGGTCTCAACAACAACAACATCAACACACACACACATACATATACATATATATATCTATATTAAACCGTTATTGAGATCACAAAAACAAAACTGCTGCTTGTGAGAATAGCACTTTCAATACCTGCTTTCTGTAAGGAAGTATTGAAAGCGTCGGTCTTGATATATTTCACGTTTTTCAAAACATGCAATATCTCTACAAAGGTATGCAGAAAGCAACTTTTGTTTGTTTCTCTTACGGAACAAGATACTTTTGTAACAATTTTGTATTTTGACTCCAGATAATTCTCTAATGCTTATTTAACGGGATATTAATTAAATACCAACTGCATTCTGATAAGGGGGTTTTGAACGTAATCATTAAATCCTTCATTCTATTTGAACTCATAAACTGCAAAATGCGATTTATGTTTCAATTTAAATCATTGCCCCCCCCCAAAAAAAACATTGTGCGGAGGATCTCGTATATCATAATGTTGTTGTGAGCGAAGTATAGTCATCGCATTATGTAAGGAAAGTCATGCTCTGCCAGCATTAAATTCTTTTGTACAGAAAAGTAAAAATCTGATGTGGGCAACACATGACTTTCCTTATATAATGTAATGAATTTGCTACTTTTACAGTAAAAAAATAGGTTTTTCTTATAGTAGATACTTATATCCAAGATATTGAATTTTCGAAGATATTGAATTTTCGACAAGTAATCGTCATTTTCATTGATTTAGCGTCATTTTTATCCATTTGGCGAGATTTTCGTTAATTTTGTAACATTTCAAAAAAGTCGCCAAGTTGGCGACATTCCGAAACATTCGTCGCCAAAATCTCGCCAAGCGTTATGCAGTAAGAAATAAGTTATTCTTACAGCAGATAAATAAATGACTATTGGCGTTCAAATACAAAAGTATTATTCAAAGTATCTTTTTTCATGAATGGAACGAGCTAGATCCACGAGAATGATGTCACTCAATTTATCGCATGGTATTACATATGAAAAGTGAACATGTTTCTCAATAGGAAATATTTTTATTTTATTTTATATGACTTTTTGATATTTTTTTTAAAAATGTGCAATATCTCGGGAACGGTTCATGTTAGCGTTCTAAAATTTATGCCAATCGTTTTCTAATGAAAAATTACATAAGATATGTCTACTTGCGTAACTTTATTAGTGGTTTTGATTTTTTGACGATTTTTTCAAAATTTCATTTGAAAATTTAGGGGGGTTCTGAACATTCGATTGCGTATAAAAACAATAGGCTTCCAGTGTTTACGGATTGTGATTTTTGTACCAAATTTCATTCGAATCGGTCCATTCGTTCGTCGGTTATCGTCTCCACAGACCCACTGACACACACACACACACACACACACACACACACACACACAGACATCACTTCAAAAATGTTTGATTCGTGATCAGGGATGCTTGAAACGTGCTCTCCCGTCGAAAACTCAAATTCGAATTTTCGACCCCGTCACAATACTTTCCTTATACATTATGCATATAATGAAAGTAAAAATAGGTTTTTCTTATAGTAGATACTAATATTCTTTCCAAGATATTGAATTTTCGACAATTAGTGGTCATTTTCATTGATTTAGCGTCATTTTTATCCATTTGGCAAGATTTTCGTTAATTTGGCACCATTTCAAAAAGTAGCCAAGTTGGCGACATTCCGCCAATTTCGTCGCCAAAATCTCGCCAAGTGTTATGGACGAAGAAATAAGATATTCTTGCAGCAGATAAATAATTATTGACGTTCAAATACAAAAGTATTACTCAAAGTATCTTTTTTCATGAATGGAATGAGCTAGATCCACGAGAATGATGTCACCCAATTTATCGCATGATATTACATATGAAAAGTGAACATGTTTCTCAATAGGATTTTTTTTTCTATTTCATATGACTTTTTGATAATTTTTTTTAAAAATGTGCAATATCTCGAGAACGGTTCATGTTAGCGTTCTAAAATTTATATTAATCGTTTTCTAATGAAAAATTAGATAAGAAATGTCTATTTGCGCAACTTTATTAGCGGGTTTGATTTTTTGACGATTTTTTCAAAATTTCATTCGAAAATTTAGAGGGTTCTGAACATTCGATTGTGTATAAAAATAATAGGCATCCAGTGTTTACGGATTGTGATTTTTGTACTAAATTTTATTCGAATCGGTCCATTCGTTCGTCAGTTATCGTCTCCACAGACTCCCTCTCACACACACACACACACACACACACACACACACACACACACACACACACACACACACACACACACAGACATCACTTCAAAAGTGTTTGATTCGTGATCAGGGATGCTTGAAACGTGCTTTCCCGTCGAAAACTCGATTTCGAATTTTCGACCCCGTCACAATACTTTCCTTATACATTATGCATATAAGGAAAGTAATAACTAATATTATTCTCAAAATATTGACGAAAGTGATTTTACAAAACAGCTGCTACTATTCTCAAAACATTGACTAAAGTCATAGTTCAATGTAGTTCGTATCTCGTCAACTGATGATTCCTTGTTATAGATTCTCCATAGAAACTTCTGGAAATCTCTCATATCATGTACAATATAGGTTATTTTGAAGCATTTCTCAAAGCTTCAAAAAGTTGCCAAATTGGAGATAAATCGCCATATCTGACAACCAACCTTCGGATTTCAGAATCTGGCAGCTCTAAATGCACTGCATAGAAAAGCCTGTACGGGTGTTTTCTCCGCCTGATTCTCAAAAGGAAATACTCCATTGAGGGAATATTACACGATTGCAATAATACGTATTGCAATGAAAGAAAATGTATACAATTCAGCTTAAACTGTTCTTGACAACTCATAAATAGCTAATTCAATACACATACTACTCAGTTTTCATCTTTTTTATATTATTTTTTTGCTATCAGCAGAAAAAACCGTGAATTCCTCTGTTTTGTTTGCTTAGATGACTTCTCTGGTGGGAGCTATTCCTGTTCATCTCTGCTACCAACTTTCTCTTTTATTATCCTGGAAATTTATAAGTAAAGGAATTGGAGGAGGTGAAAAATGTTGTCATTTTCGACATATCGGAGTGTAATGTGAAGAGTTAGTAGATGAGAATGCGAAAATGCATACAAGGGAAGGCTGATTTCAACACTCTTCAGGTTTTATAGCCTGAAGGGTGTTGAAAGGGATTTAAGCGAGAATATATTTCAAGATAAAATTACGGTAAAACGTTTTAGGAAATGCATGAATGCCATTTTTGATAGATTTATGGATGGGCAGTTAGTACTTTTACTTATGGATAAAAACGAATGAAATGAGCGAAAACAAAGAACAACGAAAACAAAGAAGAACAAAAATAAATAAGGATGGAAATAAAAGAGAACGAAAATAAAAAACTCTTATTTTCGAAACGCCTCTTTCGTTCATGAGATTAGGGCGTCTACAGATTCACAGGAACACACACTAACATACACACACAGGCACACACATAGACTCACAGGCGCACGCACACACACACACACACACACTCACACAGATCATCTCAAAACCGTTCTATTTGAATGCAGGGATGTTTGAAACATGCTGCTCCTCTGTCAAAAACTTAAAGTAGAATGTTCGACTCCGTCACAATATTTTTTCTATACATTATATTATATACTATATAGGAAAAGTAAAATTGTTTTTCTCTTCGTATTAGGAGATCTAATCATGATTTGTACGTAATCATTGAATCATTCATTGTATTTGAACTCATATATTGCCAAATGCGGCCTATTGAAATTTATGTTTCAATTTAAATCGTTGCTAAAAACATTGTGCTGTGGATCTCGTATATCATAATGTTCCTAAATATCATAATTAATGCTCCTAATTATAATGCTCCTAAATTGCTCCCAAATTTCATAATGCTCCTAAATATCCCAGACCACAGAATCTAAACTCCTAAAATTAAGCTTTAAAATTCTACAATTTTTTATATTCTGAATCGAATATGCTAATCTTAAACAATAAAGTTTTTTTTTATTATTTTTTACCTGAAAGACACTAAGATTCATGTAATATCAATCACCAATTTCTAATGAAATAAAGTCAATTATTTACTATTTCAAATAGTTCAGACCATTTATTCTTCCTTTCTGACTTTAACAATTTCACATTGCTCCCAAATGTCCCAGACCACAGAATCTAAACTCCTGAAATAAGACTTTTATTGTGAAATGCCTGACTTCCCTCATGCTCTCTCTTCCCACTTTCAGATTTAATGATGTTGGCCATCAATGTCCGACTTACTTCTTCTGCTTCAATTCCTATGTACGACTTATCAGAGGGAAAATAAGAAAAGTTAGGATTGTTTCCAGCGAAGAAGAAGCTATCAAAGCTAATAAAACTGGAATTTTCGGCTTTTCTTCGTAGAAAGATGGTTTAGTTTCACCGCAGATGAGCTATGACGCAATTGGGTTTGCGGATTTTGATACTCGCTGCGTAAATAAATTACCGAAGTCATACTGTACTAGGTTTTTATATGATTCAATATGAAATGAACGAGATTTTAATTTTAAAACTAAAAATACTTTTTATGGGATCAAAACATAACTTTCAAATTCAAATGTTTCCGGAAAGAATACGTCTGGAATTCGTAGAATTATTGAAGAAATAAGCAAACAGTTAATGACAATTGTTTTTGCAATTTTTCTGTCTATATTACAATGTATATCGAGAAAGATAAAAATTCTCCTTTTCCTATTAATGTTGTTAAAAGATATTTCCTTTTTCTATAGAAAATTTCTAATGGCCATTTTGTCACTTTGACACAGGAGCGTGTCCCTAGTAAGTCTAGAGGATTTATTTTAATTTCCTATTCTGTTTAGCATGTCACCCAAAACCAAAAGCAGTTTCTGGGGCAGGAGTAAGCCTAGTACGTAAGTTTGGTTGCGTTCACAGTCCCATAAAGAAGTTATGTGGTGGGCTGTGGAGCGCCAATACTTTTACGTCATGCAAAATTGTCCAAAGCCATTGTTAAGGTCCTAATTGGTTCAGGATCTAGTAGGCTACTATATGTATATAAATCTTGACTGTATTAAGAGTCAATTTACACACCAGAGGATATTCGTTTCGGTCATAGCTGACTTAATTATTTTTACCTGGCTCTGCGCATATGGCGACATGGGAATTATGAACAAGCGCATTTTTTTCTCGGGTTCTCAAGAGAGACGAACTTGTTAACTGTCTCTGGATGAGTCGGCCGGTCTGGGTCTTCAATTTGTTAACTGTGACTGTCATCTTACCCCATCGACGTCTCTACATTTCCCTGGACGTCACTGGATCCTGTGTGCACAGCACAATTAAAAACTTTTGCGCAAGTTGAGTACTCCTGGATATTGCCACTTCAAAATTAACAAGCAATAGTTAACTGCAATAATATGAAAGCTTTTTGTGTTTTGACAACTCTTAAATTTTAGACTAGACCGTGACATCACGATTGACGTGACTTAATTCCCATGACGTCAAGCTAACAACTTTTTGATTGCTTGCCGAGCTGAGTGTTCAATCTTATATTGAACCTTGGCCTACCCTACTAAATCTTCTTGGATGTCACTGGGTCCTGTCTACACAGTACAATTTTAAATCTCTGCTCAACTTGTTTATGTTTGGATATTGCCACTTCAGAATTTACAAAAATTATAACTGTAATAACGGGAAAACTTTCTGTGTTTTGGCATCTGCTTTTACAGTTTACTCTGGACCGTGACATCACGAATGACGAAATCAAACTCTCATGAGGTCAAGCTGACAACTTTTGAATTAGCTGCCGGTCTGACTGCCCAACTTTATATTAAACACCCTTGTTACATATAGTCGCTAATAGAGAGTGTGCGTTTTCGAGAGAATTGTGAAGATTGTTTAGAACTACAGACTTAGTTAAGTAAAATAATACTTTAAACTGACAATGAATCTAAAATTTTCAGGATAAAGCAATTTTTCTAGAAGGGCAATACAGTCAGCGATTGTAATCAGTTGTCTATCAATCGTAAGTACAAATATGATTAATTCCATCAAAAATTGATATTGATGAATATTGAAAAATATATGTAAATATTGTAATGTATAATAGTAAGCATAAATAATAAAACGTGATATTTAGATAGAAAAGTTTCATTTAGATCTTGAACTTGGGTATTTGATAATAAATTAGTAGATCTGAGTTCATGGAATTTCTGTTTAAATTTTATGGTGTTATTAGAAAGTCTACTGTATTTATAAATTTACGTGGAATTTACTTCATGGAATTGGATAGAATGGATTGGTTTTCTTTTGCATTTTATAGACTTTTTATGCATGCAAGGGTTAATTAAGAAACTACAGTTTAAAGTGGATGTTGAACTTACGTGAATATCTAAAACATATACTTCGAGTTCTCCCACCACACCAAGTGTTTATGGTTCGAAACATGCACGTAGCAAGAAAAAAAAATCGAAAGGGGGAGAAGGCCTGACAAAAACATAATATATTTGGAATAAAGCACATTTATGATTGATATATCTCACAACACATTTAGAAATATATTAAATGGAAAAAGTTAGGAAAAGCATGTTATTTTGGGATATGACCTAAAAACGTATATAAAGAGCCCTAATTTCATTAGGGGTGGGTAGGCCCAAGAGGCTCCCTTGGCTACGCCCCTGTATCCGAAGTACAGAGCACTAAACGTTCAGCAATAGGCGGAATATTTAATGGTGGATAGAATTGATTTATAAAATCTTTAGATAGCTGTTAACAATTATTTCGTCTAATATTGAGGAATACGGTTAAAATGTTATGAACCTGATTTATACGCCTGTTCTGATATATAATTCTTAAAACTTTATAAATTGGCCTTCTAGAATATAAGAAAGCATAGTTAAAATTAAGAAACTGGATTTTGTTTAAGATAGCTTTGTCTTCTATAAAATCTCCCCCCGACAAAAAGGGGAGGGGATGTTTTGTGATGGGGTCAAAAATCAAGGTTTCAGAATTTGAGCAATTTACAAGTTTTTGAATCAGCAGTTAAATGCCTATGTTTTTGGATACAGATAATTGTAGGAAGAAAGTTAATAGTTGAATATTGCACAAAAACACTATCATCATATGCAGCCATTTATACCAATGTCAGCGTATTTCGACAAAACAGACATGGTTACCTAGTATGCTCGCACATGATCTGTAGTTATGTTAAAAATTTATTAGAGAGCCCTGATCTCCGTTCGCTGCATCTACCAACTCGCGTTTTCAGTGTGCCAACTTTTCAAAAGCAATAAACGTTTTTGGTTATATAGTTGGAGTTGCCATGTTAGGGATTTTTTATTGGAGTTGTTTAGTTTAAATTGCATATTTCTGACTAAGGAACTTTGTGACTTGGATATAACAATACTTGTGAGTGATTTGTCCCGTTCTTATAATCACTATGTTCACTTCGAAAGGCACTCCCATTTCATGTACCAGTATCAATGGACATGTTTCGCTCTTATTATGTGCTCGTCAGTATGGAATAACCGATATCATGTAGTATGTACTTTAACAATTAATACAATATCGCATTTCGACTACAATAACGTCGTAACTCAAAAAACCTCATTTTTCAGTATGAACAAAAAATGAAAAATAAAAACTTTTAAATCTTTAAGAGGACATTCCACTGATCTTTGAAGAAAACTGCCCTTGGTAAAAAGGGTATAATTATCCTTTAAAAGGATGCAAAAATTGTTCGAATTCATTTAGCTTCCCCAGGACCGTCTAGTGGCTGCAACGAAGAAGTACTTCAAATTGTGCCACTCTTGTTGATTAAGAAATTGTGGTTTTTATAGGTTGTGATGTTTCGCCGATCAAATTTGTTTTTGAGTTGTGTGATTTTTGTCTTTGAGTTGTGCCACTTTTGTCTTTGAATTGTGTCACTTTTGTTGGTCTAAATAATTCACAAATTTTGATTTGTGGATATTTTATTTAAGTTGTGTCTGTGTTTTCGACGAACTCTTGACTCAATTCGGTTTTCGAATTTCCTAGAAATGTTGCAAGTGAAATTGCCTCCCCGTTCGAACTCGTAAAGTGACACTGTTCACGACTAATTCGGTTCAAAACTGGCTTATTTCACTAACGATACGTTTGTTTAATGATTGCGGATATTGCAACTACGAAATTGTTGCTCTGCATTGTTATAGTTTCTTTCTCACTAATTCAAATATGCCATTTTTACTTTCTCTGCAATACATGGTATTGTATAGGGAAAGTATTGGAATCATGTCGAAAATCGCAACTCGAGTTTTCGACGGATCTACACGTTTCGAGACCTCTAGAATACGAAAAAACTATTTTTATCGTGACGTCTGTGTGTGTGTCTGTCCGTGTGTCTGTCTGTCTGTGCAGATTTTGTATCCACTCTAACTAAAAAACTTATCAACCGAGTTTCATAAAATTTGGTAGGTATATCACTTGTAGGCGAATCTGGTGCTGATCAGTTTTGGGTACGATTCGGGATAAAAGAACCGGCCTTTTTTTGCGAAATGGCCCGCAAAGGCTTGTATCCTCTCTAGCTAAAGATCTAATGGACCGAATTTTACAAAATTTGGTAGATAAGTCGCTTGTGGATCACTCTGGTGCTGATTGGATTTTGGTACGATTCGAAAAAAAATAACCTGCCTTTTTTGCAAAATGGCCCGCAAAAATCGCCAAAATTTCAAATAAAGAACTACGTATGCTCAAATATATCCATTAAATGCTCGTTTAATACGTAATTTTTAACGAAGAAAAGAATAAAACCAACCCCAATACACTAGGACTGGCCGTTCTCGGGATATTTTTGTTTTTTCGTTTTTTCTCTACGCCACCTTTGAAAATAAGTCCAGTTATCAAATGAGAACGAAAATTGATTTAAAAGTGAATTAAATGTAATTGAAATAAAGAGAATGCGTATATAAGTCTGCAGGGAAAGTCATGTGCTGCCCATATCAGATTTTTTTATTTGTGATGTTATTGTCGGAAAAAATATCCATTGCAGATAATAGCTTCCATTGATCGGTTTCGCACTTATTATGCACTCGTCAGCATGGGATAGCCGATATCTGAAACGACAGCAACCAAACTTGCTATAATCAAATCTATAATTTTTTTTAAATGCTTACTCGTTTGCGATAATTAATTAAAAAAATAATTTCAAGATAATTTCATTTGTATGGGAACTTGTACAGAAGTTTTTAAATGATTTTTAAAAGTAGCAAAAAGCCGGGCTTTGAACGGTCTCACGCATATGAAGTATGCGAGCTGTGAAAGATTTCAAATTAAAACTTCATTTAGCGAATAATTATGGAATTAGAAGTATAAAAAATTCATTTCCATATTTGAGAATCCCAATACAAGAGAGCGTATAAAGTTTTAGAATTTGAATATTAAATTAAGCAAATTAGAATACAGGGAAACAGTGAAAGCTAATTAACAGATTTAAATTACAAAAAATATTTAATATACAGGAGCGTGTTTAAACTATAATGCATGCAAGTGCACATGGTTTGATTAGCTATTTGATAGTTGTTTACTTGTTACGAAGCTTGGTGAGCATGCGCGGTTTAAAAATGGGCGTTTCATCTTATTATAGTTCGCTTCAATTGTTTGAAATTGCGATTCTGCACATATATGAGTAATTTTACGTACGTGTGCAAAATTTCAGTTTTCTGCCTATTGTAGTTTTCGAGTAAAAGGGATCACAAAATTCAGGCAAATGTTGATTTCGCACCAATAGGAATGGTTAATGGACTTCGCTATGCTCGTCCATAGGAGGAAGCTTTACGGGAAGAATAGACGGCATGTGATTGTTTACAAAAATTTAATATAGAGATACATTCATTAGGTCATGCTTGTAATAAAGTTTAATTCTCGCAATTTTCCTCTAAATGTTAACAGGTGTACATAATACTCTTCATTCATAATATCTATATAACAATTATCTAACTTGTTTTCTCTTCCCCCCCTCCTCACAGAAGCCTTGTGGTGATCTAGAGAACTGAATCCTCGTGCACATATAGTATCGATCAGGAGACAAAATTTCACGGAGCGAGAGTTTTGATGCCCCTCCTCCCCGGGGTGGAGAAAATGGGCATTTTTTCGAAAATGGTTTTCAGACGCTCTAGAAGCCCCAACGTGATCTCATCCATTACGGAACAGACCCCAATGCAGCCAGATTTCCAATTTCTCCGCTGGAGCCGGAGAAAATGGGGATTTAAAAAAAAATGTCAGACCTTAAATAGGCCACCGCTGGTGACATAGCAGGACGAATCCTTGCACACTTATATGGACACGGGATAGAACCACATGGAACAAAATTTTTAATTCCTCGCTCTGGGGAAAGAAGATGAATTGAAAAGCATTTTCAGAATCTCCTGAAGCCATCGGTGACCTGTAAATATGAAATCTGGCACACTTATAGTTTTGACCACTGGACAGAACTAAATTAAGACTATTTTTGATTAAGATGATTATTTTTGCCGCAAAGCGCCTTGCATTTTTAAACAAAATTAAAGTTATAAAATTTTTTTTCTTAGAATGTTGGTTTCCTTGTCATCGACAAGCTTAATGACTAGTTTGTTCACATTTCTTTACCGAACCTGAATCTCTTAAAGAACTGCAAGTTTTCCCGTAGAAATTGCTCTAAATTACGCAAAGCTATTGTTTGTAAATTCTGTTAAAACAATGATCACACTGTTACACCGTGTGTTTAGTAAACAAACCCTAATCCCGAAAGTCTCCGTCTCCTTCACTGCGTGTAAACGCCCTGCAGTCAAAGGAAACCGCGTTAACACCTATGCATAGAGCAAAGTGTGTTAATTACTTTTCGAAGATAATGACTCGGAATGAAGAGGATGGTCAAAAAGGAAAAAACGGTCGAAAGGTAAATGGGTTTAACGACTCACGTGTTTGTGATAGTTTCCGGAGGATGGTGCTTAAAATGTTTCCGTTAATTAAACCGACAATTTGGAACCATGCTTTCTCCATGCAATTATTTGTGCTGGAAATCGGTTTCGCTATTGTTGAGGAGTGCATGAGAGTTGTGCTGATGTGCTTTAATTAAAGCTAAATTGCATAAGGCTATTCTAGTAATTCCTTACAAGGTTAGAGTTGTGTAGTCGGTAGCACGTTTGATCGTAATTAAGACCAATTCAGAAGGATCGAATTCATTTATCAAACTTTATCAAACGTTTTGCCATTAGTCCCGTCTTCAAGCAAAAAACTCGGTGCTGGCTCCAGGTGCCGATAATTTAGACATACATAACTAAAGTATCGAAATTAGAGCTACATTTCCAAAATAGTTCAAAATATTAAAATATCAAAAATATTTCTGTGTTCTTCACCCTGACAAGACGATTGCTAAAAAAAAACTATAAGAGCTTCGTAAAATCAAAATTTTAATCTAAACAAGATTTCTGACTAAGCAGTTTTGTTGCTTACAGTGTATTATCATCTTTTATAGTTTAGGATATATTTTGAATGAAAGTAATCAAAGTGAAGTGAAAAGTGTCTCGGACAAAAACTACAAAAAAAAAAAAAAAAAAAAAAAAAAGGCTGAAATATTGAAATGATTTTCATATATACGACAAATTGTATCATATTCACAACAAAACAAGTACAACTTGTTTCTAATTTTATGTATTTGTTTCGTGTATATATGTTCGTCCAAAGTGTGCTCATTTTTCGCAACTTTCTGATTTCAGCCAGATATACACCAGTCATAGATGCTATTTACGTCAAAATAGAGTATGATAGCCCAGGAGGGGGTGGGGTTCCGGCGTCTATTCTATCTACAAGGGAATGATGACGGGATGTAACTTGACATTGTTAGCTAGGATGGTGTAGATGGTAGTCGGCATATTTTTTGGTAAGCAGGAAACAATCAATAACCGATGTTGTTTTGAAGTAAAATATAGTTTAATATTCTATAAGATATGTAAAATGTATATTTATCATCATCATCATCATCGTGCCTAGTGGCACATAAGGTCTTCAGCTTGCGTCGCCACTCTGGTCGATCTTGTGCCGCAGTCCTTGCTTTTGTCCAGCTCGCCCATCTCATCAGACCTATCTCAGAGATTATTCTATTAGTCTCTTCCAAGTTAGCTTGGGTCGACTACGAGATCTTTTTCTCTCTGGCGCCTAAGTGCCACAGCAAGGATGTTATGCTGTAGCATTTTTAAGACATGTCCAGCACATTTCCATCAACGATTTCTTATTTCCATCTCTATTGCTTTCTGTTCATCACTCTTGTAGAGTTCGGTGTCAGTAATAAGGTTCGGTTTAGCATAAGACTAAAATACTCCCCAAAACTTCCACAGACATTGAGTCTGCCAGGCATTCAACTTGTTGCATTGGCCCTTTGTTAATTTTCAATGTTTCGGCTCCATACAATAAAGCCTCTTCACCAAGGAATTTGAAAGGTTGATTTTTGTTTTTAAATTAAGTTCGCAGAACATGCTTGAGACGTTAAAAAATGGTAGGCAATCGACTGCTCTTTCCCAATCAGTGATTAATAATAATTTTCAACCCCTTTTTGAAAAATCTTTTCTTTTGATCAGCTGTAATAATCTCCGGTCTATTTTACTCTACGAATTCCTTTTTATTTATCTATATCGCCTTCTATTTGTAATTTTGACCCCGTCCATGTAAGTTATGCTTGGAGACTCGTTTTCGGTTCCATGCGAATCAAACCGTTACAAAGTTACCTTTACTTCATAAAATTTAATTTTGTACATTGATGTTTAAACTGGCTTATGACAATGTGTTTTCTTGATTTTGTAATTTTTGTAATTACTTTCCTTATATACAATAATGTATAAGGAAAGTATTGTGACGGGGTCGAAAATTCGAATTCGAGTTTTCGACGGGAGAGCACGTTTCAAGCATCCCTGATCACGATTCAAACATTTTTGAAGTGATGTCTGTGTGCGTGTGTGTGTGAAAGTTTGTGAGTGTGTATGTGTGTGTCAGTGAGTCCGTGGAGACGATAACTGACGAACGAATGGACCGATTCGAACGAAATTTGGTACAAAAATCACAATCAGTAAACACTTGAAGCCTATTGTTACTTTCCTTATATACATAATGTATAAGGAAAGTATTGTGACGGGGTCGAAAATTCGAATTCGAGTTTTCGACGGGAGAGCACGTTTCAAGCATCCCTGATCACGAATCAAACATTTTTGAAGTGATGTCTGTCTGTGTGTGTGTGTGTGTGTGTGTGTGTGTGTGAAAGTATGTGTGTGTGTATGTGTGTGTGTGTGTGTGTGTGTGTGTCAGTGGGTCTGTGGAGACGATAACTGACGAACGAATGGACAGATTCGAACCAAATTTGGTACAAAAATCACAATCTGTAAACACTGGAAGCCTATTGTTTTTATACGCAATCGAATGTTCAGAACCCCCCCCTAAATTTTCGAAGGAAATTTTGAAAAAATCGTCAAAAAATCAAAACCAATAATAAAGTTACGTAAATAGACATTCCTTATGTAATTTTTCATTAGAAAACGATTGACATAAATTTTAGAACGCTAACATGAACCGTTCTCGAGATATTGCATATTTTTCAAAAAAATTATCAAAAAGTCAAATAAAATAGAAAAAAATATTTCCTATTGAGAAACATGTTCGTTTTTCATATATAATATCATGCGATAAATTGGGTGACATCATTCTCGTGGATCTAGCTCGTTCCATTCATGAAAAAAGATACTTTGAGGAATACTTTTGCATTTGAACGCCAATTTATATGCTGTAAGAATAACTTATTTCTTCGTTCATAACGCTTGGTGAGATTTTGGCGACGAAATTGGCGGAATGTCGCCAACTTGGCGACTTTTTGAAATATTGCCAAATTAACGAAAATCTCGCCAAATGGATAAAAATGACGCTAAATCAATGAAAATGACGACTAATTGTGGAAAATTCAATATTTAATAAGTTATATAATATATAAATATATAATAATAGTTATATAATATATGTCGAAAATTCAATATCTAATAAGTTATATATATATATATATATATATATAACTTATTTCTTTGTCCATAACGCTTGGCGAGATTTTGGCGACAAAATTGGCGGAATGTCGCCAACTTGGCGACTTTTTGAAATGTTGCCAAATTAACGAAAATCTCGCCAAATGGATAAAAATGACGATAATCAATGAAAATGACGACTAATTGTCGAAAAGTCAATATCTTGGAAAGGATATTAGTATCTACTAGAAGAAAAACCTATTTATTTTACTGTAAAAGTAATAAATTCATTTCATTATATAAGGAAAGTCATGTGTTGCCCACATCAGATTTTTTTTATACGTAATCGAATGTTCAGAACCCCCTAAATTTTCGAGTGAAATTTTGAAAAAATCGTCAAAAAATCAAAATCACTAATAAAATTACGCAAATAGACATTTCTTATGCAATTTTTCCTTAGAAAATGATTGATATAAACTTTAGAACGCTAGCATGATCCGTTCTCGAGATATTGCAAATTTTTCAAATAAATTTATCAAAAAATCCCATAAATTAAAAAAAAATATATTAACTGTTGAGAAACATGTTCACTTTTCATATGTAATATCATGCGATAAATTGGGTGACATCATTCTCGTGGATCTAGCTCGTTCCATTCATGAGAAAAGATAATTTGAGTAATACTTTTGTATTAGAAAGCCAATAGTCATTTATGTGCTGTAAGAATAACTTATTTCTCCGTCCATAACGCTTGTCGAGATTTTGGCGACGAAATTGACGGCATGTCACCAACTTGGCGTCTTTTTTAAAAATGTTGCCAAATTAGCGAAAATCTCGCCAAATGGATAAAAATGACGCTAAATCAATGAAAATGACTACTAATCGTCGAAAATTCAATATCTTTTAAAGAATATAAGTATTTACTATTAGAAAAACCTATTACTTTCCTTATATACATAATGTATAAGGAAAGTATTGTGACGGGGTCGAAAATTCGAATTCGAGTTTTCGACGGGAGAGCACGTTTCAAGCATCCCTGATCACGAATCAAACATTTTTGAAGTGATGTCTGTGTGTGTGTGTGTGTGTGAAAGTATGTGTGTGTGAAAGTGTGTGTGTGTGTGTGTGTGTGTGTGTGTGTGTGTGTGTGTGTGTGTGTGTGTGTGTGTGTGTGTGTGTGTCAGTGAGTCTGTGGAGACGATAACTGACAAACGAATGGACCGATTCGATCCAAATCTGGTTCAAAAATCACAATCCGTAAATACTGGAAGCCTATTGTTTTTATGCACAATCGAATGTTAAGAACACCCCTAAATTTTCAAATGAAATTTGGAAAAAATAGTCAAAAAATCAAAACCACTAATAAAGTTACGCATATAGACATTTCTTATGTAATTTTTCATTAGAAAACGATTGACATAAATTTTAGAACGCTAACATGAACCGTTCTCGAGATATTGCACATTTTTAAAAAAAATTATCAGAAAGTCATATAAAATAAAAAAAAAGTATTTCCTCTTGAGAGACATGTTCACTTTTCAGTAATACCATGCGATATATTGGATGACATCATTCTCGTGGATCTAGCTCGTTCCATTCATGAAAAAAGATACTTTGAGTAATACTTTTGTATTTGAACGCTAATATTCATTTATCTGCTGTAAGAATAACTTATTTCTTTGTCCATTATGCTTGGCGAGATTTTGGCGACGAATTTTGGCGGAATGTCGCCTACTTGGCGACTTTTTGAAATGTTGGTAAATTAACGAAAATCTCGCCAAATGGATAAAAATGACCCTAAATCAATGAAATGACGACTAATTGTCGAAAATTCAGTATCTTGGAAAGAATATTAGTATCTACTATAAGAAAAACCTATTTATTTTACTGTAAAAGTGGTAAATTCATTACGTTATATAAGGAAAGTCATGTGTTGCCCACATCAGATTTTTTTTTTTACTGTAAAAGTAGTAAATTCATTGCATTATATAAGTAAAGTCATGTGTTGCCCACATCAGATTTTTTTTAAATGTGGTGTATGGATATATAAAATATGTTTTATGATAATGTCAATTTTAGGATATGCAAATTGAGCTTGCCGGTAGTGGATTGCATTTAAGCATGTTGGCAATTTTTCTTATTTTAACGCCACTGAGGAAGGGCATGATGATATCCGAAAACGATCTGGCTTTTTAAAAAAATTGTATGTACGTCTGGAGGATGTTTTTAATAAAATGACTTTTGTGATCTATTGATTTGTCATTCTGTTATATAAGCTGATCGATTTGAGGATTTGACGTGTATAGAATAATATAATAAACGTATATTCACCAGTTTTGAATTTAAAAATTTTCAGAAAAGCTATGCTTTTTCTGTTCTAGAATATAACTGCTCAGGCAGGGTATGGTCATAACACCCTATTGGAGGAAATGTTCACTAGTTCTCTATACAATAGATATTGGAGAACATGACCGGTTTAATCCTCAGCGTTGCGTGGCGCGAATCTCTACTGTGTAAGGTTTGCTTAAAATTTTCCCCTATATTAATTTAGATCAATTGATCGCTACTTGGCGATTTTGTGTAGATCCTTAAATATTTTAGGATATATCGCATGTACTGTACTTCTGCAGGGCTTTCCAGATGCGCCGCAAGTCACATCCGGGTTGTGAAATAATTTTGTAACCGTCGAACTCCGCTTTTAAATAAAACATTTTAAACACATTTTATTAGAATTTTCTACAATTTCTGAATGAAATCCTAACATAAATTAGTAGCATTTAACTCTAACCGTTTGCACGATCGTGCTCGCCATCTTTTTGATTGCAATTCATATTTCTAAATTATTCGTAAAATTTGTTCAAAGTGTTAACTATTTATTTAATTTTCCTTCTAATGTATATTTAAAATATGTTTCAATCTTTGCCTGCTATGGTGTCTACAGCTAGTAATAAATTATTTTAGCTGTCGAAGTTTAGGGGGTGACCCTTTTTAGCAGCACTGTTTTAGCTCTCATATTTGAGAGGTGACTTTTTAGCAGCCGCAGTCAACGATAAATATGTGTCTGTATACAGATGACACACACATGCTCACACAGACAAATATACAGATAAACATTTTTATTATGTAATAGAATAAATTACCGAATTATGAAGCACCTTTGTAACACAATTCGTTGCTGTCCGAAGCTTAGATTTCCCGCTACAGACGACACACACACATACACTCGGCCACACAATAAGCTACCAGAAGCCTTCGGGTTGGTCGTGTGGTCTGGGTTTTCAACACACGTATACACGCAAATTTTTATTATGTAATAAAATGGAAAGTCAGTTTGTCTGTCTTCCGTATACAAAGCCACAATTTTTGAAGGTTTTTTTTTCTAATTTTTTTAAATCGAGTATAATGATTTTTACTTTCCTTATATACATAATGTATAAGGAAATTATTGTGACGGGGTCGAAAATTCGAATTCGAGTTTTCGACGGGAGAGCACGTTTCAAGCATCGCTGATCACGAATCAAACAGTTTTGAAGTGATGTCTGTCTGTGTGTGTGTGCGTGCGTGCGTGCGTGCGTGCGTGTGTGTGGAGACGATAACTGACGAACGAATGGACCGATTCGAACGAAATATGGTACAAAAATCACAATCCATAAACACTGGAAGCCTATTGTTTTTATACGCAATCGAATGTTCAGAAACCCCCTAAATTTTCGAGTAAAATTTTGAAAAAATCGTCAAAAAATCAAAACCGCTAATAAAGTTACGCAAATAGACATTTCTTCCGTAATTTTTCATTAGAAAACGATTGACATAAATTTTAAATCGCTAACATGAACCGTTCTCGAGATATTACACATTTTAAAAAAAAATTATGAAAAAGTTATATAAAATAAAAAAAATATATTTCCTATTGAGAAACATGTTCACTTTTCATATGTAATACCATGCGATAAATTTGGTGACATTATTCTCGTGGATCTAGCTCGTTCCATTCATGAAAAAAGATACTTTGGGTAACACTTTTGTATTTGAACGCCAATTGTCATTTATCTGCTGTAAGAATAACTTATTTCTCCGTCCATAACGCTTGGCGAGATTTTGGCGACGGATGTTTCGGAATGTCGCCAATTTGGCGACATTTTTAATTGTTGCCAAATTAACAAAAATCTCACCAAATTGATAAAAATAACGCTAAATCAATAAAAATGATGACTAATTGAAGAAAATTCAATATCTTGGAAAGAATATAAGTTTCTACTATAAGAATAACATTTTTTTTAACTGTAAAAGTAGTAAATTCATTGCATTATATAAGGAAAGTCATGTGTTGCCCACATCAGATTTTTTACTTCATTGCGGGTAATTATGTACATTTTCCAGTTTCAATGACCAGGGATTGGTTCAGCTATCGTTGAAAAATGCACAATTATATTTTCCATTGAAATAGCATTATTCAGACGAATAGTTTTTGAATTTTTATTTGAAAAAGAAATGATATCAAATCATGTTGATAAACAACGGATTGAAATCAAATGCGTTTATACGGCAGACGATTTTTGTTTTATTTATACAATTTAAGTAATATTTATACAATTTAAGTAATTAATATAAAAAATTTATAATTTAAATATAATTTATAAATGGACGGTATTCTATTTTCAATTAAGCTCAATCAGTTTATACGGTTTTTGGATATAAGATTATTTGACTTTTTGATATTTCCAATTGGTATTGGATTTCACTCATTCGTTTTTACTTCGGGGTGGGGTGGGGTGGGGGGGGGGGGGGCAAAGATTTTCCAGACTCATATTTTATATTGAGTTTAACCGATTGTTGAAACAAGATAAAAATAGTACGGATATATTTTACTTCAAGATCTGCCAGTGAAGATAATTTTTTAAAGCGAGAACACAGATTCTGATGCTTCTTTTTAGGAGAATTAAAATTAATAGATTGTATTATATGTTTTATATTTTTACATCAGTTAAGGTCGCGGAATATAAGATTATGGTAGTATTTTGGAAAAAAGAATTAAATTCATATATTTCCAAATATGTTTAAATGATTGTTGCCACGGTGTAAAAAATATTTCAGGAATAACTTTTGTTACCATTTCAGCGCATACATGTCGTTGTATATGTACCAAGTTTCATATTTTTATGCACTGTCTATACAAACGGGACTAGGATGTTTTATTCTTCAGATTTGTCTCCTCTTATAAATTTATTTCTCGTAGGGGGATTAAATTTGATGTACGAATATTAATGTAATTTTTGTTAAAAAGCAATATGAAGGCATTTAGAATCTTCAGGTATTTAAAATCACGTACAATGCCGTGAGTTAACAGATAAAAGTGAAAGTTACGAAAAATTTAACAGATTTCTTTTCTATTATAACATATTAGAATTTAATTAAAATTACGAATATTAGTCATTACATGTTTAGGTGTTAAAAGCGCGAGATTCCTTTTGAATGTGATAAACCACTATCAACCGTTAACTTACTCAACAATAAGGCAGAAAAGAAATAGAAAATGCCTTATATTAGCAAATTGGGTTTAGCACCATACCATTTGCAAATAAATCAGAGTACTCAACGAAAAGGATTACGGCGATTAATTATTTTTTATTTTCCCTATTTACATTGCATAATGTATAGGGAAAGTATTGTGACAGGGACGGAAATTCGAATTCCAAGTTTTCGACAGAACAGCATGTTTAAAATATTCCTAAGCATGAATCGAACGTTTTTGAGGTTGTGTGTGTGTGTGTGTGTGTGTGTGTGTGTGTGTGTGTGTGTGTGTGTGTGTGTGTGTGTGTGTGTGTGTGTGTGTGTGTGTGTGTGTGTGTGTGTGTGTGTGTGTGTGTGTGTGTGTGTGTGTGTGTGTGTGTGTGTGTGTGTGTGTGTGTGTGTGTGTGTGTGTGTGTGTGTGTGTGTGTGTGTGTGTGGGTGGGTGGGTGGGTGGGTGGGGGGGGAGGGGGGGGGAGGATATCTCACGAACGAATGCCGCGATTCAAACGAAATTCGGTACAAAATTTACAATCCGTGAATACTGGAAGCCTATTGTTTTTAAACGCAATCGAATGTTCAGAATGTATATGTATGTGTGTGTGTATATATGTGTGTGTATATGTATATGTGTGTGTATATGTATGAGTGCGTGTTTGTACGTCTGTGTGTATATGTGTATGTATATGTGTGTGTATTTGTATGTGTGGGTATGTATATGTGTGTATGTATATTTATATGTGTGTGTATATGTGTTTATATGTAAGTGGATGCGATGTCTCGAACGAAATGATCGTTTCGACCGAAATTGGGTACAAATATTAGAACCTCATTGGTTTTAAACGCAATCGCAATTTTAAACTTAATTTTCAATGCATAGACTGGCTTTCCTTTACGAAATTATTTCATTCAAGGTGTACACGTATTTTTGGTTCATTTACATGAAAAAGTGATTGATAAAAAGCCCCTATGTATATCAAAAATTTGAATGGAAGAATTCAATGAATCCCCCTACTTTAAATTCCAGGCAACAGAGGGGATATTTCCCAGTTAAAATAAATATTTACGCTACTTTCAAGTGCATGATTGCTTTGTAAGTAATTTCAATTAGAAATAAATGCATACCACCGTTTAGTATTTATTTATGAGTTGTTGTCATGATATTAGAAATTTCATTTTTCCTCAGAGAATTTGATACCTCTAGAAACAATCAACCGAATTTTATAAAACTCGGCATGCTTATTTCAATTAATAATTCCTGTTGATTTTCAGCGATGTCGAATTGAAAGAAATCTATAATTTGTCTTTTTGTTTCACTGCAATATCAAAATGTGTTAATCTGTAGGGAAATTCAGGTCTGGGTTAATAAAAGTAATTCACGATAATTTCATGAAAATCCAAAGTAATTTAATTATATTTCATTTTCAACTCTGCTAGCTGAATATATCTAGGGAATATACGACGTTGAGGCGATATCATCTGATACATATTATTGTAGTTATTTACTTAAGCAATTGAATTGAATTAGTAATGTAATGGCGTTAATTTAAATAATGAAATAATGATAAAGCTTTACAAAGACAGTAAAAATGGAATTATAAATAAGTATTACTTAATTAATTTTCAGAAAATAACATAATAGCATTCAATGGAAACAATGGAGGCGAAATAAAACTTTTAATTAGATATGAGGAATATAGTACAAAATTAAATACTAGTTGATATTCGCGTATAATAAACATACTTGTAAGTATATTAAAATTTTTACATTGTGAGAAAAAATCTGTTATTTATACCTAATTAAATAAAAGTGCAGAAGTTGCATTAGATTGCATTCTAAATTTATTGAAACACATTTTCCTGAATGGGAAAATTTCGTCTTATTTTTATCTAGTTATTCTAAATCTCGAAATCTATAACAATTAATCTACCTATTATTAGGTGTATATACTTTCTTTAAGAGACTTTTGCTCTGTAGAGAAACATAATTCGTAATTTGACAAATTCAAATACAGACAGATAAACAAAAATAAACAGGCAGACAGAAACACAACTTAGAACTTATATTTTTATATAGATAGCAAGTTTACAATTAAACAATAGCTTTTCACTTTCTCTGCATTACATGGTAATGTATAGAGAAAATATTGAAATAGTGCCGAAAATTGCAACTCGAGTTTTCGACGGATCTACACGTTTTGGGTCTAGAACACGAAAAAACTATTTTTAGCGTGACGTGTGTGTTTGTCTGTGCAGATTTTGTATCCCCTCTAACTGAAAAACTAATTGACCGAATTTCATAAAATTTGGTAGGTAAGTCCTTTGTGGGTGACCCTGGTGCTGATTAGAATTTGGTACGATTCGGCATAAAAGAATCTGCTTGTTTGCGAAATGCCCAGCAGAAATTGCTGTATACAATATAGCTGAAAAACTAATAGACCAATTTCACTAAATGTGGTAAATAAATCACTTGTACGTTAATCTGGAGCTGATTAGGTTTTGGTAAGATTCGGAAAAAAGAACCTGCCTTCTATTGCTACATAGTCCGAAAAGATTGATAAATCTAAATGTAGAAGACTACGTATGCTCAAATATATGAATTAAATGCTTATTTTTATACGTAATTTTTAACGATGAAAAGAATAATATCAACCCCATTTCACTAGGACTAGCCGTTCTCGAGATATTTTAGTTTTTTCGCATTTTCGCTACGCCACCTTTGAAAACAAGCAAAGGCACCAAATGAAAACGAAATTTGAATTAAAAGTGCAAATTCAGTGTAATTTAAAATACACTATGTGACAGTAAAAATGAGACACCAAGAAGAAGTGGGCAGAAAAATATGCAAATTATAGGGTAGACGCAGTTCACCGAGTTAGTAAATGATGCGAAATGCGCAGCTGTCCCGCGCACATTCAGTGAGATATAAGGGAAGGAACCTGCACAATTGCCAATAGTTGCGCCGCTCTGTCTGCCAGGGAAATTATTTTGCAATTTTTTTTGTCTGAGAGCAAACTTGTAGTAACAGAGAATGCTAGGCCGCCGCCAACCGAGGCAGTTCTAGCAGGCAGACGATTTCATGAGGGGTATGGGGATCGGACTCAGAAGGGCAGGTTGGACCATACGTTAAATCTCAGCGGACAGCCACCTACATGCGTCTACGGATCACGGGATGTGGTGAAGATGGTTGGAACAAGGTAATGTGGCACGTTTGAGGGGTGCCGGTACGGCCAGAGCGACGTCAGCACGCGTGGACTCACGCATCCGTCGACAAGCGTTGGGGTCTTACATGCCACTTCCGTCGCCCTTTTACAGTATGTGTAGGACACCCTTGAAGTTCCCATATCGACCAAGACCATTATCCGCAGATTAGTCGCCGACGACCTGCACTCATGGCGCCCGTTAAGAAGACTGCCATTGACCCAACAGCACAGTTTGCAATGGTGTCGGGATAGAGCCACATGGACGGCGGAATGACACATGGTCGTGTTCTCAGGCGAATCACGCTTCTGTTTTAGCAATGCCAGTCGCCATATACGAGTTTGGCGCCGAAGTGGTGACAGATCCAATCCAGCCGCATTTGTGGAACGCCACACCTTCCGACAACGCGGCATCATGGTTTGGGGTGAACGATACGTGAATGGCGTGCAGCGGCCGGTGACACCAATCTTCCTTCAAGGGGTGTCCAATGCCATTTACCAGCAGAATAACGCCCGACCACACACTGCACACATCAACCAACATGCCCTGCTAGGTACCCAGGTGCTTTCCTGGCCACCAGTTTTCCTTGATCTCTCACCAATCGAACACGTGTGGGACGTGATTGAACGTCGCTTGCGTGTGTTGCCACAGTCGCGTTTAGAAGACGAACTCTGGCAAATGGTTGACAGGGAATGGGCAGCCATCCCTCAGGACACCATCCGCCCGCTCATTGACTCTGTACTTAGACGTGTTACTGCCTGTATCGCCGCCCGCGGTGGTCCTACAACCTACTGATCAGACGGTGTTATCGCTTACTGCATAGGTGTATCATGTTGTAATAAACATCACTTATTGTTCGTTGCTGTATATCTGTTTGCCGGTTTTCATCACTTTCAACCCACTCCTTCTTGGTGTCTTATTTTCACTATTACCTAGTGTAATTATGGCTGTTATTTTGTGCAATTAAAACCCAATTTAACGAATTATTAAAGAAATAAAGAGAACGTGAAGTCTGCAGGGAAAGTTATGTGCTGCTCGCATCAGATTTTTTTGTAGATGTGACAGAGAATTCAGATATTTTTAGAGGGAATTCACAGGGCAAAATGAGCACGAGCTAGTCTGGAAACAGACAAAACCTGTACGACTGAACTTTTCACACCAGAATTTATGACGAGTCCCGGATAATTCACTCCTTCTTTACCCCAGATAATTCACCCCTGCTTTACCCCAGATAACACAGATGGGCCAACAAGAATCAGTCAAATCGTGCCTGAAAAAATGCCTGAATGTACCATACAAGATATGTGACGGTTAGTTAGTGGCGTACTGTTTGCAATAATGGTACGCGTGATTAAACGTCTTGTATAGTAATATTTTTATATCTCTCTTATTACTCTTGTGCATGTCCTGTCATTTTCTCGTGACGGACATAATGACTGATAAAAATGTTAATTGATGTTTATAGGAATTTGGCGATCTTCTTATTTAATACAGTGTGGCGCCAAGATTTCTATAAGTTATACTTTTAAATATAAAATACATTTAAGAACTTTAATTTATTATTTAATGTTAAATTAATCAAGATGACCTGGCCGTTGATTCTCATACAGTGGAATTAACATTAAACGTACATTGCTCGTTGTTGTGCCGCAATAAACCCTCCAATTATTTTTACCTTTTGTGTAAGTCCTGAAAAGAATTATTAATTAATATAAAAAGATTAGACTATTTAAACAATATCATTTATTAACAACATCAATTTATCAACAACATTAATTTTCATTAATTATTTTAGCGAGGGGACATATGCGATCAGAATTATTAGATTTACGATAGTGTCTAGGACCTGTGATAATCTGAGCACATACCTTCCAGTTTAGTCTTGGACTTATCATCTCTCACAGACTTGCATCAGTCTTAGTGCTGGCGTACGGCCATAACTCTGTGGTGTGAAAGCCCCAGGCCGTCCGGCTCGTCCAGAGGACTTGGAGCAACAGGATGGACGACCGGGAAGGATAACTCTGTGGTGTGTGGCTCCTACTCGTACTTTTAATGCACTCGCACATAGATCTCTTTCCATTACTTTGGAACCTTTACAGGACACTCTGCAAATCTGTTAGGTTTTTCATTTCTTTCTACTCGTGCTCTAGTCAAAATTGGATCATCTTCTCGTCATGTCTGATCTCCATCCCTGCTTCTCGTTGTCTACATCTTTGATTTCGTCCACAACTTTAACTCTTTTTCTTTCGTCTGCTGTGGCTCTCTCGGCGGGGGGGGGGGGGTAGCTCCGTCCTTCTTCCCTCATTGGTTGGCGCTCATTGGTTCTTCTCACCCCAATGGCATCATTTCACTTTAAGCAAGTCCCCTCTCAGCCCCTCTGGTCTGGCACCCCTAAATTTACAGTATTTTTGACCTTAAAGTTCACGTTGTCATAAACCCCGGCGCCAGCCAGACTATAGCTTTGTTTGCTGTTCTAGGCACCATAAATACTCAAATAAAAGTGTCTCATGTGAGAACAATTTCTGGTCTCACATACAGGAAAGATGTCTTTTTGTGTGTGCGGTCTGTAACGGAAAATATAAGCGTAGTACGGCCATGAAATTTGGTACACAGTTACTTAAGGACACGGGAAGGTGAACTTTTTGGCGTTATATTTTTTAATTTTCTAATTAGCTTTTTTGTAATTTAATGCTTTAGCATTTTACACATGTTGGTCCCTTAGCGACAGAAAATATTACAGAATTTTCTCTTTTAGTTTTTGAATTACAAGTATTACAACCTTGAAAAACCGAAAATTTTCAATCTTCTTCAACTTGACAAGACGATTACTCGAAAACTATAAGAGCTTTTTTTTATGATAAATATAGATTTTAATACAAAATATTCTAGTATACATTTTTGTCGTTCTATCTTTCATAGTTTACTATATATTTCGAGTGAAAGTTAAAAAAAAAATGAAAATAAAACATTCGCTCAAAAGCTACTGTTTTAAGTTTTTCAAAATAAATAAATAAATAAATAAATAAATAAAAGTTCAAAATATTGAAATTCTGAAATTATTTTTATATGTTCGTAATCTGAACCGTATTTTCGACAAAACAAAACAAAACTATTTACATTTTCATCTATTAAGTTTGGCGGGTTTAAATGTCCAAAGTGTTTACATTTTTCATAACGCTACATTTATTCCGCCAGAGAAACCCCAACTATAAAGCTTTTATTCACATCAAAAAACGTAAAGTTATTAGACTACATGCACAAAATGTAAAGTTATTAGACTTCAACAATGTAAAGTTATTAGACTGGATGCAGACGATGCTCAACTCGTATCCGTTTCTTTAAAATCTATTACATGTGGTCAAGCTGGTATAGACTTCATATTCGCTTCAAACTTAGAAAGTTACGTTGCTTCAATTATGTACATTACTTTAGTTACCGCACATCCCCATTATTTGTTGTAAACAGAATAAATGAGATTGAATTCCACGATTAAGCTATTTTAACTTTATTGGAGTTTTATTTTACAAGACGCTATTCACTTACCTTGACACGATTTCTGCTCCATCGAACTGCAGTTACCAGCGAATGTTTCAAGTGAGACCACTAGTTATTATTTTAAAGTTTACAGTGATTTTTGTCTTAATCAAAGATTCATTCTTTCTAAGATATGAATCAGCTAAAATTTAATTAATTTATGTACTTAAAAATAGGTTAATTTTAATAATCTGCTCCACAACAAATTTTTAAAAATGATCGCTCAAATTAAGTATTCGTAATCTCTATGACTGAAGATGGACATCAAGTTAAGCACAAGCACTATGGTACTTTACGGGATTTTGCTTGCAAGATACGCCATAAATTATCACCTTTGATACACTTTACATAATCTGCTTTGATGCATCCTAAATACGTCTTTCGACCTCTGCGTGGACGCAATACGCCCTACATATCCTTCTTATATACTTTAAATGAGCTTTTTTGATACGCCCTACATATCCTTTTTATATACTTTAAATGAGCTTTTTTGATACACCCTAAACAAGCAACTTTAATACACCCTAAAAAGCTCCTTTAATACACCCCAAAAAAGTGCTTTTAATGCTGTTTTGATATATAATAATTTCTCATTATATGTCTCTGATGAAGGACAATATGTTTTTGACGTCTTTCAGTGCAAACTAAAGACTACGTAGTACTCAACAAATTAACAGAAACACATAAGAAACAAGTTGTTTCAGTTGCTAAATGAGCAAACTTTATAAAAATCTTAAAAAATATTCGTTCAAATTGCTATAAAAAATGCTGGTTTCTAAAAGACATTGGACAAAAATACAATAATTAAGAAAGACAACTGGTTTCTATAAATCACTTAAGAGATATGTAAAAAAATTCGATTATTTAAACATATTTCTACCCCCCCCCCCCCCCCACGAATTCTTGATTTATATAATGATTGTATATACAAATGAGTGCGTAAGTTGCAGAATCTGATCTGTAGCTCATGTCATTTTCATTGAAAAATATTCTTCCAATCTGTTTCTCAGTAAACAACAACGCCAGTCGCCTGAAATAATTGAAATTTTTATTCCGTTTCATCCAAACTTCTAATGATGTCAAAATATAACCTTTTCTAATTTGCCCTAGCTGTTTTCAGCCGCAGAAATGGCCCCTCAGTCAATACAAGCTGCTACTCAGGCATGGCGCATTTGCAGAATTTATTAACTAAAAGTTCAAACATCGTCTTTAATTAGTACAAATGTCATTTGCAAGCTGTTTTCTTTTATTTTGTCAGCAAAGTATCTCTGAAACATTCATTAAAATATTTTGACATCCAAATCACTTTTTTGTTTCAAATTATCGTTTTGCTATAACTTGCAAAATATTAGTTGCCATACCTAGCAATTTAGCGAAATAGTGACTATTTAATTTCCGATTTTGTGCAATTTAGTGAAGCACATTTCTTTTATAGTTCTACAATCTTTTTCGCAGACATGCTTCATGTTCCATGTGAGTTGTAACCCTGTTTTAAAGGGAAATCGAAACTTTTGCTTTGGAAATAGAAACCATTGAATCGACTAACGGAACACTGGTTATAGACAATAAACTTTTAATGTAATAAATATTGAAGCTATGTTGAATGTTTTCATTAATAAATAAATAATTTGGCATCACGTCTGATGTTATAAAAGCAAAAATTAAGCACACATCCACAACAGAAGGCCTTTATTTTACTTTCTATAAGACGTACAAAAATTTAAAAAAAGGGCCAGAGTGCTTTCGAGCATATGTACGCTCTTCATCAGTGGCTGCACGGAAATAAAATTTGAATCGCTCATATATAGACCAGATATAGCGACAAACTTTGCATAAATATAATTTACAAAAGGATCTACGTTTAGACAAGGATAACCGTAAACTATTTTTAGAGTTTCAAAAATTTCAACAACAAAATAACAGCATATTAAATTACAATTTAATTACAGAAATCGAAAAAAGGGGAGGGGGTGGCAATCAAGCATAATCCAAAAGATGAAGACGTCAAAGATAACTTTGCAGAGACTTGAATTGCATGGAGTCGAGAATGAGTCGCCAAGCGTAACTCAAATTCATAGCAGGGTCAAAATTACAAACGGACCCACGGTAAATATAAATAAAAAGGGATTCAAAAAGGAGAATATCACGAGGGTTATTACAACTCATCAAAAGGAAAGTCTTTTCAAAAAGAGGCTGAAAATTATCTTTAATAACAAATTGAGCCAGAGCCGTAGAAAGTTTATTGTCCCTGACATCCCGAGCATGTTCTGGTAAACGGATGCCAACGGTGCGTTTAGTACTACTTCAAATATAAAATTTAAAATTACCATCGGTGGACAACAGGGGAACAACATACACCCCAGCAAAGCTTTTAAAGTCATCCTTATCACCCAGTTTATCAGACCGAATACGGTTAAATAAAGAAGAAATATTAGAATGTGGAGGTCTGATACCAAACTCAGAGCAAAAATGGATAAAGGGGAGGAAAATCCGAGGATTGTATGGAAAACTAGACCTATAAGTCAAACGATTTTTTAAGACAATAAGTTTTGAAACTCTAAGAATAGTTTACGGTTTATCCTTGTCTAAACGTAGATCTTTTTGTAAATTGTATTTATGCAAATTTTGTCGCTATATCTGGTCTATATATGAACGATTCAAATTTTATTTCCGTGTAGCCACTGATGAAGAGCTTACTTATGCTCGAAAGCACCCTGACCCTTTTTTTAAACTTTTGTACGTCTTATAGGAAGTAAAATAAAGACTTTCTGTTGTGGATGTGCTGATGTGGGAATTTTTGCTGTTTTCATTAATGTTATTCAAGTGTTAAATAATCGCACACATGCTTGGCATGCACAATATGCACATAAGAACGATTTTGAATATGAATTCATACCATACAAAAAAAGCTTGATGCTACTCTATTAGGTTTAGATTCTCTTTAAGCAAAATAAGCTATGTTTCATAAATTTATATTAAAGTTTGGAATTTATGCTATAGTTTTGTTTGATTTAGAATAAAATCTTAATTATCTAAATCTAATCTTTGATTATCTAAAAATTAAAATACTTTGTTAACAGCAGCGCAGGACAGTTTTTTAAATAATCGGTTTTGGTGATAAATATATCGTTCTATGTCCTTTCTTACGTAAGGTTAACAGACAATATATTTATACCATCAAATAAAATGTGCCGAAATCAGTTTCACAAAAACTGTAATTATTGGTTGGTCATATTTAGATTGATTTGGCATAATATTGTGATTCCAAATTTGTTGTACATGGTTTATGTACAAAAGCTTTTGCCATCGAACTCTCAAGCACGGCAGCAAGTTGCTGGAATTAAAACTTTCCTCCAGATCCTACAGGAATTGATTGGTATTTGTTTTAACATTTCTTTCTGATTGAATATAAGGAGTCCAGATGTACCTAAATTATGGCACTTATGAGTAACACATATTTGATAAATGCCTCAATAACTTTTGCTATCACTGTTGACTGATTTGCTAGTTCCAAAAGGTGAAATGTGGATTGAGATGAAATATTTAGCTCTGGTGTTTTGAAGGGGACAATTTTTCCTCGATAAAACGCGATGTGCAGTCACAAGCCAATATACACACGTATTGCCTTCCACATTGATTCCTCCAGTTTTGAAAAAATTCGGTGCAATTAGTAATATTTAGAGTGCTTATGCTGCTGATTTCAACTTCTAAATGATTTTTTTTTTCAAATTTAAATATATTCCCTGTGGAAATAATCAATACACTAGTATGACCTGATTACTACAGGCAAAATTCAAAGCTTATGACAAGATTTTTCTTTCTTTTTGGATGACTGAAAGTACTTGTCTAACCAATACCTCACGTCCATATACTTTGTACCATATACTCAACTGGGATAAGGAAGATACCAACATTTGTAGTTCGGTCCAAAATCTGATTAAAAAGAGTTGCTTTTCTTTTCATACTAAATTGTCCATTGAATTCTAAACGTGGGGCAAATTGCCTTGTATAAAAGTGATGTTAAAAATTGATTGAAATGAAATTAATTTTATTTAGATGATTAAATAATAGAATTGAAGTAATTTAATTTTATACAGTTATATTAGTTGTACAATGAATTTCTTTCTTACTATTAACGACTATATTTAAATAACTATCATTATAGCGGCAAAATTATTAAAAAATAAAAAATAAATTAACTGTTGTAAAATGAATTTGATTTTTAAACGAACAAAATAGTATAAATGACATTTACATGTATTATGATTTCTTCTTATCAAAGCGGAAGTTATTAATAAATAAAAAGTATAATCGAAAAAGCATTACTATGCACTAAACCCTGATCCAAATATGCGATTTCGCCCTATAACTCATGAGTTGGAAAATTCGATCTTTCTATAGTCTGGCTTAAAGTATATTACCTCGGATGGATGCAAGACTTGCAAATTTTTATTTCTCTTTTAAATGAAAATGCCAATGAAAATGTTTCATATATGTATTATACAATGGATCGATGGGGGTAAATTGCTATTAAGAAGTGCAAGGCAACCTGAGTAAACATGATCTTTTTCTGCATTAATTGATTTATTGCATCTGATAATGCTCAGAAATAAGTTTTATGATTTTATCATGGAATTTTTTCAACAGCTGGCAACAGAAGTTATTGCGTATTAAAAAAAATTGGGAATTTTGCCTCTATAAATCTGGTGTCAGCTGCAAATAAAATTTCACAGATACGTTTTATGCAAAATATGGTTCTAATGTGCAATTATCCTTTATAGTGCGATTCGAAGCCGAGGAATGACAAAATTTCAATTTTAAATTTTTGCGTGTTTTGCTAGTTTTTTGTGTTATTTTCTTGAATATTGTAAATAATTTCATCGGGGTATTTTATTTTGACTAGTTACTTACTGTACAGAGCAACTTTTCTAATTGAACATTATTGCTCAAGGGTTCTTATAAAATAATTTATATTCCCCTATTGTCATGGAAATAACATCCACCAGAAAAATAATTATATAAAATAATTTATAATTTAATTTTGACAAACTCTTAAATTACCCTTAATCGTAATATGTTACTTGACTATCTTCTTCTTCTTAAATAATAAAAGGCAATGTCTGTGTGTGTGTGTGTGTGTGTGTGCGTCTGTCTGTCTGTCTTATACACTATACGTTTCGCGACCGCGCGTCGGAGAGCTACGAAATTTGGCAATCGGACACCCGGGGGGGAGGGAAGGGGACACGTGAAAACCGATTTTCAAAATTCTAATTATTTTTTTATTTATTTAATGTTTTATGCGATTTCGACCTTTTTTTGCCCTTTTTTCTCCACGATCCAGACGTCGTAGAAAAAAACAACTCACACCATCGGAAAGAGCAGACAATTGCGAGTAAAAATATATCAATTTCAAATCTCCATTTCGATTTCTAATATTTTTTAAAGATTTTAAAACAAAAGTCACTTTTGGCTCAAGAAAACGATTTTTGGTTTTTAAATTCTCGCATCGTGAAAAGTACTCATAATTTCGACTAATAATTTACATTTTCAGAAAGGTCAAACATCTGGCATTCTTACAAGTCTAATCTGGTCCAGAAATAATGAAAATTGCCTTCAGAATCGCAATTTTAAAGACGTCATGATTTTAAATTTCTCGCCGTTCCGCTCGGCGTTCCGTTCGTTTCTCCCTCGCTGAAGCAGGGAAGGTGGTGGGTGGGGACGTCAAGGTGGAGGTGACGTCACGGTTCTAAATAGAGCGCCTTTGCTCTATATAAATTATTATATTTATATTTTAAATGATGGGACGATCTGGATTTTTTAAATGTATATTTTAACTTTTGGATATTTTAAATGGATATTTTAATTTTATGGATATTTTAAATGATGGAACAATGAAACAATGGAATGAGGATGATGGAATTAAGCATATGGTCATTTTAAATTGCAAATTAGCGCGCGGGAAGTTAGCGGTAGGCCCGGGTTCGATTCCCGCCACTGCCAAAACTGCCGCCGTGTTTACGCGGAATACGATCACGTTAAATATGTGGGTCCGTAAGTCCTTCCGAGAGGTTGGTGGTAGGGGGAAGGAGGATACGGCCCCTGTGGATGCCTCCCCCACTGGGTTCCCGTCTAAATTGGGTGAATATGTAGAAAGTTATGGAGATTGTCGCGGAGGGCGCGGCAGCCCAGTGGTTAGCGCGCGGGAATTGCACTCAGTAGGCCCGGGTTCGATTCCCGCCACTGCCAAAACTTACGCCACGTTCACGCAGAGTACGATCACGTTAAACATGTGGGTTCGTGAGTCCTTCCGAGAGGTTGGTGGTAGGGGAAGGAGGGTACGGTCTAAATTGGGTGAATAAAAAGAAAGTTATGGAGATTGTCGCGGAGGGCGAAGTAGCCCAGTGGTTAGCGCGCGGGAATTGCACGCGGTAGGCCCGGGTTCGATTTCCGCCACTGACATGGAGTACGATCACGTTAAACATATGGATCCGTATGTTTTTCTGAGAGGTTGGTGGTAGGGGAAGGAGGGTACGTTCCCTGTGGATGCCTCCCCCACTGGGTTCCGGTCTAAATTGGGTGGCACATCCTGGCCGTCCAACCAGTTACCAGGCCCGGGTTCGATTCCCAAAATTGCCGCCGTGTTTACGCGGAGTACGAGCACGTTAAACATGTGGGTCCGTGAGTCCTTCCGAGAAGTTGGTGGTATTGGAAGGAGGGTACGGTCTAAATTGGATGAATAAAAAGAAAGTTATGGAGATTGTCGCGTAGGGCAAAGTAGCCCAATGGTTAGCACGCGGAAATTGCACTCGGTAGGCCCGGGTTCGATTCCCAAAATTGCCGCCGTGTTTACGCGGAGTACGATCACGTTAAACATGTGGGTCTGTAAGTCCTTCCGAGAGGTTGGTGGTAGGGGAAGAAGGGTACGGTCCCTGTGGATGCTTCTCCCACTTGGTTCCGGTCTAAATTGGGTGAATAAAAAGAAAGTTATGAAGAATATCGCGGAGGGTGAAGTACCCCAGTGGTTAGTGCGCGGGATTTGCACTTGGTAGGCCCGGGTTCGATTCCCAAAATTGCCGAATAAAAATAAAGTTATGGAGATTGTCGCGGATGGCACGGTAGCCCAGTGGTTAGCGCGCGGGAATTTCACTCGGTAGGCCCCGCCATTGCCAATTCCCGCCATTGCCAAAACTGCAGCCGTGTTCACGCGGAGTACGATCACGTTAAACGTGTGGGACTGCAAGTCCTTCCGAGAGGTTTGTGGTAGGGGAAGGAGGGTCCGGTCTAAATTCGGTGAATAAAAAGAAAGTTATGGAAAATGTCGCGGAGGGCGAAGTACACCAGTGGTTAGCGCGCGGGAATTTCACTGGGTAGGCCCGGGTTCGATTCCCGCCACTGCCAAAACTGCAGCCGCATTCACGCGGAGTACGATCACGTTAAACATGTGGGATCGTAAGTCCTTCCGAAAGGTTGGTGGTAGGGGAAGGAGGGTACGGTCCCTGTGGATGTCTCCCCCACTGAGTTCCGGTCTAAATTGGATGGCACTTCCTGGCCGTCCAAACAGTTACCTTACACCTTCTGGTAAGGTCGCGCCAGCGAGTGTGCCACGGTTACAATTTGCCACGGTCAGAATTTTCAAGGGTAGCGAACAGGCTGGTCGCCGAAGGCGGCTAGTAAATAATAAAAGGCAATGTCTGTGTGTGTGTGTGTGTGTGTGTGTCTGTCTGTCTTATACACTATACGTTTCGCGACCGCGCGTCGGAGAGCTACGGAATTTGGCAATCGGAGACCCGGGGGGGAGGGAAGGGGACACGTGAAAACGGATTTTTAAAATTTTAATTATTTTTTTATTTATTTAATGTTTTATGCGATTTCGACCGTTTTTTGCCCTTTTTGCCCTTTTTTCTCCACGATCCAGACATCGTAGAAAAAAACAAATTACACCATCGGAAAGAGCAGAGAATTTCGAGTAAAAATATATCAATTTCAAATCTGAATTTCGATTTCTAATATTTTTTAAAGATTTTAAAACAAAAGTCACTTTTTGCTCAAGAAAACGATTTTTGGTTTTTAAATTCTCGCATCGTGAAAAGTACTCATAATTTCGACTAATAATTTACATTTTCAGAAAGGTCAAACATCTGGCATTCTTACAAGTCCAATCTGGTCAGGAAATATTCCGTATTGCCCACAGGATCGGGATTTTAAAAGTTTCCGAATTTCGATTTCTCGGCGTTCCGCTCGGCGTGCCGCTTCATTTCTCCACCGCTGAAGGAAGGAAGGTGGTGGGTGGGGACGTCAAGGTGGAGGTGACGTCACGGTTCTGTATATGCATAGCGATGGGTGGGACAATAAGAAACCGAATTAGTTTTTACTTTCCGTTTCCCGCGCTTCCGATTTTAAATGAAATAAGAGCTTAACATATGCACTGTAGAAATTATTATATTTATATTTTAAATGATGGAACGATATGGATTTTTTAAATGGATATTTTAATTTTATGGATATTTTAAATGATGGAACGATGGATATTTTAATTTTATGGATATTTTAAATGATGGAACGATGGATATTTAAATTTTATGGATATTTTAAATGATGGAACAATGGAATGAGGATGATGGAATTAAGAGCTTAGAGAGCATATGGTCATTTTAAATTGTAAATTAGCGCGCGGGAAGTTAGCGGTAGGCCCAGGTACGATTCCCGCCACTGCCAAAACTGCCGAAGTGTTCACGCGGAATACGATCACGTTAAACATGTGGGCCCGTAAGTCCTTCCGAGAGGTTGGTGGTAGGGGAAGGAGGGTACGGTCCCTGTGGATGCCTCTCCCACTGGGTTCCGTTCTAAATTGGGTAAATAAAAAGAATGTTATGGAGATAGTCGCTGGGGGCGAAGAAGCCCAGTGGTTAGCGCGCGGGAATTGCACTCAGTAGGCCCGGGTTCGATTCCCGCCACTGCCCAAACTGCCGCCATGTTCACGCAGAGTCCAATCACGTTAAACATGTGGGTCCGTGAGTCCTTCCGAGAAGTTGGTGGTAGGGGAAGGAGGGTACGGTCTAAATTGGATGAATAAAAAGAAAGTTATGGAGATTGTCGCGTAGGGCAAAGTAGCCCAATGGTTAGCGCGCGGAAATTGCACTCGGTAGGCCCGGGTTCGATTCCCAAAATTGCCGCTGTGTTTACGCGGAGTACGATCACGTTAAACATGTGGGTCTGTAAGTCCTTCCGAGAGGTTGGTGGTAGGGGAAGGAGTGTACGGTCCCTGTGGATGCCTCCCCCACTGAGTTCCGGTCTAAATTGGGTGACACTTCCTGGCCGTCCAAATAGTTACCTTACACCTTTCTGGTAGGTCGCGCCAGCGAGTTTGCAACGATCAGAATTTGCCACGGTCAGAATTTTCAGTACGATCACGTTAAACATGTGGGAAAAAACATAGAAAAAAACAAATCACACCATCGGAAAGAGCAGAGAATTTCGAGTAAAAATATATCAATTTCAAATCTCAGGGACAAATTCTAATATTTTTTTATGATTTTAAAGCAAAAGTCACTTTTGACTCAAAAAAACGATTTTTGGTTTTTAAATTCTCGCATAGTAAAAAGTACTCAGAATTTCGACTAATAATTTACATTTTTAGAAAGGTCAAACATCTGGCATTCTTACAAGTCCAATCTGGTCAAGAAATAGTGAAAATTGCCTGTAAGATCGCAATTTTAAAGACGTCATGATTTTATATTTCTTGCCCAATACTCGGCGAAGAACCGATTCTCCCCGACCTTTCCCACCGCAGTAGTTTTTCCCCCGTCTCCATGGAGACCACCACGCTTCGGGTTTTAAATGTATTAAGAGCTTAGCATATGTATTGGATAAAGTCGAGTGAAATAATTATATTTATGTGATATTTTAAATGGTTATTTTAATTTATGGATGTTTTAAATAATTTAAATGATTGTATTATGGTGGATTGAATTCTGGTGATGTATTTGAAATTATTATATTTATGGATTGGTGGAACGATATGGATGATTCATAGAATGATATGGATTTTATAAATGGATATTTGAATTTATGGATATTTTAAATGGAAGGAGGGTACGGTCTCTGTGGATGCCTCCCCCACTGGGTTCCGGTCCAAACTGGGTGAATAAAAAGAAAGTTATGGAGATTATCGCGGAGGGCGTGGTAGCCCAGTGGTTAGCGCGCGGGAATTGCACTCGGTAGGCTGCCACTGCCAAAACTGCCGCCGTGTTTACGTGGAATACGATCACGTTAAATATGTGGGTCCGTAAGTTCTTCCGAGAAGTTGTTGGTAGAGGAAGGAGGGTAGGTCCCTGTGGATGCCTCCCTCACTGGGTTCCGGTCTAAATTGGGTGAATAAAAGAAAGTTATGAATATTATCGCGGAGGGCGCGGTAGCCCAGTGGTTAGCGCGCGGGAATTGCACTCGGTAGGCTGCCACTGCCAAAACTGCCGCCGTGTTTACGTGGAATACGATCACGTTAAATATGTGGGTCCGTAAGTTCTTCCGAGAGGTTGGTGGTAAGGAAAGGAGGATACGGCCCCTGTAGATCCCTCCCCCACTGGGTTCCCGTCTAAATTGGATGAATATATAGAAAGTTATGGAGATTGTCGCGGAGGGCGCGGCAGCCCAGTGGTTAGCGCGCGGGAATTGCACTCAGTAGGTCCGGGTTCGATTCCCGCCACTGCCAAAACTTACGCCACGTTCACGCAGAGTACGATCACGTTAAACATGTGGGTTCGTGAGTCCTTCTGAGAGGTTGGTGGTAGGGGAAGGCGGGTACGGCCTAAATTGGGTGAATAAAAAGAAAGTTATGGAGATTGTCGCGGAGGGCGAAGTAGCCCAGTGGTTAGCGCGCGGGAATTGCACGCGGTAGGTCCGGGTTCGATTTCCAAAATTGCCGCCGTGTTCACGCGGAGTACGATCACGCGGAAAAAACATGTGTGTCTGTAAGTCCTTTCGAGAGGTTGGTGGTTGGGGAAGGAGGGTACGGTCCCCGTGGGTGCCTCTCCCACTGGGTTCCGGTCTAAATTCGGTGAATAAAAAGAAAGTTATGGAAAATGTCGCGGAGGGCGAAGTACACCAGTGGTTAGCGCGCGGGAATTTCACTGGGTAGGCCCGGGTTCGATTCCCGCCACTGCCAAAACTGCAGCCGCGTTCACGCGGAGTACGACCACGTTAAACATGTGGGATCGTAAGTCCTTCCGAAAGGTTGGTGGTAGGGGAAGGAGGGTACGGTCCCTGTGGATGTCTCCCCCACTGAGTTCCGGTCTAAATTGGGTGGCACTTCCTGGCCGTTCAAACAGTTACCTTACACCTTCTGGTAAGGTCGCGCCAGCGAGTGTGCCACGGTTACAATTTGCCACGGTCAGAATTTTCAAGGGTAGCGAACAGGCTGGTCGCCAAAGGCGGCTAGTAATAAATAAAATATTAAAACTAAACTATTTCCCCAAAGAATGGAAGGAAGCGATAATTATAACAATCCATAAGCCTGGTGAGGATGCCACAATTCCAGCCAACTACAGACCAATTAGCTTGCTACCGACACTTAGTAAAATTACTGAGAAAATTATTCTTAATAGACTGAGCACGCACCTTAGTGAGAATGACATTATCATTCCGGAGCAGTTTGGATTTCGGCCAAAGCACTCCACCACTCATCAATTGCTAAGAGTGGTAGAGTACATATCTTCTGGTCTCAATAACAAGACACCCACAGCTGCGATTTTTCTGGACATACAAAAAGCCTTTGATAAAGTATGGCACTGTGGATTAGCGTACAAATTGATCACTTTAAAAGTCCCTGACGCACTTGTCAAACTTTTAATCTCATACTTAAATAACAGACACTTTCAAGTCAGAGTAGGAGGTAACTTATCTACACCCAAGCTCATTAAAAGTAGTGTACCGCAAGGTTCTATCCTGGGCCCGACACTCTTTAACATATACCTGAACGACATCCCTAGGACTCCAAACACAGAGCTGGCACTCTATGCAGACGACAGTGCGATACTTGCAAAACACCCCTATGTCTCAGTAATGCACAGACAGCTACAACAACACTTAGACATACTCCAAACTTGGCTGGAAAAATGGCGAATAAAATTAAACCCCAATAAATGTCATTGGATTTATTTCTCTAGAAAACGTAAACCTCCGCCGCCTCTGTACATAAACAACCATGCCCTAAAAGCGGAAAAATCTACTAAATACCTAGGTGTAACGATAGATTCCCACCTAACCTGGAAACAGCACGTAACGAACTTAATCAAAAAAGCGTATATGGCCACAGGAGCCTTATACCCAATGATAGGAAACGGAAATCTAAGTTATCAAAATAAACTCCTAATTTATAAATCGGTCATCCGCCCGGGAATGCTGTATGCAGCACCCGTATGGGGATATGCCTGTAAAACTACAATAGACCTCCTAGAGACAAAACAAAACAAAATCCTACGGATTATCAGGAAAGCTCCCAGGTACTTAAGAAACTCGGTAATTAGGAATGACTTCAAAATAAAAACTGTTAGAGCCCAAATTAAAAAGCTAGCGCTTAAATTTTACAGAAATTTGCCATCCGTTCCAAACGAACTGTTATTCAATCTGCATGACTATGATCATCGCAAGGCCAAATCTCGTAAGAGATCCCGCGCTGTTCTAAACATCGATAATCGGAATTAAAAGATCCCACCTCAAACATCTGATTTTTAAATAAAACTCGCGACTATTATTTTATATAAAAAAAAAAAAATATTCTAAACTCTAAACTGCCAAAACGCTAGGTAACCCTTAGATCTGCATCAACCTCCCAAACTGCTTAAACTCTAAATGTGCAACAAACTGCCACACTAGGAGCTAGGACAAATAATAAAAAGTAGTAAATAAAAACCTCGAACCTCCAATTAGGGTCACTGAATTAATGTCACAGTTTGACGATAAGAACCACATATTGAAACTGGAGATTAAAGGCGCTTCGCGCCTGGTGCTCTGTCTTGTACGACACTACGACCGGATCTTAAATTACGTGTCTACAACCAATTGATGCCACCTGAAACTCGAAAAGCGAGGAAAACTTTGCGAGGCTAAACTAGGCTCGAAAAGCGAGGCTATGCTGAAACACAACACCCTCTATAGAATAATATAAAAAGTAAAAATATGTGCCACGTATGTTACGGGCAAATAATACAATTCAAATTGCTAATGCCTATCATTAATATCAGAACATTCTCTTCTCGATAAAGTTATGGTTTCGAATCAACAGCAACATCGGCTGTTCTGAGTCATTATAATTTTTGCTTCGTTTCGCCTGCCACACTAATGATGTCAACACACTATAACCCTCACTAATTTGTCCTAACTATTTTAAGCTCCCGAAATGGAGCCTCGATTATTGCCCGCCGCTGTTTGGGCTGGACGCTTTTGCGGCATTCATTAACCCGAAGTTTGAAACATCACCTTCATTAACGCCAATGCCATTTTCGGGTTGCGGTTTTTTTGTTGCCATCTAAATATTTCCTCAGCTTCCATTAAAATATTTCGACGTTCCGCCGAGGGTCACGTTTTTATGTAGAGTTATTGTTTGCTAATGTGTCTCTCTGGGTATTTCTTGATTATATTTAGCTTACAGATTCAAAAGGGATAATTTGTGAAATATTTGTATACTCCATGCATGGTTTTAAAAATGTGATAACGACTTTCATTACTTTCTCTACATGTATAATGTATAGGAAAATTATTGTGACGCGGTGGAATATTTGAATTCGAGCTTTCGACGGAAGAATATGTTTTAAGCATCCCTGAATTCGAGTCGAACGTTTCTAAGGTGGTGTCTATGTGTGTGCATGTATGTTAGTGAGAGTGTGATTGTATATGTATGTTAATGTATGCATGCATGTTAATGTGTGTGTGTAATTGTGTATGCATGTTAATGTATGTATGTGTGTAATTGTGTATGCATGTTAATGTGTGTGTGTAATTGTGTATGCATGTTAATGTATGCATGTGTGTAATTGTGTATGCATGTTAATGTGTGTGTGTAATTGTGTATGCATGTTAATGTGTGTGTGTAATTGTGTATGCATGTTAATGTATGTATATATGTGTGTATGCATGTTTATGTATATATGTGTGTAATTGTGTATGCATGTTAATGTATGTATATATGTGTGTATGCATGTTAATGTGTGTGTGTAATTGTGTATGCATGTTAATGTATGTATATATGTGTGTATGCATGTTTATGTATATATGTGTGTAATTGTGTATGCATGTTAATGTATGTATATATGTGTGTATGCATGTTTATGTATATATGTGTGTAATTGCGTATGCATGTTAATGTATGTATGTGTGCAATTGTGTATGCGTGTTAATGTATGTAAGTATGTGTGTAATTATGTATGCATATTAATGTATGTAGGTATGTGTGCGTGTAATGTGTGTGTGTAATTGTGTATGCATGTTAATGTATGTATGTGAGTATGTAATGTGTGTTGTTGTTGAAACCCAGACCGTCCGACCTACCAGAAAGGTGTAAGGTAACTGTTTGAACGGTCGGGAAGTGCCACCCAATTTAGACCGGAACCCAGTGGGGGAGGCATCCACAGGGACCGTACCCTCCTTCCCCTACCACCAACTTCTCGGAAGGACTTTCGGACCCACATGTTTAACGTGATCGTACTCCGCATGAACACGGCGGCAGTTTTGGCAGTGGCTGGAATCGAACCCGGGCCTACCGAGTGCAACTCCAGCGCGCTAACCAATTTATGTAATGTGTGTAACCGTATGTAATGTGTGTGTAATTGTGTATGCATGTTAATGTATGTGTGTGTGTATGTAATGTGTGTGAAAACCCCAGGCCGTCCGACTCGTCCAGAGGACTTAGAGTAACTATTTGGACGACCGGGAGTATGTAATGTATGTGTAATTGTGTATGCATGTTAATGTATGTAGGTATGTGTGTATGTAATGTGTGCGTGTAATTGTGTATCCATGTTAATGTGTATATGTATGCGTGTTAATGTGTGTTAGTGTGTATGTATGTTAATGTATGTGTGTGTGTGTGAACACTCACGATATCTTACGAACCAAGCAGCGTTTCTTAATTAATTTGGTATGATTATTACAATCAGTGAATACTGGAACCCAATCAATTTTAAATTTACTCGAATGTTCGAAAGACCCTCCCCATTTCTGAACTTTTGAATTAATTTTTGAATTTTTGAATTCATTTTTAATGAAACCAGTTTTAAAACATTAGTACACTAACATAACCGCTCTCGAGATATGGAACAGCTTTCAAATAAATATATAAAGAAATAAAATTACATAAAATTAAAAACATAGTAAGTACCATCCAATAGGTTCCATGTGCAATATTATGCAACAAATCTTTTAACATTATTCTTGTGGAGGGTCCATAGTTAAGTAAAACGTGCCAGTAAATCTATTGTCAATATCTTCATGAATTTTTTCTTTTCCCATAATGCACGGCGATGTAGAAAGTATTGGAATCGTGTCAAAAATCGGAAATCGAGTTTTTGACGGATTTACATGTTACGAGACCTCTAAAACACGTAAATGATATCTTAGAGTGACGTGTGTGTGTTGTTGTTGAGACCCAGACCGTCCGACCTACCAGAAAGGTGTAAGGTAACTGTATGGACGGCCGGGAAGTGCCTCCCAATTTAGACCGGAATCCAGTGGGGGAGGCATCCACAGGCACCGTACCCTCCTTCCCCTACCACCAACCACTCGGAAGGACTTACGGACCCACATGTTTAACGTGATCATACTCCGCATGAACACGGCGGCATTTGTGGTAGCGTGCAAATCTAGCGCGCAAACCACGGGGATACCGCACCCGAGATGGCCAACAGCACGCGGCGTTCCGAGGTGGTCACCCACCAAGTACTAACCGCGCCCGATGCTGCTTCACTTCGGTGATCTAACGAGAACCGGTGTTTTCAGCACGGTACGGCCGTTGGCGTGTGTGTGTATACTAGTTCGAATATTATTCTATGAAATTTCACATTTGTTGGATAAGTCACTTATGGGTTTCCCTGGTGCTGATTAGATTTTAGTATGATTTGGTAAAAATAATCTGCTTTTGTTGAGAAATGGTCTGCAAAAATCGTCAAAATCTAAAATAAGAGATTACACATGCTCAAATGTATCAATGCAGGTTTTATATGTACATGCAAGTTTTATACGTAATTTTTACAACGACAAGAATAAGATCCACTCCATAACTCTAGGATCAATCGTTTTCGAGAAATTTTAGTTTTTAAATTCTTGTCACATCGTCTTTAAAGGTACGCCCAGTCACCAAATGAAAACAAAAAGTGAATTAAAACTACAAATTAGGTGTACTTTCACATAATTACTTTACTCTTGTTATTGCAACGAAACTTAATTTATTGAATTATGAAAGAAAAACACGAGGCAGGGAAAGTCATGTGCTGACTACATCAGATTCTTTTATTCGAACTTTTCATTTTAACTAATGAAGTCGTGAGGAATATTGCAAATTGGAACTACCGATTGGAACTTTTGTTTTTCGGAGTATGTGGAAAAAGCTACATTTTGAAATTAACTGGAAATCCTATTCACATAGGTGAGACTGGTTTCATGAAATTCTACACCTTATTTTAAGAAACTTTGTAATTGCAAGTAAGTAAAGGGATGAAAAAATAGTGCCTATTAAATTTTAAAATCTTAAAATGTTCGGAGAAATTGAAATAGTAGAATTTCTTTCCGTTAGATGGCGCTAATATATCGTCAAAAATACATCAGGAATATCATCTGCTGTTTTTACTACGGCAGACAATCATTATAAACCTCAATTTTTTATTTTTATTTTTTTGTGATATTTTTTCAGTGTGATGGAATATTTAATTTAGAGCTATAGTTCTCCATTGTTATGAAAGTGTCTTTGAAAAGTTTTAGAAGAAATACCAATGTTCTAAACCCATTAACAATTAAACAATTAGGAGGTTATTAAAGCTTTTTCTAGAAACTGGATCTGTTTTTTTTGACAAAGCAAGAGCAGGCAAGCATTTTATTTTAATTCGGAATAAACTGTCTGAAACAGGCACGGCGTTACTGAAACTCTTCAATGACGCTTTAATAGCAATGGTTAGAGAAATATTGCTCTGAAATAAAAATTATTTTACTATGGGAAAGAGCCATATTCTTTGATTGATAAAAATACATTTATAATGCTGGTCTTGTGGTGAAGATTATTAAGATCTTAACTCCTTAACGAAACTTTATTAATTTTTTAAAATATTTTATTTAACACTGTAACTTATTAAACTGTGTTGTGAATGCAATAACTCTCCAATTTCTTTATCAGTGAGATATAAATATTTAGGGAGATATAACTATTTACCGTTGTCCGTTATTGCAAAGTGAAGTACAACTAGTCTGGCCATTTAAGGCTCACGTTATTATTTACAAACTTTACTTCATTACTTACAATAGCATTCTACTATTTTCTACAACGTGAGATCAAATTCTTATTATTTCTAGACCAGCATTAATGTTTGAGACCAAAGTGGTGAATATGGCCTAGTTATGCCAAATATTTAAGGGTGAACGTCAGTAAATCTTCTGCTCTATCTGCGCTTTGTTAACTTTCGCAGAACACAGTTTTCGCCGAAATTTTGCTCAAGCAGTTGCGAAATATTTTCTGAAAAATAAAATGCAATGCTTAGATTATATAAAAACTAAATTTAATGCTCAATAAAATATAAAATATATTTTTTATTTTAATCCAAAATATTTTTGGTGTTGCTATCTGTTGTCGTAATTTAATTTATACCAACTATTTTTATTTTTTAACGAACCTTTTTAAATGTCTATTCTTTCTAATACAGTATTAAATACAACAACAGATCATATATAATAATGCCACAATCACGAAAGGTAATTTCTCATTCTATAAATTTGCTAAGGGGTTAATAAATATACATCACTGAGGACTGCAGTCTTGTCTTCAAGTTCCTCTGTCTTCAAGTTCAAGTTCAATTACCTTTGCGTGATTGTGGCATTATTATATATGATCTGTTGCATTTAATACCGTATTAGAAGGAATAGATATTTAAAAATGTTCATTAAAAAATAAAAATAGTCGGTATGAAATAAATTACAACAACAGATGGCAGCACCAAAAATATGTTGGATTACAATAAAAAATATATTCTATATTTTATTGAGTATTAAATTTAGTTTTAATATAATCTAAGCATTTTATTTTATTTTTCAGAAAATATTTCGCAACTGTTTGAGCAGAATTTCGGCGAAAACCGTGTTCTGCGAAAGTTAACAAAGCCCGGATAGGGCAGAAGATTTACTGACGCTCACCCTTAAATTAGTGGTTTACTCGACCCATGAGTATATAGAATTCGGAACATACCTCGTCTACATGTGACACAAGCGGACCATCTCTCCATTGGTGCTCCGCCACGGCATTGGCATGGTCCCTTGATTTGCGGTTGACTTTTCTCACGTTATTTGTAGTACAGTCAGAGTACCTTTATATCTCCAGCATTTTTTGAAATCTGCACATCATGATTTTTTTTCAATTCTCCTAGCCCCGTGTTTTTAGTTAGGTAACCAATTTTTAGCTGACTTTGGGGGAAACACGCCTTCCTTTTTGACCCATATAATTTGATTGGTGTTGCTTTGCCCTTCATAAGTAAATGCTGGTTCAGGGGGCTGCTCCCTAATTGGGAGCTGTCTCGTCCCCCCATCAGATTGGGTCTTAATTCTTATTTGTATTTATTGGTCATAAACCATTGTCCGATTTAGTGCCAATTTCGGCGCCGTTACGCCGGGCTTATTCTTCACCACTCTATTCCTATTGTCGTTTTAATGTTCTAATTTATGCCATATTTCTGGTCTCAGATTTATTCTCGCACGTCTGAAGTACAAACACAGTAAGTGATATTCTGATACCCAACTGAAAAAATCTGCTATTTCAATTTTTTGGTATATTATATGATTTTAAAATTTGATGTGCGCAACTTTTACATCACCCTGTATCTACTATCGAATTGTCAAAAATATTTTCTAGACCCTACGACGGAAAGATTTTTTTTTTATTTTATCATTTTCCCTCTGATCCTCTCCGCTCACACCAATCTCTTTAAAAAGTGAAAGCAAAATCGAAGTAGTACACCGTTTTTCATTCTATTGAATTCACATTTTCAAAGAACATCTGAATGACATTCTGAAAAGGGGGAGCGAATAAAAAAATAGGCAAAATAAAGCACATCTCAGTTGCTTTGCAATCTTTTCAGCGCACTCCGTTCATTTTTGTTTGAAAAGAACTCGGAAAGGTGACGATTTAAACAGACATTTCAGCACTGGTCCGCATTTATTTCACTAGCTGTTCTTAAGGGAGTGTCATTTAAGAGTTAATATGAAATACCCATACTCTAAAATTACCTAGAATTCAACAATTACTACTCCAATAAAAAGTTTTCGAAAATTGGATCTGTTGCAGACAAAGAGAAAACAAACACACCTTCCGTTTTACTTCAGTATTTTAAACTGCCTGAAAATAGAGACCGTATTCCTGAAACTGTTAAATGACACTCCTATAAGAGTGATCAGGGATTTTTTGCTCTAAAATAAAAATTATTTCACTTTGGGAAAACTTCATGTTCTTCGATTGACGGAAAAGAGGTTTGTCATGATCGTCTGATGTACTAAAAACAGTAGATGATATTTCTGATCATTTTAGAGGTTAAAATTAGTAGGGGATTGCCCAAAGGATGGTAACCCCCCTTCCGTTCAAATGTAGAATATATTACAAAATATTCAAGCTTTCGATATTTTGAAAATGTATTCTGTATTATTTTTTATATTGTAATAAATTTTATTAGTAAGATATACCCGTACTACTTATAATGTCGTAGATTCTAATATATGTCCGAGTGTTAGTAGAAGATTACCAGTACTACAATATGAGTCTCAAAAATATTTGACAAAATAAAACAGATGACACAATAAATTGAAAATATCAGTAACCCCCGTAATCTTTATACCAGAAAGTCGTAATTGATTCCAATATATGCCAATATATATAAAAATATATGACAATATATCTGTACTACTTATATTCTCGTAGATTAAAATATATACCCGTGCATTTGTAGAAGATTTCTCGTACAAAGTACAATATATGAGTTTAAACAATTTTTTATAATAAAACAATGGCATAATAACTTGAAAATATCAATAATCCCTGAATCAATAATCCTCGAAAATATCAATAATATGAATGTTTAAACATGAAGACCGTAATTGATATTATCCAGTCAAAAATGCAATGTCAATGAAATTTATTTAATATACATATCTTTATTATTCAAATCGGAAAAGATTTAATAAAAATCGTATGCCGCATAACACATTGGATTTACATCCATTGCTAAACGACAAGATATCATTTGCTTCAAATAAATTGATGGAAGTCATATCGTCCGAATAATGCGATTTCCATGGACGGTTTGGCGACATTTTCGTCAATTTAGCGATAATTTTAAAAATCGCTAAATTTATCGCCAAGTGGGACTGTAGGACTGTTTTTTTTCGTCCCATTTTGCGACAAATTGACGAAACATCATCACAATACTATCCCTTAACAAAACACAATTATATTCATTTATTAAGCGCAATTTTATCAATTTTATGATATTTTTATAGATTTACAAACATTTTTATCAATTTGGTGATATTTTAAAAATTCGCTAAATGTGTTACTAAGTTGGATGCATGAACTGACTGACAAATGCTACCGAAGCATAATTCCAGTACTCTATTCTAAAAGAACAAATTTAATTTCATTGATTTGCGTCGTTGTTATCAATTTGGCGACATTTAGTCAATTTGGTAAAGTTTAAGAAAAGTTGTCAAGTTAGCGATATTCCGCCAAATTCGTATCTCTGAATTTGCAGATCTGAAGAATAAAAATCCTGATCCCGTTTGTATATACTAAATGAAAACACTAAAATTGTATGAGAAGATATACCCGTTCTACTTTTTTCTGTTTCAACAATCGGATAAATGAATTTATTGGGTTTACACAATATATGAGTTTATTACCTAAACACAATACAAAAGCTTAAAAAACTCTTTGCCAAATTAAAGGAAAATGATGTACGCAGTCCGCAATTAATATAATTAAAAGGAAAGTCAAACCTTTCTTTTCTAAAATATATTTTTATATCCATTTATTTATTATTCAAATCGAAAAAATAATAATTAAAATTAGCAGACAGATTTAATTTAATTGCGTTTCTGAGCAACATGATATAGGATAGAATCTTCCTCATAAACTGCGAAATTAAATAACCATTTTGATTTCTTTATATTTTTAATTGTTGAGTAAAAGCTTGAGAAAAATAAACCATGGAGATAGATTTTCCATTTAAATTCATGTTTTAAGCAATTCATATTTTCAGAAAGTAACTAATTAGTGCAAAACATCTCCTACCAAACTCAGTTTCTAAGTTTTAATTCACTTTCAAACGATATTCAACCTTTTCGTTTGTATAAACCACGGAGTTAGAGAGTAGAACTACTAGGAAATAGTTTCGTTTTTCATTGATATCTCGACAACCCCTCGTCTTAGAAACTCGAAACTTGGACTAAATTTATGGGGGAGCTATTTTAGGGCTATCCACAAAATTTCATTAAATTCGGTTCAGCCGTTTTCCCGTGATGATGAGGCAAATGAAAATTTCGTTTTTTACTAATATCTCGAGAACCATTGGTCGTAGAAACTAGAAACATAGACTAAATTTTAAGTGAGGCTAATTCCAGGCAACATGCAAAATTTCATCAAATTCGGTTCAGCCGTGATGATGGGATAGACTGACAGACAGATAGAGAGATTTTCAATTTCATTTATACAGATTCCTGGATTTTGAATATTTAAAATATCGGTTGTACATATTGTGAGATGTTTTAATGACATACTAATGAATATAATGTAATTATATGATGTAATTACTGATACTCTCATTTTCCAAGTTTAATATTTGTGTATGTGTACCGTTCTGAACGCCAACAGCTCAATATTGCTCAAATTTAAGTAAAACATTAAAAGTACTGGTATCATATCCTCTGTAGGTTGTAGGATTCATTGCAACTTTAAAAGACTATCATCTTAGTTTATTTAAAAAACATCGGCTAGCTGGCCAAGAGGAGGTCAATGGTTTGAACCCTGGTCGGGGACGCGAGTTCTTTACAACGGCGTTTGAGCAACCGGAATTTATAGGTTAAATATAGCCCATTACACAGTGTGAGACTAGAAATAGATCTCACATTTGATGAGACAGTTTTATGTGAATATTTATGGTGGCCAAAACGGCGAACAACACTTGTAGTTTGGCTGGCACTGAGTTTTATCACCCCGTGAACCTAAAGGTCAGAAGACCACAAATTTAGGGGTGCCATGACAGAGGGGATGAGCTGGGCCTTACGAGATGCGGAATGGTTCCATTGGTTAAAAGAGTAATCAATATAAAAAGAAGATTGTTACGTCAAACTCAATGCGGCAAATGGAAGAAAAGGGGGAGTTACCCCCCCCCCCCCCAACGAGGGAACCACAACCTGTGACCCGCGAACGAGATAAGAAATTATGAAGATTTGACTTAAGAGCAGACTAGAGAAGAAAGAGAAACTAACATGACTTGAGTGAGATACCAATATGTTCTAATACGACTTAAGATAACTTGGAGACGATGACTGGATTTGATAAATTCAGACTTGTAGAGTGTCCCGTAGAGGTTCCAAAATAATGGAGATATATTAATGTGTGAGTGCAATCAGAGTACGAGAAGGAGCCAGACACCAAAAAGTTATGGCCAGTACTAATAACTGATGCAAGCATTTGATATATGATCAAAGCCCAAGGCAGAAATTGAGGGTACGTACCCATTGAAAATTATATCTGGTCATAATCACTATTTAGGATTTTCCGTTTTGGTCACATATGTCCCCTCCGCTGAAATAATATAATTAAATAGTGTAATTGAATTTAATTAAGATTTATGGTGTTAATAAATGTTTTATTGTTAAAGTTTAAATGGTGCAGTCAATGAGTGTTATAATAATTAATTATTCCTTTACAGGATTCACACGAAAGGTAAATAATTGGAGGGTTTTATATAGCGGCACAACTAGCAATGTACGATTTCAATAAAAAGTCCACTAATATGAGAATTTACGGCAATGTTAAGATATGACGATTATTAATAATTAATAGCAATTAAAAGTTAAGCTTTATAAAATATATTTTTTTGTGTCCCACACTCAGGTCTCAAAATTACCAAATTCCGATTTTTCTATGGGTCCTATGATTTATGGCAGCAAATTCACAAGAGAAGTACGACGAGCAGGATACTATACTGCGTAAAAAAGTAAATACATCAGGAATTTGTACTTTAACATCGATGTGAAATTAAAGGAACTTTAAAAGTTTACTTCAACTATAGATGAAACGACCATCGTTTTAGCTCAATGAATAGAGCGTTGATTGACCAGGTGGAGATCTGGCCGAGACAGACCCATCTGACAGACAGAAGTTCTTTACAAAATATATTGAAAATTCCTATGTAGTGATAGTTGAAATATTGCTCAATTATTTGCTTTAATTAGCAATAATTAAGGCTATTAATAATTTTTAACAACAATAATCCACTTAAATATACTGGTGTCTAAATTTATCTTTACATGCACAAAAACACCTATTTCTTAACAACTGTTCAATATAATTGAATGGATTTTCTTGGGGTGATTCCTTAGCATCATAACACATAAATACAAATCGAAAAACCGAATATGAGTGCATATGATGTAAAATTCATTATGAAAAAATTTGCCACGTCCATCAATGTCTGTCCATCCTCTAAACGGCCAACAGTTCACCACCTTAAAGTTTCTGCAAAATGACACTTCGGAGACATAAAGAACTGTTTTGAGTTTATAAACACCGAAATCAAACCCTAAATTGCAGAAGTTCGCAGAGAAACATACTTCGTGCACAGTGTTTACGCCGTTTATTACTTTCCTTATATACATAATGTATAAGAAAAGTATTGTGACGGAGTCGAAAATTCGAATTCGAGTTTCTGACGGGAGAGCACGTTTCAAGCATCCCTGATCACGAATCGAACATTTTTGAAGTGATGTCTCTCTCTCTCTCTGTGTGTGTGTGTGTGTGTGTGAGAGTCTGTGGAAACGATATCTCACGAACGAATGGAGCGATTCGAATGAAATTTGGTACAAAAAAATCACAATCCAGGAATACTGGAAGCCTATTGTTTTAAAGCACAATCGGATGTTCAGAACCCCCCTAAATTTTCGAGTGAAATTTTGAAAAAATCATCAAAAAGCCAAAACCTTTAATAAAGTTACGTAAATAGACATTTCTTATGTAATTTTTCCTTAGAAAACGATTGACATAAACTTTAGAGCGCTAGTATGAACCGTTCTTGAGATATTGCACATTTTTCAAATAATTTTATCAAAAAACCCCATAAATTGAAAAAAAATATTAACTGAGAAACATGTTCACTTTTCATATCTAATATCATGCGGTAAATTTGGTGACATCATTCTCGTGGATCTAACTCGTTCCATTCACGAGAAAAGATACTTTGAGTAATACTTTTGTATTTGAACGCCAATAGTCATTTATCTGCTGTAAGAATAACTTATTTCTCCGTCCATAATTCTTGGCGAGATTTTGGCGACGAATTTAGCGGAATGTCGCCAACTTGGCGATTTTTTTAAAATATTGCCAAATTAATGAAAATATCGCCAAATGGATTAAAGTGACGCTAAATCAATGAAAATGACGACTAATTGAAGAAAATTCAATATCTTGGAAAGAATATAAGTATCTACTATAAGAATAACATATTTTTTAACTGTAAAAGTAGTAAATTCATTGCATTATATAAGGAAAGTCATATGCTGCCCACATCAGATTTTTTTTTATGTATGTAAAGATAATTTTGTACATCCCGGTATTTTTTCAGGGGAAGATCTTTTACCCTTATGATCTTTTACCCCCACTGACTTCATTCGATTTTGTGTGTTAAAATAAATTTATAACACGCCCTAAATTGTTTTCTTGAGGGCATCATTGCCATTTAAAAATAGTGCCATTTAAAAATAAGTCTCCTTTATTAATTTCCCTTCTACATTATATGAGTTTTGAGTATACGAGTTTTGCTCATTCCTAATTTTGATTCTTACTCATTAAACAATGCTCTATAACTGTGAAATTGACTTTTATGTCTATTTAACTTTTTATTTCTCCGCTAGGGGGCATTGGAATCCTTTTCATTCGACCAGACATGGTCATTTTATTATAGATAGACTTAACGTAGTGGAACCCCCCGCCCCCCATTCTCATCTAGAATTGTATGCTGCATCCAAATCATCCATCGTCTGGACTTTTTCTATAGCAAATCTAGAGAAATAGATGCTTCAAGGAAATTTGTTTGGGAAAAAACAAACAAACAATAGTTCTGCAAACATTTTACCACCAATAATATTTTTCCATTTTTTTTCTGAACACCCTTTCATCACATTGTTCGCAAAAAGTACGACTGATTGTTTGTCGAAATATCATCTTTCTTTTCCATCTTTTGAATTCAGGTACGGGTGTATGAGTGGCCATTGATTTCACCCAGTCTCGCGTTACTACAGCAATAGTCAGTGAAGAAATCTGTCCCGATTGGCTGCATTTAGATTATTGTGCAATGACACAGCCATATACGCATCCACAATAGCAGATGAGGGCATAAAAGACAATAACTGCGTAAAAAGACGAGAACTTCCTACGACGCGATTTTCTAAAATAAATGTTAATATATAATTTATACTCCTATTGAGTTCTTTTTAAAATGCTAAAGGGCATAAACACGAGTCCTTCAGATTTTTATTTTAATTATCAGCAGTAACGTTGTCTGAATTAAACACCATTGGTTTAAAGCCTGATTTTTTTTGTTTAGTTTAAGCCATGTTTTATTGCAGATAGATTATATAAAATAAAAACAAGAAAGATCAATAATGCATAAAGAATTGATTATGAAACACTTTCCAACTCCCATGCAATTTTATATAAACATCTCTGAAATGCGATACATTCTTCGGTAATATTTTTAAAATTATCACAATACTACATTAATTTAATATATATGAAAACTTTATCGAAGAAAATAAACTTCATTCAAATGACGGCATTGAAATATAAATTGCCTGGTTTAAACATCTCTGAAATGCGATACATTCCTCGGTAATATTTTTAAATTATCAGAATACTACAAGAATTTATTATATTTGAAAACTTCATCGAAAACAAATGAATTTTATTCAAATGACGTCATCGAAGTATAAAACGCCTCTCCATAAAAGCAGCATTTCATTCATCAACATTTTCCCAATCGTTTTATTCATCACAATACTATAATATATTTTATTTAAAAATTGTTATCTACTATACTTATTTTAAAATGTGAAACCTCTCTTACATATAAATAATTCAACTCTTGGAAAGATATTTATTATATAATATATCTTTTTCTTTCTGGAGGTTTTAGTAAAAGTCAGAATTTAATTGAATTTGTTTTTCCCCCTATATTAAATAATTTTTATTTAAAAAACTACTTAATATATTTTACTGAATTTTTTTTTATATATTTTATGGGACCCGGTATTTTTGTATGGGACCCGGTAAATTTGAATATTTCCGACAAGTTTCTAAGCAATTTGTGAATTTTAAATTCGCTTAAAAATGTTTGAAAAATTAGGTCCCATAGGATTCAATGTATTTTATTTTTTCAACCCGGGTTCAATCCAAAACTAATTGGGTGATATTATTCATTTATATTCTCATAGGTCCCACAGACCGTCTGAAAAACATACTAAAATTTCATTTTGACAAAGTCATTTTTACAGCAGTTATCGTGCTAACGGACAGGCAGACAGACAGAATGAACAAAGTCATAAACACTTTTCAATTATGTTGTAAAGTGTTAAAAACAAACTTTTATTAGATAGATTTGTTCTGTAATTAGCCCATTTAAAGCAAATTACTAAAGATTATGATTTTTAGCGTTGTTTCTTTTAAGAATAATAAATAATGGTTTTGACAATAATATTTTTGTGAAATAAAAATTTTTAACACTGTATTAAATTTTATATAATTGAGCGGAAAAATAGTGATTGCTTTGTTTAAATTATATCTAGTGAAGTGAATCATTAAAAGTTATTGTTTCATACATTAAACTTAATTTGACCTCGTCATAGTGTATACACAATCATATGCGTTGAACATATAACCCATTTTTTTTGCAGGTATCAACTTATAAATAAACATAATTCCTAAATGATAACACTTTTTTTTTACTTAATTATTTAGTTATTTTAACTAAAATTTTTAATTTATAATTTTACAATTATTATTAAATTTTCAATTATACGTTTATAGTTCTTATAAATTGAATGCGGGTGTGATGACAGATTGATAATTCTGACAAATGACTTTACAGTCAATTTATTATTGAAATGGCAAATCCTCATGGAAAATAAGAGGGTACCTGTTTTGCAGTAGCTTACTGGTTGCACAGTCACAGGAGGAGGCATCTTTCGCTATAGTCATTCTTGGCAACTCTACAGGGTGTCCCAAAAAGATTGAAATGCGCTTTAATTCTTTACCTGTTGGAGATAAATAGGCAATGTAAATGCAAAAATGCTGAAAGCAAAGTAGGAAATAAGACTACATTAATGAAATAGTCCTCCCATTAATTTTCAAAAAGTTACACATTTTAAATTTTTATACAACCCCCTTAGACAAATTGGGTCAATCAGAAAATTTTTATTTTTAATGCAACAAGATCATTAAAATAAACCGCATATCTGTATCTTTAAAATCAACTGAATTATGATAAAGGAAAAAATCTAACCTATGCCACTTTTCCGTACCATGTGAAAGGCTGTTTCATCAGTAAAAAAATCTGATGTGGGCAACACATGACTTTCCTTATATAATGTAATGAATTTACTACTTTTACAGTAAAAAAATAGGTTTTTCTTATAGTAGATACTAATATTCTTTCCAAGATATTGAATTTTCTACAATTAGTCGTCATTTTCATTGATTTAGCATCATTTTTATCCATTTGGCGAGATTTTCATTAATTTGGCAACATTTTAAAAAAGTTGGCGACATTTCGCCAAATTCGTCGCCAAAATCTCGCCAAGCGTTATGCACTAAGAAAAAAGTTATTCTTACAGCAGATAAATGACTATTGGCGTTCAAATACAAAAGTATTATTCAAAGAATATTTTTTCATGAATGGAACGAGCTAGATCCACGAAAATGATGTCATTCAATTTATCGCATAGTATTACATATGAAAAGTGAACATGTTTCTCAATAGGAATTTTTTTTTTTATGTGACTTTTTCATAATTTTTTTGAAAAATGTACAATATCTCGAGAACGGTCCATGTTAGCGTTCTAAAATTTATGCCAATCGTTTCCTAATGAAAAATTACATAAGAAATGTTTATTTGCGTAACTTTATTAGCGGATTTGATTTTTTGACGATTTTTTCAAAATTTCATTCGAAAATTTAGGGGGGTTCTGAACATTCGATTCCATATAAAAACAATAGGCTTCCAGTGTTTACGGATTGTGATTTTTGTACCAAATTTGGTTCGAATCGGTCCATTCGTTCGTCAGTTATCGTCTCCACAGACTCACTGACACACACACACTTTCACACACACACACACACACACACATACACACACACAGACATCACTTCAAAAATGTTTGATTCGTGATCAGGGATGCTTGAAACGCGCTCTCCCGTCGAAAACTCGAATTCGAATTTTCGACCCCGTCACAATACTTTCCTTATACATTATGTATATAAGGAAAGTAATAGGGAACTGAAACAAATTGACGATGGAAATTGTTTAGATCAAAAATACGCTAATATGTGTCCAAATTTTTTATCACAAATGCATCTAAATAAAGCATTACAGAGACAGAGATCATATAAAGCAGTGGTACTCACTTCGTGGTTGAATATCCTATGTATTATCATCCAGTTTTATCTTTTTTGTGATATGTCACAAATTTACATTTCTCATTTGATATAGGGTCCCATTGACAATGTTCAATTTTCAATTAAACATAACTCGCTCAATTTTAAAGATACAGATATGCGGTTTTTTTAATGGTCTTGTTACATTAAAAATAAAAATGTTCTGATTGATCCAATTTGTCTACGGGGGTCGTATAAAAATTAAAATGTGTAACTTTTTGAAAATTAATGGGAGGACTATTTCATTAATGTAGTCTTATTTTCTACATTACTTTCAACATTTATTTACATTGCCCACTTATCTCCAACAGGTAAAGAATTAAAGCGCATTTTAATCTTTTTGGGACACCCTGTATACTCGGTTCCATACTTATTTGTTTCATCATTGTGCTTTTAAAAACTCATCTCTTAACACTCTATTATTTTGTAACTCGTACGCCTGAACTCCGCTAAGGTGACTCTTAAATCTTAACGCTCTTGTATCGATTGTTTTTCAGACTGCTTGAACTTTATGAATAAATTCTTTTGCTGGACTTATACATGTGACTAAAAAAAATTCTTCTGTGTATTTTTCTAATTCTCGCAGCTGGTCCAGCCTCAGTACCCCCTCTTGCATAACATTAGCACATGGGTTTGCAGAACAGAACCTCCATGTAATCCCCATATCTCCGTTTCCATTGGCCCGAGCTATCTGGTGCGTTCTTAGCGGCAACTTTTTTTTTAATGCTTAGACTTTCACTTGACATTTATTATCCTTGGTACTCCATAGTATTCCAATATCAAATATTTTCATCATCGCGTAAATCTGTCATCGCTATAATCAGGAAATATATTTCTAATAATCAAATTATTATGAAAAATAGATTATTACTTTCCTTATATACATAATGTGTAAAGAAAGTATTGTGATGGGGTCGAAAATTCGAATTCGAGTTTTTGACGGGAGAGCACGTTTCAAGTATCCCTGATCACGAATCAAACATTTTTGTGGTGATTTCTGTGTGTGTGAATGTATGTGTGTGGATGTGTCAGTGAATCTGTGGAGACGATATCTCACTAACGAATGGAGCAATTCGAATGAAATTTGGTACAAAAATCACAATCCATGAATACTGGAAGCTTATTGTTTTTAAACGCAATCGAATGTTCAGAACGCCCTAAATTTTCAAGTAAAATTTTGAAAAAATCGTCAAAAAATCAAAACCTTTAATAAAGTCACGCAAATAGACATGTCTTATGTAATTTTCCCTTAGAAAACGATTGACATAAACTTTAGAACGCTAGCATGATCCGTTCTCGAGATATTGCACATTATTAAAATAAATTTGTCAAAAAATCCCATAAATTAAAAAAAATATATTAACTGTTGAGAAACATGTTCACTTTTCATATGTAATATCCTGCGATAAATTTGGTGGCATCATTCTCGTGGATCTAGCTCGTTCCATTCATGAGAAAAGAAACTTTTATTACCTTTTATTTGAACTAATACTTTTGTAATTAATACTTTTGAAGTAATACTTTTGTATTTGAACACCAATAGTCATTTATCTGGTATAAGAATATCCTATTTCTCCGTCCATAACGCTTGGCGAGATTTTGGCGACAAATTTGGCAGAATGTCGCCAACTTGGCGACTTTTAAATGCTGCCAAATTAACGAAAATCTCGCCAAATAGATAAAAATGACACTAAATCAATTAAAATGACGGCTAATTGAAGAAAATTCAATATCTTGGAAAGAATATAAGTGTGTATTATAAGAATAACATTTTTTTTAACTGTAAAAGTAGTAAATTCATTGCATTATATAAGGAAAGTCATGTGTTGGCCACATCAGATTATGCTTATCTAGTAGAAGCTTTTAAACAATGTAAAATGTTCACATAATTTTAAAATATTGTGTAATGTCTGTTCCCACACCAGTAATGTAACTTTAATATTTCAAAATGTACTTGCATTTTAGTTTAAAGAAATGCCTTGGGCTACTATGTTGAAAGATTGAGTGTTTATGCTGTCATTGCTTGGTGGAAAAATGTTCCACTTGGTACACAAAGCAATATATTCCGAGCACACATTAGCAAAGTTCTATGCATATAGTTTCATGGAATTGAAAATGTTTTTAAAAAATATAATTGAAATAATATATGTAGTGGAAAAAACAACAAAATTTCGAAACAATGTGCACATTTCTTTGTGATATCGAACTGTATATGCATCGGACAACGCCAAGGGTTTCTATTATTCTGTATCCATAAATTACAATATGAGTTTCAACTGCGCTATATATGCAAATGGTTTTGGAACTGTATATACTAACGCAAACCAGCCAAGTGCACGCAATTTATCATCGTGATAGGTCCGTTGCCCATTTTTGATGACTTTTTGACACGTATTAATTTTTTACCTTCCACATATAACTTTCGTGTGCTTCGAAAACCGATTCCTACTAATTAGATAATCTTCTACAACTTTGACATTTTTACTTCCCTTATATACATAATGTGTGAAAGTATTGTGACGGGGTCGAAAATTCGAATTCGAGTTTTCGACGGGAGAGCACGTTTCAAATATCCCTGATCACGAATCGAACGTTTTGAGGTGATATGTGTGTGTGTGTGTGTGTGTGTGTCAGTGAGTCTGTGCAGGCGATATCTCACGAACGAATGGAGTGATTCGAATGAAATTTGGTACAAAACTCACAATCTGTGAATACTGGAAGCCTATTGTTTTTAAACATAATCGAATGTTCAGAACCCCCTAAATTTTCGAGTGAAATTTTGAAAAAATCATCAAAAATCATTGAAAAAAATCAAAACCTTTAATAAAGTTACGCAAATAGACATTTCTTATGTAATTTTCCTTGGAAAACGATTGATATAAACTTTAGAACGCTAGCATGAATCGTTCTCGAGATATTGCATATTTTTCAAATAAATTTATCAAAAAATCCCACAAATTAAAAAAAATATATTAATTGTTAAGAAACATGTTTACTTTTCATATGTAATATCATGCGATAAGTTTGGTGATATTCTCGTGGATGTAACTCATTCCATTCACGAGAAAAGATACTTTGAGTAATGCTTTTGTATTTGAAAGTCAATAGTCATTCATCTGCTATAAGAATAACTAATTTCTCCGTCCATAGCGTTTGGAGAGATTTTGGCGACGAATTTAGCGGAATGTTGCCAACGTAGCGACATTTTTAAATGTTGCCAAATTAACGAAAATCTCGTCAAATGGATAAAAATGTCGCGAAATCAATGAAAATGACGACTAATTGAAGAAAAATATCTACTATAAGAATAACATTTTTCTAACTGTAATAGTAATAAATTCATTGCATTATATAAGGAAAGTCATGTGCCGCCCACGTCAGATTTTTTTTTATTGTAAAAGTAGTAAATTCATTGCATTATATAAAGATAGTCATTTGTTGCCCACATCAGATTTTTTTCCATCTTGTTTTGCCGAGTTCTCATTCTAACTTTTTAATTTATCCGCTAGGGGGCATTGAAATCAATTTCATTTGAACGGGTATGGTTACTTTGATATAAATAGGTTTAACGTGTGCAATCATAGACTGAGTTACTGTGGGTGATTAAGGCCTTTCCCTGCATAAAAAGGAAAATTTATAAATTTCTAACTCGAATATGTTCTGTAATGCGCGATAGAATTTTCTTCTCTATGACTGTCATGACTGCAGTCATGACAGTCAGAGAGAAGTTCATGTTTATAATTTGAGAACTGCTTAATGGATTTTTTACACTTTTATCAGTGGTTTGATAAGAGCCGATTTTCAGTTCAAATTGTTTTAAATTTTGTACCGCTTTAATATAAAAAATTGAAGATTTGAAAACATTATTCCATGCTACGTGTTTCCAAATACATTATATATTGCAATAAAACTTTTTTCAGTAAACGAAATTTAGTCAAGAATAATTATATTTTAAGTTTTATACTCTTACACTGGTTCATAGAACAAGGGAATTAAATGGCCCAAATCGTTTATAACTAGAAAACGGTTCAACAGACCTACAGAAAATAATTAAAAAAAAATATTTATTTTCTGTAGATCTGAAGTGCATTTTGTAGTTCATTCTGTAGATCTGGAATGCATCTTTAGTGCATTTTGTCCGAATCTAATGATCTGTGGAGTGCATTATGGAGTGACAATTTGGAGTGCATTCTGGAGTGCATTCTGGAGTTCATTCTGTTAATTTGTAGATCTGGAATGCATCTTTAGTGCATTTTGTCTGAATCTAATGATCATTTATAACTGGAAAACGGCTTAACAGATTTACAGATATTTTTTACTGTTTTATCAAGCTTGTTAGGAGCAAAATTGCGGTTGAAATATTCCACATTTTATTCTATGTTAATTTCATTTCAGCATTATCCCTTGCAATGCCGGTATGTATTTCTGCTGGTAGAATGCATTTAGGTTGTTTATTCTCTAAAGTTAATGTGAATGTATGATAATTGTCAATTTTGTGTCCTTTGAACTTTAAACAAATAATAAATAAGATAAATATTTTTTTCAGTATTTGTTTAAAATATAATCTTTTCTACATATTTTTCGACAAGAACCGTTTTACAATAATATGAAATGTAGTTTTGATTTCATAAAACTGCAAATTTCTTATATCTATCACTGTCCCACCTGTGATGAGTTGAGTTTTCATCTCCAAATTGCATCAATAAAAGTATAAATAATGGAAATAAATGGGAAACGCTTAAGAAATTACGATATTAGCTTGTAAAAAACACTTATTTTAACAAAATATTGAAGATATTATTTTACGAAATTGCTTACACATGCAATTTTGAGAACCACATATGTTCTTACAATGTCGTTCGAAAAATCGTCCTTTTCATCCGTCACATGAAGACAGTAATTTGAAGTTAGTTGAAGAACACTGTTTTGGGTTTTGCTTAATGTTTCGGAACTTTGCTATTAATACAATTTTATTTCCCATTTTAAATGAGTATATTTATTATGTGTCATTTTAACACGCATTTATATATTATCAATACGAATAAAAATTTTAAAATATTATGTTTTCTGTTAGTGAATAAATGTGAGTTATGCATGGTGTATACTTTGTTTTCCAACGTTAGTTTCATTTTCCATTCTGAACAAAAACAAACCCATATGTTATTCCTTTCACGGCCATTTCTGACACTGGAACTTAAAGAACATGCATTCAAATTCCATCCATCATGCTAAACGGATCTGCCATCCATTAAAAATCACAAAAGACATTTTCAAAATCTTACTCCAAGCAGAAAGAATTTTAATAATTTTTTTTTCCCTCGAAAACTAAAAATGGACAATTATGACAAATTTAGCCTTCAAACCATAAACCATTTGCGAAATCGATTGCAATTCAACAATTTACCCAACCAAGAATTGGAAAAACACTTTCTATATCAAAAGTTGATGTTCAGTTCGGTTTCCCGTTCTTCACTGGAACACCTTTTTAGTTTTTTACTCAAACTGTGATTAATGATTCCGAGAAACATCGTGTTTCTTTCCAACTTGTTGATGGAAAGTTTTCAGCTAATTGCCCCCATTGATTTCAGCCAGTCTTTCAAATCTCCAATCTCCACCAATGATGGGTAGGAAACTGCTTGCTCTTATGGGGAAGAAAAGTAGATATCTACGGGGTGAACACAAGAAGGGTAGAGGAGAAACTGCAAATCTGAATCAGAAAGGAAATGCATATTTGAATCGGAATTTCATTCAGAAGCATGGACTTTTACTTTCCCTACATGGTATAATCATATTACATTTCCTGCATAGTACAACGTATAGGGAAAGTATTGTGACGGAGACGAAAAATCCGAATCTGATTTTTCGACGGAAGAGCACCTTTTAAGCATCCCTGAACTCGAATCGAACGTTTTTGAGGCGATGTCTACGTGAGTGTATGTATGCTGATGTATGTGTGAGTCTATGGATGCGATGTGTCACGAACGAATGAAGTGTTTAAAAAATAATTTGGAACTATTATTCCAATCGGTGAAAAGAGAAACCCTATTGATTTCAAATGCCATCTAATGCTCGAAACATCTCTCCCTCTAGTTTCCGAATGAATTTTGGAAAAAAAATATAAGAAATCAATACCTTTAATAATGATAAATAAATAATCATTTCACACGTAATTTTTTATGAGAAAACAAATTATATACATTTTAGAACGTAAGTGTGTACCGTTCTCGAGATATTGCACAAGTTTCGGATGAATTTTTGAAAGGTCGTCATAAGTCAGAACTCTTAATACTGAAAGCTAAATAATCATTCCATTCATAATTTTTCATTATAAAACGAATGGCGAACTCTAGAGCGATAGCATAAGCCGCTCTCAAGATATTGCACTTTTTTTAAATAAATATATCCAAACAATAACATAAAAGTTCATATTAGTATATATAGCAAGTATTATCAAACAGGTTCACATTTCATATGAGATATTATGCCACAAATCTGTTCAAATTTGCATAAATAAATATAATTATGCAAATTTGCTACTTATATGGTCTATATATGAATGATCCATGTTTGTTTTTCATGTAGCCACTGATGAAGGGTGTACTAACGCTTGAAAGAACCCTGGCCTTGTTTTTAAAAGTTTGAACGTCTTTGGGATGCTTTTATTAAATGACCTTCTGTCTAACGATGCTGTGTCCTTAATTTATTTAGTTGAAACATACGTGATGCTAATTTGATTATTATTATAACTTGAAACCCATTTGAAATCTTTCTAGACTTCTGAGTCTTTATATGAGAAGATTTAGTGATCTCCCCCCCTTCAGAAAAATAAAAAAAATAAACTTTCCTTGACGAAAGTTCAGTTTTTCCCTCAACCGAAAATAAAACCAAATAAACAAATCTCCTTTTTAACAAAAGTAGATTATTTCCGCTTTATCCCTCAATTTCCATTCCAGAAACCGCTCGTTTAAAGTAACAGTGATTAATGATGTCTCCTAAAAGCTTGCCTGGCCGCTCTGTTGACACTCAATCTGCAGATAATTGTTTTCATAGAAACTGCGCTCATCTTTTTTTTTTTTTTTTATAATCTTTTGCAGAAGAACATGCAACTTCCATCAGCACTCTTCATCTTTCGTTAGGATAAATAGAAAAGACTTGTGATTAACCTTTTGCTTACGGGTGGGACAGCATCCATCCCAAACGAAGAACCTCCCAAAAAGACATGTATTTGACATACCCTATCCCAAATAGTTCGATCCCCCTTTGCAGGCATTTGGGATTGACGTTGTCCCACCCGTAAGCAAAAGGTTAATATTGGAATGGGTAAATTGTGCACCACAAAAACTAGTTTTATTTGTTCGTATAATACGCCTTGTAATGTAATGGGCTTCTTAAACTGACAATAAATACATTTTACTACTAAAAATGGGGGTTAGAACCCCGAATTTTGAATTGGCCAGCCGATGTTCTAATCTTAGAGCTACTGAAACAATATTCCAACTTCTTCTCTATGTGAATCCTATAATCTCCTTCCTCTGAAATTAGATTGATATATAATTGTTGATATGAATTATCACCTACGCGTTCTCTGTGTTTTTTCTTATCTAGGCTAGCATTCAATGTGGTCGGGATGTTGAAATTGGCGTCATAACTTAAAAGGGTGCACTGGAAATTCGCAAATGGGCATTTTCCAACCCTCATCATTACTGTGTCTAATATGCAGAATTAATTGGTTCGAACAACACTGTTCCAGACGAGGATTGAAACGGGGATCAAACTGTGGGTCTTCGAACTGGCCAGCCGATTTTTTAACTATCATTGGCGTTGAAAAGAGAGGGGGGGGGGGAATTTGGGGGTCATAGCCTTTATGAACCCATCGAAACACATTAAGGTTCGGAGAAATGATATTTGGAGAAATAGGAAAATATTTAATTATTCCCTTCCCCCTCCTACATTTTTTTACAATTTTAGGATGCAAATTACAATTTTATAATGGCAATTACCATTTTAGGATGGTTTTAGTCAATAACAATAACATTTTCCTCTAAAAGTTATTTTTTATAGCATAGTTTTTGTTCAAAGTTCCATCAATTTTTTTTCTTTCATCCCTATAGTGGTGCATGCTTGCACATGACTACTGCCCTTTTTATAGTCATTAATTTTATAAAACATATTTTGCCAGTCAATTGATCCCCTTTGTGAAATTTCAAGTTTGATGAATTCAATCCAATTATAATCCAATTTGTATTAGAAGCAATAAATAGGACACTCTTTGCTATTTCCGTTACCAAACCTGGAAACGTAACGTATTGAGAAATAATTGAAATGAAAAAAAAATTGGAATTTTAGTTTTTTATAATTTTAGCCCGGTTTGGATATTTTAAAATGGAAATAGCTTGATTATTTCCAGAGATTTTGCGCTTCAAGTGAAAATTAACATTTCCAATGTCTCGAGAACGGATAGTGATAACTTTTAAACATTGCGTTCCATTTATCTCTGGTTAGAAGTGCGTAAAATATATATTTTATTTGATAATACTGAAGATTTTTAAATTGCAGGATTTTTCCATTTTATATTAAACAGTACAATATCTCCAGAAAGGTGTGTGTTAACGTTTTGTTAATGATGCTTTTAGCTTCGAAATAAACAATTACATATAAAATGTTACATATAATTTATAACAATTTTAACGTATTATACATGTATTATTTCAATTTTTTAAAAAACATTTGAAACATTCTTGAGATTATTTAAAAGAATTTTTTCGATTAAAGTTATATTATTACTGCTTATTTTACTTTAAAAAACTCTCCATGGAGGGAATGGATACTTTTACAGTATGTCCGAAATCGACCCTTGTTTAAAACAAATATCTCTCCATCTAGAGGACATATTTTTAGATATTTTGCTTTTATGCTAATGATCTAATAATTAATATTAAAAAATGTGATGCTTCCAGCATATAGATTTCTTTACAATTGAATACATTTAAATGCTACAGAAAAACAATGGAATCAATATGTTTCTTATTGTTATCGAATAAAAAAGGTGTATAACATTGTATGGAAAGTGCACGATTTCTTAGATACATATCATGATACCCGTGCAGAGAAGTAATGCTTCTATTAGTACTTCGAGAACCTCTTAACTCCGAAGTAATGATTTGAATTGCTTTCTGCTAAGTACTTATCTGCTAAGTACTCTGTAAGTATCCATTTCGTGTTTGTGTATGTGCATGTATGTATGTGTGTCTGTGTATGTTTGTGTGTGCATGTGCGTGCGTGTATGTGTGCATGTGTATGTGTGTAAGTGCGTGTATATGTGCGTTTGTGTGTGTATGTGCGTGTATTTGTGTGCGTGTGTATGTGCATGTATGTGTGTGCGTTTGTGTATGTTTGTGTGTTTTCCTGTGCACGCGTGTATGTATGTGTGTGTGTGTTCGTGTATGTATGTAGGTATGTGGGTGTGTATGCGCGTGTATGTATGTATGTGTGCGTGTATGTATATGTGTATGCATGTATGTGCGTGCATGTATGTGCGTGTATGTATGTGCGTGTGTGCATGTATGTGCGTGTGTGCATGTATGTGCGTGTGCTTATGTGTGTGCATAACATGTACACCTGATAACTCAGGAACGAATGCACCTATTGCTATTAAACGTTTGTGTGATACACTACAACAAAAACTATAACTAGATAGAATTTTTAGTAATTCTTATGATTTGAATTATTCCATTTTTCAGACTTCATAGAGTTATTTCCTGTGGGGCGAAAAAGAAAACAATGTTAACTCTTGGATCAAATTTGGAAGTAAGTATTATACAGTAAAAAATTGATAATTTGAATGACTCTGTGGATGTTAATGGTATCAAGATGGTTTATATATTAATATAGATAAGCCAAATAAATCCAAAGCGTTAATAACCTGTTACAAACTTGAAAAAATAAACTTTTAAAATAATTTTTACGCTAAAGAATAACTTGGGTGTAAAACCGGGAAAAAATTCCACAGAGCTCCCAGTTCTTCCACAACAGGAAAATAAAAATATCTAATCCCCTTTTGCAACAAAAGTGGATCATCACTGCTTCTTTCTCCAATTTCCATCCAAGTAACTGTTTAGAGCAATAGCGAATTATTGTGTCTTCCAAAAGCTTGTCTGACTGCTTCTCTGACACTCAATCTGCAGTTAATTGTTTTCATGGAAATAGCGCTCCGCCTTTTTTTTCTCTTTTGGAAGGGAACACACAATTTCCATCTGCACTTCCTCGTTTTCGATAGGATAAATAGAAAAGACGTGTTGATTAATATTGACATTGGATAAATAGTGTACGGCTAAAAATAATTCAGATTGTTCGTATAATATGTCTTGTAATGAATGTAGGATCTTTCTTGATAACAGGGATTGCGCTTCATTATCAGATAACAGCACACGTGGAGCGGTTTTACTTTTTATGTGCTCATCAATATGAAATACAGGATACATGCAATGGAAGTAAGAAAGGGCGTACAATTAAGGGGACGGTGGACGTTGAAATGAGCAAAAATCGACTAAAAAAAGTTTTAAGTTTTAATATATTACATTTTACACATTTAACATTTGCTTACGGGTGGGACAGCGTCCATCCCAAACGAAGAACCTCCCCAAAAGACAGGTATTTGATATACCCTATCTCGAACAGTTCGATCCCCCTTTGTAGGTATTTGGAACTGACTCTGTCCCATCCTTAAGCAAAAGGTTTATATTGGAATGGATAAATTGTGCATCACAATAACTAGTTTCAATTGTTCGTATAATACGCCTTGTAATTCAATGGGCCCCTTAAACTGAAAACAAAAATATTTTACTAGTAAAAATGGGGGTTAGAACCGCGAATTTCGAATTGGCCAGCCGATGTTCTAACCTTTGAGCTACTGAAACAATATTCCAACTTCTTCTCTATGTGGATCCTATAATCTCCTTCCTCTGAAATTAGATTGACATACAATTGTTGATATGAATTATCCCCATCGTATTCTCTGTATTTTTTTTTTATCTAGGCTAGCATTCAATGTGGTCGGGATGTTGAAATTGGCGTCATAATTTAAAGGGGTGCACTGAAAATTCGCAAATGGGTCTTTTTACGACCCTCCCCCTCATTATTGCATCTAACATGCAGAATTAATTGGTTCAAACAACACTGTTCCAGACGAGGATTGAATCGCGGATCGAACTGTGGGTCTTCGAACTGGCCAGCCGATTTTTTGACTATCATTGGCGTTGAAAAGACGGGGGGGGGGGGGGGGGTTATGGCCTCTAGGAACCCATCGAAACACATTAAAGTTCGGAGAAATGATATTTGGAGAAATAGGAAAATATTTAATTATTCCCTTCCCCCTCCTACATTTTTTCGGCAATTACAATTTTAGGATGATTTTAGTCAATAGCACTAACATTTTTCTCTAAAAGTTATTTTTTATAGCATAGTTTTTGTTCAAAGTTCCATCAATTTTTTTTCTTTCATCCCTATAGTGGTGCATGCTTGCACATGACTACTGCCCTTTCTATAGTCATTAATTTTATAAAACATATTTACATACAACACTATTTGCTATTTCCGTTACCAAACCTGGAAACGTAACGTATTGAGAAATAATTGAAATGAAAAAAAAAATTGGAATTTTAGTTTTTTATAACTTTAGCCCGGTTTGGATATTTTAAAATAGAAATAGCTTGATTATTTCCAGAGATTTCGCGCTTCAAGTGAAAATTAACATTTCCAATGTCTCGAGAACAGATATTGATAACTTTTAAACATTGCGTTCCATTTATCTCTGGTTAGAAGAGCGTAAAATATATCTTTTATTTCATAATACTGAAGATTTTTAAATTGCAGGGTTTTTCCATTTTATATTAAACAGTACAATATCTCCAGAAAGGTGTGTTGTTGTTGAAACCCAGACCGTCCGACCTACCAGAAAGGTGTAAGGTCACAGTTTGGACGGTCGGGAAGTGCCACCCAATTTAGACCGGAACCCAGTGGGGGAGGCATCCACAGGGACCGTACCCTCCTTCCCCTACCACCAACCTCTCGGAAGGACTTTCGGACCCACATGTTTAACGTGATCGTACTTCGCATGAACACGGCGGCAGTTTTGGCAGTGGCTGGAATCGAACCCGGGCCTACCGAGTGCAACTCCAGCGCGCTACCCAATGGGCTACCGCGCCCTCCAGAAAGGTGTGTGTTAACGTTTTGTTAATGATGCTTTTAGCTTCGAAATAAACAATTACATATAAAATGCTACATATAATTTATAACAATTTTAACGTATTATATATGTATTATTTCAATTTTTTAAAAAACATTTGAAACATTCTTGAGATCGCTTGAAAGAATTTTTTCGATTAAAGTTATATTATTACTGCTTATTTTACTTTAGAAAATTCTCCATGGAGGGCATAGATACTTTTACAGTATGTCTGAAATCGACCCTGGTTTAAAACAAATACCTCCCAATCTAGAGGACATATTTTTAGATATTTTGCTTTTATGCTAATAATCTAATAATTAATATTAAAAAATGTGATGCTTCCAGCATATAGATTTCCTTACAATTGAATACATTTAAATGCTACAGAAAAACAATGGAACCAATATGTTTCCTATTGTTATCGAATAAAAAAGGTGTATAACATTGAATGGAAAGTACACGATTTCGTCGATACATATCATGATACCAGTGGAGAGAAGTAATGCATGTAATACTTTGAGAATATCTTAACTCCAAAGTAATGATTTGAATAGCTTTCTGCTAAGTACTTATCTGCTAAGTTACTCTGTAAGTATCCATTTCGTGTTTGTGTTTGTGTACGTGCATGTATGTATGTATGTGTGTCTGTGTATGGTTGTGTGTGCATGTGCTTGTGTGTGTATGTGCGTGCGTTTGTGTGTGTGTATGTGCGTGTATGTGTGTGCGTGTATTTGCGTGTATGTGTGTGCGTGTATGTGCGTGTATTTGTGTGCGTGTGTATGTGCGTGTATTTGTGTGTGTGTGTATGTGCGTGTGTACGTGCGTGTGTATGTTTGTGTGTTTGCCTGTGTGCGCGTGTATGTACGTGTGTGTGTGTTCGTGTATGTATGTAGGTATGTGGGTGTGTATGCGCGTGTATGTATGTATGTATACGTGCGCGTATGTGTATGTGCGTGCATGTATGTGCGTGTGTGCATGTATGTGCGTGTGCTTATGTGTGCGCATAACGTGTAGACGCGATAACTCAGGAACGAATGCACCTACTGCTATATTAAACCTTTGTGTGATACACTACAACACAAAACTATACCTAGATAGAATTTTTAGTAATTCTTATGATTTGAATTATTCCATTTTTAAGATTTCATAGAGTTATTACCTGTGGGGCGAAAAAGAAAACTGTGATAACTCTTGGATCAAATTTGGAAGTAAGTATGGTACGGGAAAAATTGATAATTTGAATTACTCTGTGGATGTTAATGGTATCAAGATAGTTTATATCAATATAGGTAAGCCAAATAAATCCAAAGCGTTAATAACCTGTTACAAACTTGAAAAAATAAACTTTTAAAATAATTTTTACGCTAAAGAATAACTTGGGTATAAAACCGGTAAAAAATTCCACAGAGCTACCAGTTCTTCCACAACAGGAAAATAAAAATATCTAATCCCCTTTTTCAACAAAAGTGGATCATCACTGCTTCTTTCTCCAATTTCCATCCAAGTAACTGTTTAGAGCAATAGTGAATTATTGTGTCTTCCAAAAGCTTGTCTGACTGCTTCTCTGACACTCAATCTGCAGTTAATTGTTTTCATGGAAATAGAGCTCTGCCTTTTTTTTTCTCTTTTGGACGGGAACACACAATTTCCATCTGCACTTCCTCATTTTCGATAAGATAAATAGAAAAGACGTGTTGATTAATATTGACATTGGGTAAATAGTGTACGGCTAAAAATAATTCCGATTGTTCGTATAATATGTCTTGTAATGAATGTAGGATCTTTCTTGATAACAAGGATTGCGCTCTCTTATCAGATAACAGCACACTTGAGCGGTTTTACTTTTTTATGTGCTCATCAATATGAAATACAGGATACATGCAATGGAAGTAAGAAAGTGCGCACAATTAAGGGGACGGTGGAAGTTAAAATGAGCAAAAATAGACTAAAAAGTTTTAATATATAACATTATTTTACACATTTAACATTTGTTTACTGGTGGGACAGCGTTTATCCTAAACGAAGAACCTACCAAAAAGACAGGTATTTGACATACCCTATCCCAAACAGTTCGACCCCGTTTGCAGGCATTGGCGTCCATGGAAATCGCTGACAGAAGCATTGCACCTGCTGCAGCAAGTGCAATGTTTCTGTGGGCGATTTCCATGGACGCCAATGCCTGCAAAGGGGAATAGAACTGCTTGGGATAGGGTATGTCAAATACTTGTCTTTTTGGGAGGTTCTTCGTTTGGGATGGACGCTGTCCCACCCTTAATCAATCGGTTGAATGCATTTTTTTCGAAAGGGAATTTTCAAAGGTTTTACATTATTAAAATGCTTCGTGCGTCTTAATTTTTGTCTGAGATGCATGAAATTTGGCAAGAAGATACCTCTCATACTTTTTAATGAAACTGGATATGCATTTTATAATTGGACTTTATTAAGGTAATTAAAAGTGAATAAGAACCTAATTAAATGATGAAAATTAAGTTTTAATGCAGAAAAAGATTTTTAAAAAATTAACTTTCTAAGGGATTTAAAAATGAATACCCAAATTTGTTCATGTTTTTGAGTGATCATAATGTAAAATGAATCAAAAATGTGAACAAAATGGCACGCAAGGAGCATTTTCAAATTTTCGTTAAAAAAATTAAATTAAAAAAATTACAAAATTATAACAAAATTGAAAAAAAAATTAATGGTATTGTATATAGTAATGTTAAGAGGAATATTTGTACAAGTTAATAAATAAATAAAAAAAATTTCAACGTCCACCGTCTCCTTAAATGTCACACTTTTTATCAATCTCTTCGAATACATACAAATTCATTTCTACCACACAGCCGATTTTAAACACAAAGTTTGAGTTCAGGCAGCACGAAGTTGTAAAGGTTAAGTTTATATAGTCAGAGAAGGTTAAGTTTATACAGTCGTTCTCATTGCTGACAATAGCATATATGGGTCGAATTTTGAGCTGTGTTTGGACGGAATTTGTTGGTCTTTTTAAAAGTTTGCAAGATCGAGCTACAGTTTTATTGCTGTTATTTCAGGTATCAACAAATCAGGTTTAAAACAAATATCTCTCCATCTAGAGGACATATTTTTAGATATTTTGCTTTTATGCTAATGATCTAATAATTAATATTAAAAAATGTGATGCTTCCAGCATATAGATTTCTTTACAATTGAATACATTTAAATGCTACAGAAAAACAATGGAATCAATATGTTTCTTATTGTTATCGAATAAAAAAGGTGTATAACATTGTATGGAAAGTGCACGATTTCTTAGATACATATCATGATACCCGTGCAGAGAAGTAATGCTTCTATTAGTACTTCGAGAACCTCTTAACTCCGAAGTAATGATTTGAATTGCTTTCTGCTAAGTACTTATCTGCTAAGTACTCTGTAAGTATCCATTTCGTGTTTGTGTATGTGCATGTATGTATGTGTGTCTGTGTATGTTTGTGTGTGCATGTGCGTGCGTGTATGTGTGCATGTGTATGTGTGTATGTGCGTGTATATGTGCGTTTGTGTGTGTATGTGCGTGTATTTGTGTGCGTGTGTATGTGCATGTATGTGTGTGCGTTTGTGTATGTTTGTGTGTTTTCCTGTGCACGCGTGTATGTATGTGTGTGTGTGTTCGTGTATGTATGTAGGTATGTGGGTGTGTATGCGCGTGTATGTATGTATGTGTGCGTGTATGTATATGTGTATGCATGTATGTGCGTGCATGTATGTGCGTGTATGTATGTGCGTGTGTGCATGTATGTGCGTGTGTGCATGTATGTGCGTGTGCTTATGTGTGTGCATAACATGTACACCTGATAACTCAGGAACGAATGCACCTATTGCTATTAAACGTTTGTGTGATACACTACAACAAAAACTATAACTAGATAGAATTTTTAGTAATTCTTATGATTTGAATTATTCCATTTTTCAGACTTCATAGAGTTATTTCCTGTGGGGCGAAAAAGAAAACAATGTTAACTCTTGGATCAAATTTGGAAGTAAGTATTATACAGTAAAAAATTGATAATTTGAATGACTCTGTGGATGTTAATGGTATCAAGATGGTTTATATATTAATATAGATAAGCCAAATAAATCCAAAGCGTTAATAACCTGTTACAAACTTGAAAAAATAAACTTTTAAAATAATTTTTACGCTAAAGAATAACTTGGGTGTAAAACCGGGAAAAAATTCCACAGAGCTCCCAGTTCTTCCACAACAGGAAAATAAAAATATCTAATCCCCTTTTGCAACAAAAGTGGATCATCACTGCTTCTTTCTCCAATTTCCATCCAAGTAACTGTTTAGAGCAATAGCGAATTATTGTGTCTTCCAAAAGCTTGTCTGACTGCTTCTCTGACACTCAATCTGCAGTTAATTGTTTTCATGGAAATAGCGCTCCGCCTTTTTTTTCTCTTTTGGAAGGGAACACACAATTTCCATCTGCACTTCCTCGTTTTCGATAGGATAAATAGAAAAGACGTGTTGATTAATATTGACATTGGATAAATAGTGTACGGCTAAAAATAATTCAGATTGTTCGTATAATATGTCTTGTAATGAATGTAGGATCTTTCTTGATAACAGGGATTGCGCTTCATTATCAGATAACAGCACACGTGGAGCGGTTTTACTTTTTATGTGCTCATCAATATGAAATACAGGATACATGCAATGGAAGTAAGAAAGGGCGTACAATTAAGGGGACGGTGGACGTTGAAATGAGCAAAAATCGACTAAAAAAAGTTTTAAGTTTTAATATATTACATTTTACACATTTAACATTTGCTTACGGGTGGGACAGCGTCCATCCCAAACGAAGAACCTCCCCAAAAGACAGGTATTTGATATACCCTATCTCGAACAGTTCGATCCCCCTTTGTAGGTATTTGGAACTGACTCTGTCCCATCCTTAAGCAAAAGGTTTATATTGGAATGGATAAATTGTGCATCACAATAACTAGTTTCAATTGTTCGTATAATACGCCTTGTAATTCAATGGGCCCCTTAAACTGAAAACAAAAATATTTTACTAGTAAAAATGGGGGTTAGAACCGCGAATTTCGAATTGGCCAGCCGATGTTCTAACCTTTGAGCTACTGAAACAATATTCCAACTTCTTCTCTATGTGGATCCTATAATCTCCTTCCTCTGAAATTAGATTGACATACAATTGTTGATATGAATTATCCCCATCGTATTCTCTGTATTTTTTTTTTATCTAGGCTAGCATTCAATGTGGTCGGGATGTTGAAATTGGCGTCATAATTTAAAGGGGTGCACTGAAAATTCGCAAATGGGTCTTTTTACGACCCTCCCCCTCATTATTGCATCTAACATGCAGAATTAATTGGTTCAAACAACACTGTTCCAGACGAGGATTGAATCGCGGATCGAACTGTGGGTCTTCGAACTGGCCAGCCGATTTTTTGACTATCATTGGCGTTGAAAAGACGGGGGGGGGGGGGGGGTTATGGCCTCTAGGAACCCATCGAAACACATTAAAGTTCGGAGAAATGATATTTGGAGAAATAGGAAAATATTTAATTATTCCCTTCCCCCTCCTACATTTTTTCGGCAATTACAATTTTAGGATGATTTTAGTCAATAGCACTAACATTTTTCTCTAAAAGTTATTTTTTATAGCATAGTTTTTGTTCAAAGTTCCATCAATTTTTTTTCTTTCATCCCTATAGTGGTGCATGCTTGCACATGACTACTGCCCTTTCTATAGTCATTAATTTTATAAAACATATTTACATACAACACTATTTGCTATTTCCGTTACCAAACCTGGAAACGTAACGTATTGAGAAATAATTGAAATGAAAAAAAAAATTGGAATTTTAGTTTTTTATAACTTTAGCCCGGTTTGGATATTTTAAAATAGAAATAGCTTGATTATTTCCAGAGATTTCGCGCTTCAAGTGAAAATTAACATTTCCAATGTCTCGAGAACAGATATTGATAACTTTTAAACATTGCGTTCCATTTATCTCTGGTTAGAAGAGCGTAAAATATATCTTTTATTTCATAATACTGAAGATTTTTAAATTGCAGGGTTTTTCCATTTTATATTAAACAGTACAATATCTCCAGAAAGGTGTGTTGTTGTTGAAACCCAGACCGTCCGACCTACCAGAAAGGTGTAAGGTCACAGTTTGGACGGTCGGGAAGTGCCACCCAATTTAGACCGGAACCCAGTGGGGGAGGCATCCACAGGGACCGTACCCTCCTTCCCCTACCACCAACCTCTCGGAAGGACTTTCGGACCCACATGTTTAACGTGATCGTACTTCGCATGAACACGGCGGCAGTTTTGGCAGTGGCTGGAATCGAACCCGGGCCTACCGAGTGCAACTCCAGCGCGCTACCCAATGGGCTACCGCGCCCTCCAGAAAGGTGTGTGTTAACGTTTTGTTAATGATGCTTTTAGCTTCGAAATAAACAATTACATATAAAATGCTACATATAATTTATAACAATTTTAACGTATTATATATGTATTATTTCAATTTTTTAAAAAACATTTGAAACATTCTTGAGATCGCTTGAAAGAATTTTTTCGATTAAAGTTATATTATTACTGCTTATTTTACTTTAGAAAATTCTCCATGGAGGGCATAGATACTTTTACAGTATGTCTGAAATCGACCCTGGTTTAAAACAAATACCTCCCAATCTAGAGGACATATTTTTAGATATTTTGCTTTTATGCTAATAATCTAATAATTAATATTAAAAAATGTGATGCTTCCAGCATATAGATTTCCTTACAATTGAATACATTTAAATGCTACAGAAAAACAATGGAACCAATATGTTTCCTATTGTTATCGAATAAAAAAGGTGTATAACATTGAATGGAAAGTACACGATTTCGTCGATACATATCATGATACCAGTGGAGAGAAGTAATGCATGTAATACTTTGAGAATATCTTAACTCCAAAGTAATGATTTGAATAGCTTTCTGCTAAGTACTTATCTGCTAAGTTACTCTGTAAGTATCCATTTCGTGTTTGTGTTTGTGTACGTGCATGTATGTATGTATGTGTGTCTGTGTATGGTTGTGTGTGCATGTGCTTGTGTGTGTATGTGCGTGCGTTTGTGTGTGTGTATGTGCGTGTATGTGTGTGCGTGTATTTGCGTGTATGTGTGTGCGTGTATGTGCGTGTATTTGTGTGCGTGTGTATGTGCGTGTATTTGTGTGTGTGTGTATGTGCGTGTGTACGTGCGTGTGTATGTTTGTGTGTTTGCCTGTGTGCGCGTGTATGTACGTGTGTGTGTGTTCGTGTATGTATGTAGGTATGTGGGTGTGTATGCGCGTGTATGTATGTATGTATACGTGCGCGTATGTGTATGTGCGTGCATGTATGTGCGTGTGTGCATGTATGTGCGTGTGCTTATGTGTGCGCATAACGTGTAGACGCGATAACTCAGGAACGAATGCACCTACTGCTATATTAAACCTTTGTGTGATACACTACAACACAAAACTATACCTAGATAGAATTTTTAGTAATTCTTATGATTTGAATTATTCCATTTTTAAGATTTCATAGAGTTATTACCTGTGGGGCGAAAAAGAAAACTGTGATAACTCTTGGATCAAATTTGGAAGTAAGTATGGTACGGGAAAAATTGATAATTTGAATTACTCTGTGGATGTTAATGGTATCAAGATAGTTTATATCAATATAGGTAAGCCAAATAAATCCAAAGCGTTAATAACCTGTTACAAACTTGAAAAAATAAACTTTTAAAATAATTTTTACGCTAAAGAATAACTTGGGTATAAAACCGGTAAAAAATTCCACAGAGCTACCAGTTCTTCCACAACAGGAAAATAAAAATATCTAATCCCCTTTTTCAACAAAAGTGGATCATCACTGCTTCTTTCTCCAATTTCCATCCAAGTAACTGTTTAGAGCAATAGTGAATTATTGTGTCTTCCAAAAGCTTGTCTGACTGCTTCTCTGACACTCAATCTGCAGTTAATTGTTTTCATGGAAATAGAGCTCTGCCTTTTTTTTTCTCTTTTGGACGGGAACACACAATTTCCATCTGCACTTCCTCATTTTCGATAAGATAAATAGAAAAGACGTGTTGATTAATATTGACATTGGGTAAATAGTGTACGGCTAAAAATAATTCCGATTGTTCGTATAATATGTCTTGTAATGAATGTAGGATCTTTCTTGATAACAAGGATTGCGCTCTCTTATCAGATAACAGCACACTTGAGCGGTTTTACTTTTTTATGTGCTCATCAATATGAAATACAGGATACATGCAATGGAAGTAAGAAAGTGCGCACAATTAAGGGGACGGTGGAAGTTAAAATGAGCAAAAATAGACTAAAAAGTTTTAATATATAACATTATTTTACACATTTAACATTTGTTTACTGGTGGGACAGCGTTTATCCTAAACGAAGAACCTACCAAAAAGACAGGTATTTGACATACCCTATCCCAAACAGTTCGACCCCGTTTGCAGGCATTGGCGTCCATGGAAATCGCTGACAGAAGCATTGCACCTGCTGCAGCAAGTGCAATGTTTCTGTGGGCGATTTCCATGGACGCCAATGCCTGCAAAGGGGAATAGAACTGCTTGGGATAGGGTATGTCAAATACTTGTCTTTTTGGGAGGTTCTTCGTTTGGGATGGACGCTGTCCCACCCTTAATCAATCGGTTGAATGCATTTTTTTCGAAAGGGAATTTTCAAAGGTTTTACATTATTAAAATGCTTCGTGCGTCTTAATTTTTGTCTGAGATGCATGAAATTTGGCAAGAAGATACCTCTCATACTTTTTAATGAAACTGGATATGCATTTTATAATTGGACTTTATTAAGGTAATTAAAAGTGAATAAGAACCTAATTAAATGATGAAAATTAAGTTTTAATGCAGAAAAAGATTTTTAAAAAATTAACTTTCTAAGGGATTTAAAAATGAATACCCAAATTTGTTCATGTTTTTGAGTGATCATAATGTAAAATGAATCAAAAATGTGAACAAAATGGCACGCAAGGAGCATTTTCAAATTTTCGTTAAAAAAATTAAATTAAAAAAATTACAAAATTATAACAAAATTGAAAAAAAAATTAATGGTATTGTATATAGTAATGTTAAGAGGAATATTTGTACAAGTTAATAAATAAATAAAAAAAATTTCAACGTCCACCGTCTCCTTAAATGTCACACTTTTTATCAATCTCTTCGAATACATACAAATTCATTTCTACCACACAGCCGATTTTAAACACAAAGTTTGAGTTCAGGCAGCACGAAGTTGTAAAGGTTAAGTTTATATAGTCAGAGAAGGTTAAGTTTATACAGTCGTTCTCATTGCTGACAATAGCATATATGGGTCGAATTTTGAGCTGTGTTTGGACGGAATTTGTTGGTCTTTTTAAAAGTTTGCAAGATCGAGCTACAGTTTTATTGCTGTTATTTCAGGTATCGTTTATTACGGCGATTTTCAAAGGGTATTCTACGGAACCTTGGGGTTTTTCTCACAGTTTACTTGCTATCATGTCGGGTATCGTTTTATTCCAGAATTTTTCAAGGTGATCCTGGGTTTCCGCGACAGCGTTCCAGGGATTCCACGATATGATAGTTTTGTGGAAACGTTCTTAAACATGAAAAATTTGTAAATTTTAATGCATAATTTAACTCCAACGAGCCATAGTTGTAATATTAAAATAATGCTAATTAGTATATTTTGCAATAGAAATGTTAAAATTTTTTAAATTATTACTTTCCTTATATACATAATGTATGAGGAAAGTATTGTGACGGGGTCGAAAATTCGAATTCGAGTTTTCGACGGGAGAGCACGTTTCAAGCATCGCTGATCACGAATAAAACATTTTTGAAGTGATGTCTGTGTGTGTGTGTGTGTGTGTGTATGTGTGTGTGTGTGTGTGTGTGTGTGTGTGTGTGTGTGTTAGTGGGTCTGTGGATACGATAACTGACGGACGAATGGACCGATTCGAACCAAATTTGGTACAAAAATCACAATCTCTAAACACTGGAAGCCTATTGTTTGTATACGCAATCGAATGTTCAGAACCCCCCCTAAATTTTCGAATGAAATTTTGAAAAAATCGTCAAAAAATCAAAACCACTAATAAAGTTACGCAAATAGACATTTCTTATGTAATTTTTCATTAGAAAACGATTGACATAAATTTTAGAACGCTAACATGAACCTTTCTCGAGATATTGCACATTTTTCAAAAAAATTATATAAATTATTATATATATAAAATTATATAAAATTATTTCAAAAAGTCATATAAAATAGAAAAAAAAAATTTCCTATTGAGAAACATGTTCACTTTTCATATATAATATCATGCGATAAATTGGGTGACATCATTCTCGTGGATCTAGCTCGTTCCATTCATGAAAAAAGATACTTTAAGTAATACTTTTGCATTTGAACGCCAATTTATCTGCTGTAAGAATAACTTATTTCTTCGTCCATAACGCTTGGCGAGATTTTGGCGACGAAATTGGCGGAATGTCGCCAACTTGGCGACTTTTTGAAATGTTGCCAAATTAACGAAAATCTCGCCAAATGGATAAAAATGACAATAAATCAATGAAAATGACGACAAATTGTCGAAAATTCAATATCTTGGAAAGGATATTAGTATCTACTAGAAGAAAAACCTATTTATTTTACTGTAAAAGTATTAAATTCATTTCATTATATAAGGAAAGTCATGTGTTGCCCACATCAGATTTTTTTTTTAAAAAAACTAGACTGTCTCTACCGATCTTAAACTGAGGCGAAGCAGGGTATCTAGCTACATGTGTGATAACTAAGACGTTTATTTCATGAAAGTAGTAAAAACTGATCAATATTAAATCCAAAATATTAATTATATATTAACTAATGTACAAGGCATCTTGCACAGAATAAATAGAAAGTTCTGTTTTGTGCGCGAATTTATTTTAATTAATTTTCGCTGATAGACGTAACACTATCTAAACTTTGACCTCTGATTTCCCAGCAATTGGATCGAAATTTAAAATTCAGGCTTCATCATTACTTAAAACATGATTAGTTCATGTTGTATACGAAATTTTATTCGAATCGACTGAGTTTTATACTATGCCAGCAAAACTTTCGCATATAATCTAATTTGAGTCGGTGTTAAGCCAAAAAGTGGGTCAAAAAGAGGTTTGAAAGAGTCATTTGAGTCAAAAAGGAGTTCTGCGATCAAAAAAGTTTAAAAAAGACTGGGATAAATTATATTCCTTGCTGATGAGGGAATAAGCGAGAAAGTGGTCCATGGATGCTATTACCTGCAATGGAGGTGAAATTTTACCTTTGGAAACGATCGTTTTATGTGAGTTATTTGAGTTTGGGTTTCTTAAAGTTAAAGATAAAAGGGGGGAGGACATATTGCTTGCTTCATGAATATCGCATTCGAAGTTTATATATTCAGATTGATATTTCCTCACAGAAATGCTTCTCATATGAAAAAATTGCAAAATAGAGTACATAATTCTGATACGGGAGTTTTGCCCGTATAAAATATTTGCCCATATAAATTTGATATAAAACCATCTGGTGTGGATAACGCATGACTTTACTCCATATTTAAATTAATTTTTTCTGCCGTTCATAATATTAATTAATTAAGATTTATTAAACAGTCAATTTGAAATGGATACTGCTGCTTGTTAAAACTTAACTCACAATACTTCCTGAAAGAAAGCAGGCGTATGAAAATCAAGTGATAACAATTATTTCGAGGGCGTTATAAGTCACCTTCCTCGGGCTAAAGAACAGTATGCACCCTTAATAACCTCTATGAACGAACTTCCTAACATTCGTTTTTAGCTGCAGTTCATTCTTAGCGGTTACTATACTGTTATACTTGGCGTTATACTGTTCCACTGTTTTTTGCATAGTTATACTGTTCTTTAGTCTGATGAAGGGGTTTATAACGCCCACGAAACAATATTACACGTGACTGGCATATGTCTGCTTTCTTTAAGGAAGTATTATAAGCTAATTTGTGAACAGTAAACAAGTAATTTGCAGCCATTTAAAAGTCCAAGGGTTTATAAATGAATTTTGATTCTGTTTTTATTTTATATTTTTCAGTTTTAAAAATATAGTGGTGATAATTTCGGTATTTAAATAACTATTTTGAAAAGGTGGTTCTAACTTTGAAATATTAAAAGCTGTTTCAATAATGTATCTTACTTTACTACTCGTATCCCCATGTTATTTATTGTATAAACGAAAAGGACTATACACAGCGAATAAACTTATTAAACTTTATTGGAGTTTCTTGCTACAAGGAGTTATTCACACTAAACCTATTATGCTCCATTGGACTGAATCCTGAACTGATTTTTCGGGAAGCTCATGCAAAAGCTATTGTTGAAGTTGAAACTTTTTCATTTAAAGGATTGTTGATATATTATAAACTAGCAATCAGAGATATAGTGTGATAATTCGTTTTATACCATCCATTTAATACTAGGCGACCAACTCCCTCGCTTTTGGTAGACTTCTATTTGTAATAGCTCTGAGATATCTTGTCCTCAATAGCATTATGTAAGGATTGAAGTTATTACAATGCAATAGTACATTATTGATATGGCCGCTATGCGAGCACGTAGATTTCTTAGCCCTTGAACATGTACGGCATTAACCAGCAGGAAGGTTAAGGCTAACAATGAGTAATAATATGGGTTAAATCGGCTGAAAATAAAGAAATATATAGGGTGATTAAAAAAAGATGGACCAAACTTTACGAGGTGGTAGTAAACACCAAACCAAGCATTTTTCGTCGTTTACCGGGTCGGAAATTAAAAGTAAACGCGCCAGTGGGTGCTTAATGGTGAAACCGATGAGGTGAGGAGACACAAGAATGACTTAGAAGTTAGAAAATTACATTTATTATAAACAATACTTAAAGTAATGGCTCAAAAGACCGACCGCCAACCTGAATTCATGTCTCACAACGGCGATGGATGTATTGGCGTATTCTCTCGAACATGCCAGGCATGTCGCGCACTTCGGCAGCAGCGGCCAGCTTCTCCAGACGAGAAGAAATGAACACATCATATATCTTCTTTGGAACGACAAATGAATTTAAAAATTGGAAATTCAGAAAGTATTATGAATTTGTTTTGGTATTTACGAGAGTGTAACGAGACATTTTATAACAATTTTCAACAGTCATTTTCAACAGTCATTTGCAAATAATTGGAAAATCCATTAATTATTTTGAATTTTAGGCCATCTCCTCTATAAACAAAACCTTCCTTAAATACCAATTACTATTCTGGAAAGCACGAGTTGGCTTGAAAAAACACTATACATAAATAGATGTATGCATAGCGTTTCAATAATGGTGATACAGCAAAATCAGACTGACGTTCTGTCAAGTACGGTACGCGCATGAGTATTTTTTAGTATCCCAATTTTCAGAGAAAATGACCTCAATGAAAAAAAAGAAAAAAAGAAGAAATCGAAAATAAAAAATTATCTTACAGTTTGAAGAATTTGGGGGGGGGGGGGGTATTTTGAAAAAATTCCAATTCTTATTTCGGGTACGTTCAATTTAAACAAATATAACTTGATATGGGTATGGATAACGAAAATAAAATTAGAAAAATTAGATTTCGTCTTATGCTACTCTAGTGTTCAAGCAGAGAATGCATATCGATAAATCCAAATCTAAATTAAATGTGTAGTAAAATCTGATACATTGTGTTGCAATGATTCGAATATAACATTTAATTTTCCTTGTCTACTTTGATGGTACGTACATGAGAAATTTTAAAAAACTCGTTTCATACGAGTTTATTGAAACTAAACGTTTCTTGAAATGAACAGTTAATTTTATTGCAGGATAATATAACACTATCTGATTAGTGCAGCAAATGCACCACTTTAGTGCAGTAAATGCACCACTTCAGAAAAGTAAGTGTCGTGAAAGTAAAGTAACTCATAACAGTCAGAATCCGAGTGAAGACCGGGGGACTTATAATGTGTACGAATGTATTTTCAGGAGAAAAACACTACTACTATAAAATCCCTTTTACATAAAGCAAAAAATTAAATCAATAAATTGACCTATCTACTTATTCTACCAACTTATTTTGTTTGAACGGTTAATAGCTTTTGTCCAAATTTCTGAAAACTTTTGCATCTGCAAAGATCACTCAATTTCTTGACTATAACCTGGGCGTATATAAATATATAAGGCAATGCCAATTCATGTTGTAAGACGAAGCCAATGGCTTAACACAGCTAGCCAATGGCGTGAGAGCATAGCATGTTTTGACCGCTAGATGGCATTAGGAGAGCACCCAATGTGCAAGGAACGTCGAATCACAAGTCTCTAAAGTAAATAAGCTGCGTAAAACCTCTTCGAAATAGATTACTTTACGCCGGGCAGATCTTTTGAAACCAGTTATAGTGAGCTTCATGATTGTAGCACGTTTTTGCTGAAATGGCCAGCTGTAACTGAACAATCTTCTTTTTCGACTCAGACCGTTCGACCTACACGAAGGTGTAAGGTTTGGACAGCCGGGCAGTGTCACCTAATTTAGACCGGAACTCAATGGGTGGAGACATTTACACACAGAAACCGTACCCTTCATCCCCTACCATCAACTTTTCGGAAGGACTTTCGGACCCACATGTTTTACTTAATCGTACTCTGCGTGAATACGGCGACAGTTTGGGCAGAGGCGGGAATTGAACTCGAGTCGTCCGAGTGCAATCTCCGCGCGCTAACCACTGGGTTGTCGCGCCCCGCAACTGACCAATCAGAATGCTTACTGCGCATGACCACACGCTAAGCTTCACCAGCAAGTGACGGAACAGTAATGGAGAATATGGTACTTTCTTTTTAAGCTTACAGATAAAGATTGAGCAACTCTTCGGTGAAAGCATGATTGCTTTTGTTGAGAATGTGTCTAAATTTTAGGTGTACTTGAAAGATCAATTTTAGTTATTCCCTTGGGTATCATTTTGTTGCGAATTTAATTTTCTAATACTTTAAAAATTATCTTTTTTTTCGGCAATGGGTAGAATCCTAATGACGAATATACAGCGACCCTCTGTTAGGCTTACACGTAAAACTGTGACTCTATAAAAGTAGGAGACTAAAGAAGAAATTGAAAGATTAAAGAAAGCATTTCATTTTGCAAATCGATCTGTATAAATTGAAAGCTTATGAATCAAAGCCTAAACGGTCAATTTGTTGAGTCAAATTCTTGCATTGAATAGAAGAACCTTAAGGACATGTTTATCCTTTCTCCTATACAAAGTCGAATTCGTTTAGTACACCAAATGTTGCTAACGATTTCCGTTTGAATTGATTTCCAATTCAGTACCCTCCATCAGTAACTTCTTTAACAGGCGCTTCTGAAGAATGTTTAAGTGAACACGTATTACTTTGGGGTGTCATTTCTTTTTGTTAAATATTTAAATAATGCTCAATACAAATAAATTAGCGAAAGGTATGTAATATTGCATTTTTTTTAAAATTGATTTCGTGCAAAAAGTTAAAAAAACATCATTGTTTTCTGAACAGATGTCTAAGAGATCCAAAAGAAAGTTGCATTAGAAAGAAACATGAATCTGGAGTCTGAATCACAACGTTACTTTTTCCTATATTCATATTCAATAAACGTTAGTACCCTCCAGTAATTTCTTTAACAGGCATTTCTGAAGAATGTTCAACTGAACATGTATTACTTTGTAATGTCATTTCTTTTTGTTATGTATTTAAATAAAGTCCAATACAAATAAATTAGAAGGAAGGTATGTAATACTGAATTTTTTCTTTTAAATTGATTTCGTGCGAAAACTTAAAAAATTATCATTGTTTTCTGAACAGATTTTTAAGAGATCCAAAAGTAAGTTGCATTAGAAAGAACAAGAAAGATCAATCATGCTTAAAGCATTGATTATGAAACACTTTCCAACTTCAATGCAATTTTATTTAAACATGTCTAAAATGCAATACATTCCTCGGTAATATTTTAAAACTTATCATAATACTACATTAATTTATTATATTTGAAAACTTAAACCTTCATCGAAAAAAATGAACTTCATTCAAATGACGGCATTGACATATAAATTGCCTGGTTTAAACATCTCTAAAATGCATCTCTAAATGCATTCCTCGGTAATAATTTTAGAATTATCATAATACTACGATAATTTATTATATTTGAAAACTTCATCGAAAACAACTGAAATTCATTCAAATGACGTCATAGAAAAAATAACACGCCTGGCTCTCTCTATAAAAGCAGCATTTCATTCATAAATAATTTTCCATTCATGTCATTCATTAGAATACTATAATAATTTATTTTATTTAAAAATTAAGACCATGGAGCTACACTTAATTAAACTCTATGCGTAAATCTTCATCGAAAAAAATCGTCCTTCTCTTTGTAAAATCAATGCATATTTGATTCATATCAGCTATGGAGACTCCATGATCTAAATGATTTTGTGTTAAAGAAATACAGCAAATGTAATACAACTCATTCTATATATTTTGCTGTTTACATTTTACATAGGTGAAAAATAGGCTTCGTTGTAGAAATAATCAAATTTGGATGAGCATTTAAACTCAAATATATTGTAATTGCGTTGTTTCAGTGTGTAGATGCACAGAATTTATGCAAAAATAAAGTGGTTTTAGGAAGGATACAACACTCAATATGAATTAAAAAGAACTTTAAAAATCACGACAAGATGGATGCCATATATCATTTTAAGGTGGGTCACGTGATCGCTTCATATAAGAGGTGTTATTATTATTTTAATTTTTATTTAAAAAACTACTGAATATACTTCGCTAAATTTTTTTTATATATTTTATGGAACAATTTGAATCTTACCTAAAATTTTCGAAGCAATTTGTGAATTTTAAATCCGCTTAAAAAATGTTTGAAAAATTAGGTCCCATAGGACTCAATGTATTTCATTTTTTCAACCCGGGTTCAATCCAAAACTAATTGGGTGATATTATTCATTTATATTCCCATAGGTCCTACAGACCGTCTGAATAACATACTAAAATTTCATTTTGATTAAGTTATTTTTACGGCAGTTATCGTGCTAACGGACGGACAGACAGACAGACAGACAGAATGAACAAAGTCTTAAACACTTTTCAACTTTGTTGTAAAGTGCTTAAAATGAATCTGGAGTCTGAATCACAACGTTGTTTTCTCCTGTATTCATATTCAATAGACTTTACCGATAGTTAAGTTACATCAAAATAATTATCAGAATGAAAAGAAAATATGCATCTTTTTCAAATTTCGTTCTCAAATTATTAGTTTCAAATATTTAGTGAAAATTATTTATTTTTTTTTCCTTTCGACAACAGATTAGTAACGCCGATGGATTTATGTGGTTTATATGCATGAATATAAACTATTTTGATTATTAATTTAATTTAACCTACTATGGCATAGGTCAGATTATCATACACACAAACACATCCAACAGGAAGACCAGCTTAGTATACGTATTTTTGATCATTTTTGAATTAAAGTAATAAGTAGAAGTAATAAGTACTTTTTCCTAGTTGTAGAACAAGGTACGGCATATAGGGAAACAAAAATGAATTGAAAGGTAAAATAAATTTGAAGACGTGGGAATATTCTATTCTATTCTATTCGGAATCAAAATGGAATTGCAATGGTATTTTCTCCCCAAAATTTACAGTTGAAGTACATATTATTTAATTTGACACGAGTCTGTTGACACAGAAATAAATACAAGAGAGTGAGACTTCTCTCCCTACAGCACTACTTGAATTATTGTCTCAAATAATTTTTGCTTTAACATGAAGATTTAACTCCTTCCCTTTACCTCCTAAGTTATATCCGTATAAATGTTGTTTTGACGGGTAAATTTCTTTAATAATCTCTAAGAAAATTGTCATGCTTCCATTTACAAAGAAATGTTCTGAGCAGAATGTAGACGAATGAATCTAGTAGAATGTATGAATGTAGATGAATCTGCAAGACAAGACAAAGTTATATCGTCAAATTTCGAGCCAAACTCGCTAATTTTATTGCCAACGTCACCAGTATCAACAGACAAATAGAGATTTTTTCTTTTCTTGTGCAATTATTTATTAAAAATTACAGCGAATTCAGTTTATTTTTGAATAATTTACTTGTACTTTTTCTACCACACAGTAAAACGTATAGGTACAATGTTGTTTGCTTGTTCGACCCAGACCGTCCGAACTACTCGAAGTTGTAAGGTATCTGTTTTAGACGGCCGGGAAGTGCTACCCAATTTAGACAGGAATCCAGTCGGGGCGACATTCACAGGGACCGTATCCTCCTTCACTTACCACCAAACTTTCGGAAGGACATACGGATCCACGTATTTAACAAGCTCGTACTCCGCCTAAATACGGGGGCAGTTTAGGCAGAGACGGGAATCGAACTCGAGTCGTCGAGTTCGATTAACCACTGGGATGCCTTAACCACCGTGCCTTAACCACTGGGATGTCCTATCCCTTTACGGACAAAATTGGAATTGAATAGAAAATTAGAGTTTTCGGTGGATATACACTAGTTAACAATCCTTGAATGAATGGGAACCATTTTTAAAATGAACCATTTCGGATTTTGTGTGACATTAGGAAATAAATCAAGCGTTATCCTGGCGTTCATTAAATTTTTGTAGAGATACGAAAAATATAAAAAAAATCCCAAAATTCGACCCCTATACCATAATGTCTTAGGATGAGTCGGATGGTCTGGGCTTTCAACATACGCATGTTAATCATTGCAGGGAAAGTAAAAATATAAAGTAAGGTATTGCAGGGAAAGTAAAAATCAGTTTACATAGTCAGCCGACCAAAAAAATCAGTTTACATAGCTATGCGACCGAGAAATCAAATTGTAGATGTATGGTAAAATCCCCACAATTCAGCAACTTCGTCTTGGTATAAAGCCGGATATCCGTACCCAGAATGTAAGTGGCCAGATCCGGAAGAAGAGCCAGACCACTTATTGACCTAGGCCTTCTTCCTGTTGCGTGGTAAATAAATAAGCAAATATTGGAAATAATGGCGGATTTACTATAAAGCTAAAATAACTTCGTCTTTGTGCCCCCATCTAAGCTTCATCCGCCCCGTCTAAAAAAGATTCATTTATTTATTTAGGAATAGTTTTCATGTAAAGGAATCTTGCATTACATAAGTAAATTTGGATTTATCTTCAAAGTTACATTTTACTCATTGTCAATTTACAATAAAAACTCATTAATTCGAAAATTTTTAATTAAATTTTTTCCATAATTAAAAAAAACTTCCTAGTATCTGCAAAGGATTATTTTTACCAATTTATAAATTCGAATCTATTCAATAATTGGCTAATATGTGTCTTTCCAGATCTTCCAGAATCCCCCGACCCCCCGGAGAGATAGAGGTCTGAAACTTTGTTAAAACAGTTATAGTATCGAACACATGAAAAAATTTAACGGAGCCATAGTTTTATTCCTCTCTCCGAGGCTGAAGAAAACGCACGAGAAAGTGGAGGAAAAGCATTTTCAAATCATCAAGAAGCTCCCCTTTTGACCTGGAAATCTGAATCTTTGCACATTTATGGTATCGATTAAGAGACAACTTAACAAAACCGGATTTTCAAATTTTCAACGTGGGCTGACAAAATGGAGGGAAGTCAAAAAGATTTTCCAGACCTCCAGTGACAAGGCTAAAACTTTGGCACCCATAACATTAACTACAGTACAGAACCTCACGGAGCCAATTTCTTATTAAAACTACTATATTCGAAGTTGAGCAAGATACATTTTCAAGTAAAATAATAAATATTAAAAATTTAAACTTAATTTTTTACAGTTTTCTTGTCTTTGATAGGCTTGAAATTTCTCGAAATTAATATCGCCATTCTCGACTAAAACAGCCAGGTTCCTGTACATTGACGAATTAATGAGAAGTGCGGTTCTGTAGCTGAAGGTGCAGTATAAAAGTTTGGATTTCTTATTTTGACTTTATCTCTATACAAAAAATGTATAAAGTATTGGAATGGGGTCGAAACTTCAAATTCAAATTTAAAATTGATTTAAACGTCTGGCGCATCTGAGAACGCTAATCAACTATTTTTAGCTTTATGTCTGTTAGATTCTGTATGTTTACGTGTTGTAGTTGATACCCAGACCGTCTGACCTACCAGAAAGGTGTAAGGTAACTGTTTGGACGGTCGGGAAGTGCCACCCAATTTTGACCGGAACCCAGTAGGGGAGGCATCCATAGGGACCGTACCCTCCTTCTCCTACCACCAACCTCTCGGAAGGACTTGCGGACCCACATGTTTAACGTGATCGTACTCCGCGTGAACACTGCGGCAGTTTTGGCAGCGGCTGGAATCGAACCCGGGCCTACCGAGTGCAACTCCAGCGCGTTAACCACTGGGCTACCGCGCCCCTGGTATTTCAGTAAGTTGTAAATCCTCCCCTGAAAGCTTTACAAGCCGATATTCGGTGTGTCATATGTTTACGTGTGTATGAATTATATGTATACATTCCATAGAGATCTGTAAGAGTTTTATAGAATCATACATGCGTGAAATCATACATGCATCATCCTGGTGGTGGTTTGATAACGGTATAGTATGGTGGTACTATTTTTAAACAACAGGTTGGTATCCCACAAGGGGGGTGTGCCTCATCATTGTTAGCTAATCTGTATTTATTCTTCTATGAAAAAAACATTAATCCAAGCTTGCATAATATGCACATGTTTAGATATATAGATGACATTTTATGTGTATCCCCAAATAATAATATCCCTATAGTATTAAACTTTTATCCAAAAAATTTACAATTAAATGCAAGTAATAATGACACAAATGTTGCAAACTTTTTAGATTTAAATTTAAATTTACAAAATTGTAATATGGTTATAAACTTGTATGATAAAAGACAGGATTTTAAATTTAATACATCAAAAATTCAACATTTTGACTCTTGTCTGCATATATCTGTATTTAGAAATATTATAATAAACCAGGCTCTTAGAATCAATAAAATTTGTGATGAATATTATAAATTAGCGCACTTTATGGAATTATTGAGTACAGCATCTAATAATGCATATCCCCCTAATTTTGTTATTAAAATTATCAACTCAGTGTATCAAATTTCACTCGATAACATCCTAGAAAACATTCCCAATTATAGTGACTAACATACAGGAGAGAGAGAGAGAGAGAGAGAGAGAGAGGGAAAAAAAAAAAAAAATATATATATATATATATGTATATGTATATATGTATATATATATATATATATGTATATATATATATATATGTGTATGTATATATATATGTTTGTATGTTATATATAATTATTTATTAATTATATAAATAAATAAAAATGAAAAATAATAAACTAAGTCAAAAACATTAGAAAAATCAAAAAATCGGAAAATAAGATGCATTAATGTTTTGAATTTTATTTTCGCAAAAAAATGTAATTTTTGTCAGTATTGAAACTACGTTTTGTGCGCCCTTATAATGGTGTATAGTGGCATTCTCGATTATCCAGTTTTCCTATGAATTCTTGTTTAGTAGGAATTTTCATCTATGATTCATATTCATATTCAGTTCTGCATGTTTGGGAAGTTGTATTCTGAATTGCTTGTCCAGTCTCCAGCTTAGACTCACTGGACGGGTTTGGGAGTATTTCCGTGAACGTTCGTACTACCTCCCTGGTAGAATTTCGACTTGTTCATTCCGGTGCTTCTAGATTAAGTTGTTGAGGTTGATCGTGTATACACGTGGTAAAAGAAGAATGATTCATGCCGCATGGTAATACAATTTTCTTAATGTATCCTTTTTTCATTTTTTCATTTTTTGATGCCTGTAGTCTGAGTTTAAGCATTTATAGCAATGTACTATTGCTTAATCTGAAACAGGCATTTGTTTGGGTTAATTAGAGTTAAATACTCAGACCTGAAGAGGAATTTAATTCTGATTAATCATCGAATTTGGGAAGGTTCTGTTCTTTTCTCTTATCGGCATTATGGCCGTGAATTTGCTTCTATGGTGATGTTAATATTACTTGAATTGTATTTTTATTTTTTTATTTTTACATAATTCTTATTATTACATTTCAAATATATATATATATATATATATATATATACCGGGTGGTCAGAATTAAAACACCCCTACTCTGAGCTCTCTATACATCGAACTACTCAGTGTAAAGGCTCCAGAATTGTTGAACCTACTATTCAAGATATGGGGAAAGGGATTACGCGAAAAAAAATTGTTCCAGATACACCGATAGGTGGCGCTGTACAACAGAAAATATGCTGAAAAGACACAAAATAATCACAAAAAAAAAAACACATGCGATATGGAATTTTTCCTTTTTAATTTCTTTTGCAGATATGAAAAAAAAAGAAGATAAAAAAGTGAAGAAACTTAAACCGTCATTGTAATTGCAATTTCGCACTGTAAGCACAAAAATATGCATAAACCCTTGGTTTGCAGCTACTATGTTCTGGGCATAAAAGGGGATAAAACTGGGAAATTTTCATTCTTATCAGTGATGGCTGTCACACTGCCAGAACGCGCTTTGCTCGTGAAGCTGTTTTATGAAAACAAAGAACATGCTGCAGCTGCATTTCGAAAGTTTCGTCGACCTGAGAATTTGCGCAAAGGACCATTACTTTTACAAGCTCTCAGGAGAATGATCGCTCGATCCGAGAAAACTGGACATCTTGGAGTTCAGCCGGGTCGAGGACGCAAATCGACCCGTTCAGATGTCGTTGACGATGTTGCCACCGCTATTGTTGAACAATCAATGGATAACGTTATAGGCTGTAGTAGTGCACGTGGAGTGTCACGACACTTGAGTGCTCCCTACGGCACAGTGCGGAACGTACTGAGAAACATGGTGCATTTTTTCCAGGACAAAATTAGTCACAATCACCACTTGCTGACCATCGACAGGGAGAAGCGACTGACCTTTGTATTGACAATTCCGGCTAGAGTTGAAGTGGATGCGTCGTGGCCATGGCAGATTCTATGGAGCGATGAAGCGCATTTCCATCTAAGTGGAACAGTCAACACCCATAACTGTCGCAATTGGGACATGGAAAACCCTCGTACCTTCCAAGAGATTCCACTTCACTCACCGAAAGTTACAGTCTGGTGTGGATTCACAGCCACATTCATTCTTGGACCTTTCTTTTTCGAAGATGGTACTCTCAATGGCCTTGTGACATGCACCGTGACGGTCAGGAGGTACAGAAACATGCTCGAAAATTTTGTTGTACTCCAAGTGCAACATCACCAATGTCTTGATTCAATTACCTTTATGCAAGTTGGAGCGCCTTCACACATTGAACTCTGTATACAGCAGTTTCTTCGGCAACATTTTACTAATGGTAGAGTAATTAGTCGTGCGTTTCCGACAACCTGGCCATCTCGTTCTCCAGATCTTAATCCCTGTGATTTTTGGCTGTGGGGATACTTAAAAAGTCTTGTTTATCGAGGACGTCTGGTAACCTTGGCAGATTTGAAAGACAGTATCACTCTGCATGTGAGAAGCATCTCAATCGACCAATTACGATCCGCAGTTGAACAAGCTGTCCACAGACTGCAGATCTTGAAGAAGGGAACCATATTGAGCAGCATTCCCTGCATCGATAAGGTCCTTGTGATATGAATGTTTGGTACGTTCGAATAAAATGTGTTACAAATGTGTATTTTGTGTCTTTTCAACATATTTTCTGTTGTACAGCGCCACCTATCGGTGTTTCTGGAACTAATTTTTCATTCGCGTAATCACTTTCCCCATGTCTTGAATAGCAGGTTCAACAGTTTTTGAGCCTTTACACTGAGTAGTTCGATATATAGAGAGCTCAGAGTAGGGGTGTTTTAATTCTGACCACCCAGTATATATATATAATTTTTGATTAAAAAAATCACTACAATTACGCTAATAAAACTGTTCTCAATATATTTTAGGTTTTTTTTTTAATTTGGTGATTTGGCGTCATTTAGAATGAAACAGAGTCGCTAAACGAAAGAAAATTATTGTGAAACTGCAAATTCGATTTCATTTCATATACTACATCCCTACCCAATCAGTATTCGTAACATCTTTGGAACTTCTGGATGACGTAACAGGTTTTGCTGATTTTTATTGACACTCCAAAGTTACCTTCAATCCATAAGGACACTTATAGCTTCAATTGATGACTGCGTAAAAATAAAATTAAATGAAATCTCCTGGGCTTGCTAATAGCACACTCCTGCTCAAGATTTCCGAAATTTCTTTTTCGGCGAAAGAAAAATAGAAAATCGCCTGGAACTTTTCTTGTCTGAACCTGGAAAATGACAAGCACAGGAAAACCTGATTTCTTATTAACTTTAAATATTCGGATTCCAGCTGCTTCTCTTTCTCCTCGCACGACTGTTCCCGGAAAAGTATTCTTTCCGTAATGACGTGTTCCAATTTGTTTATTTCTAGACAGAGTTTATTTGTCGCAGAATATATTGTTAACTATTTAACTTTAAAATTTTCTCGTATATCAGAAAATTAAATTTATCCAATTCAAATACTTGGTAACATCTTTAACAGACACTTCTGAGAAAATGTTTGCTTTGAAATGTAGTACTTTCTTTCTCTAAAGAGGAGTATTTCTTTCTTGGTGCGAAAACATTTTCAGCCAAATTTAAATTCTAAACGTTCCTAGGAATGCAGAACGACAATCACTATCCCCGCTCGGTCTGTCAGTCTATGCTCGATCTATGAAACTTGTAGAAAGAGCACAAAATTGCCTACTTGACAGTTTGGGATTTAATTTGAGGGCGAAAGCGTGGTAGGAAAGCATTATGACATTTAGCTAATATCGTCTTCAGTTCATGGCATTTAATAGTGCTTTATGAGCATTCGCAACAGATTTTATCCCTCTGAAGCCCTCTATAAACTTACACCAAATTTAGTACATAAATAAGTCACAAATTGAATAATATTGATTCGATTTACTTATTTACACTTTGCATAAAGTTAACTTGAAAACACTTTGGAAGTTATGATAGCCATTTTACTCAATTTTGTCTTTATACGCCCATTATACACACATTGATCGAATGGTCACCATAACAGTGAATTATATTTTTTAATATCTCTTATTCAAACAAGAAAAATATCAATATAATTTTGATTTAAACTTTAATTTCAGGAATCATAATTTGAACTCAAACTATTGGCTGCTGTATTATAATTTAAAATGGAATTATAATTTGAACTTATAATTTGAACTCAAACTATTAGCTGTTGTATAAAACAGCATTTATAATTCGAAGTAATGTTTAATGCATGGAGTATATTGCTCAAAGGTTTCCCTGTATTTCTCTGTTGTCAAGTTGACTTAAAGCAGATTCACATTCGTTACGCTCACCAACACCCGTTTTCGATGAGCACACATTAAAGTTTGAAATATAGTACTTATGTCCCATTCTTAATAGGTTTGTCTAAAATTATCCATTTTCATCAATAAAAATGTAATGGAATATCTATGGCGTATCAACCTTTGTTGCCTTATATGCAACAATAAATATGTCGCCTATCGTATCTTTGAAATCTACTGTAATGATAATTCTGAGAATCAAAATCTTTAGAGCGTTATCAGTGCAAAATACTTGTTTAACAGCAAGTTTAAGACTGCGTAAGGATGGGGAAGGGGGGAGTATTACAAAAAACATAAACACACTGGATGTTTTATTTCTCCTAACCTGATAGATAAAAATGTAAACAATTTATACTCGTTTTGTAGAAATCGGATACCATTTATGAATATGTAAATATAATTTTAGTATTTTGAACTATATTGTAGTTTTTTTTGGAAAATAAATAAATAAATAAAAAGGTCTTGTTCGTAAGAGTTTATGTTTCACTTTGCTTACATTCACGCGAAATATTCTCTGAACTATAAAATAAAGATGGAAATAATAAGTAGCAAAATTGTGCAGTGAGAAATCCAGTTTTTAAACCAATATTTTGTTTTTACATAGTTCTTATAGTTTTCAAGTAATCGTCTTGTCATGTTAAAGAAGATGAAAAATTTCCTTTTTTTAGAATTTGTAATGTTTATGTCTCGAAAACTATGAACAGTAATTCAATAAAAAAAATCTGATGTGAGCTGCACATGACTTTCCCTGCAGATTCAAATTAATGTTCTTTTATATCTTTAATGCTTCATTAAATTGAGTTTAATGGCACAAAATAGAACGCTTAATTATTTGAAATGCCGCTGAATTTGCACTTTTAATTCAATTTCCGTTTTTATTTGGTAACTGAACGTATTTTCAAAGGCGGTGTACCAAAAATACGAAAATCTAAAATATCCCAAGAACGGCTAGTCACAGAATAATAGGGTAAATCTTTCTCTTTTCAGCTTTAAAAATTGCGTATAAAACTAGCATTTAATTGATACATTTGAACATACGTATTCTTTTATTTTAGACTTTTACGATTTTTGCGGGTCATTTCGCAAAAGAAAAAGCAGTTTCTTTTTTGCGAATCCTACCAAAATCTAATTAGCACCAGGGTAACTTACAAGCAAGTCACTTATCTACCAAATTTTATGAAATTTGGTCAATTGGTTTTGTAGATAATGTGGACACATGCGATTTTTGCTGGCCATTTCGCAAAAAAGGTCAGGTTCTTTTATTCCGAATTGTACCAAAATCTAATCAGGTCGTTCCGCAAGTGACATATTCATAAAATTTTATGAAATTTGGTCAATTAGTTTTTGAGTTAGAGTGGATAGATCCGTTGCACAGATAGACACACACACAGACGTCACGCTAAAATAGTTTTGTAGTGTTCTAGACGTCGCAAAACGTGGACGTCCCATAGCGCAATTTTATAAGACGTCCCATAGCGCAATTTTATAAGAATCTTGATCTAGTTTTACAATATGTTTTTAACACTTTACAACATAGATGAAAAGTGTTTAATAATTTGTTCAGTCTGACTGTCTGTCTGTTCGTTCGCGCGATAACTGCATCAAAAATGACTTTATCGAAATTAAATTAAGTATGTTGTTGAGACTGTTCGTGGGACATGTGGGTAAGGAAATGAATAATATCACCCAATTAGTTTTGGATTGTACCCGGGTTGAAAAAATGAAATACATTGAACCCTATGGGACCTAATTTTTGAAACATTTTTCAGACAATGTTAAAAGTCACAAATTGTAGTAAATATTCAAATTATTCCATAAAATATATAAAAATCTGATGTGAGCAACACATGACTTTCCTTATATAATGTAATGAATTTACTACTTTTACAGTAAAAAAATAGGTTTTTCTTATAGTAGATACTAATATTCTTTCCAAGATATTGAACTTTCGACAATTAGTCGTCATTTTCATTGATTTAGCGTCATTTTTATCCATTTGGCGAGATTTTCATTAATTTGGCAACATTTCAAAAAAGTCGCCAAGTTGGCGACATTCCGCCAAATTCGTCGCCAAAATCTCGCCAAGCGTTATGCACTAAGAAAAAAGTTATTCTTACAGCAGATAAATGACTATTGGCGTTCAAATACAAAAGTATTATTCAAAGTATATTTTTTCATGAATGGAATGAGCTAGATCCACGAGAATGATGTCACTCAATTTATCGCATGGTATTACATATGAAAAGTGAACATGTTTCTCAATAGGAATTTTTTTTTATGTGACTTTTTCATAATTTGTTTGAAAAATGTACAATATCTCGAGAACGGTTCATGTTAGCGCTCTAAAATTTATGTCAATCGTTTTCTAATGAAAAATTACATAAGAAATGTCTATTTGCGTAACTTTATTAGCGGTTTTGATTTTTTGACGATTTTTTTAAAATTTCATTCGAAAATTTAGGGGGGTTCTGAACATTCGATTACGTATAAAAACAATAGGCTTCCAGTGTTTACGGATTGTGATTTTTGTACCAAATTTGGTTCGAATCGGTCCATTCGTTCGTCAGTTATCGTCTCCACAGACTCACTGACACACACACACACACACACACATACTTTCACACACACACACACACACAGACATCACTTCAAAAATGTTTGATTCGTGATCAGGGATACTTGAAACGTGCTCTCCCGTCGAAAACTCGAATTCGAATTTTCGACCCCATCACAATACTTTCCTTATACATTATGTATATAAGGAAAGTAAAAAAATTCAGCAAAATAGGTTCGGTTTTTTTTTTAAATAAAAATTAAAATAATACTTACACTCATATAATATGAAAAAATCACGTGACACACTTCAAAATAAAATATGACATCCATCTTTTTTCCCAGAGTCAAAATCGTGATTCTTAAAGTTCTTATAAATCTGTTGAATCTGTCCGCTTTATTTTTGTATATTTTCTGTGCATCTATATTCTGCGCCTTCGCAATTACAATATTTTTGAGTTTGTAAGAGACATTCTGTAGTTTCCCAAAAGGACACTAAATGGCAGCACTCAACCAGACTTAAGAGCATTTGTTTTGTTTACAAATTAGTCGAGTTCGAAATGGCGTTTAAAGCAAGTAGCCAACTTGTTTGAAATATATAGCTAATCCTAGCTATGCTTTGTAACAGATTTGTATTTTTTTGTATTATTAAATGTTGCGATGTTTTGTGAAGAAGTCTTAAATGGCGAGTGAGTGTTTTCCTAATCTCATCACCAGAAAAAGCCTTATAAGTTTAAATTATTATCAAACTTGATTATTTCTGCAAAGAAGCCTAATTTTAATGAATGCAGAATGTAAACAACAAACGATTGTAAGATGAGTTGTGTAAGAATCGCTAATTATTTAACTGTGAGGTCTGGAATAAAAGTGTATGAATGAAATATTCACTGATTTTGCATAGAAAGCTAGACAGTTTATATTTCGATGACGTCATTTGAATAAAGTTCATTTTTTTCGATAAAGTTTTAAATGTTTAAATAAAATACATTGTTGTAGTTCTGTGATAATTAAAAAGAATATCACCGCTGAATGTAGCGCATTTTAAGGATTTAAATAAAATTGCATTTCAGTTGTACAGTGTTTCATAATCAATGCTTTATGCATGATTGATCCTCCTTGTTTTTATATAGGTTATAGTAGGGATTTTTTTTGAGCTTGTCAATTTTCAAGCACTCCGTCATTACTTGCTAGCTTAAAACTAAACTTATACATACTATTTGCAAATATTTCTCTTAAAATATTCTATTCTATGAAATTTTAGGAACGCGGGAGCGTAGCGTTTTGCGTTTCCAAGCTGACAAGTGTATATTAGACTTGACTGGAGCGTATATTAGACGTGACTGTAGCGTATATTAGACGTGACTGTAGCGTATATTAGACGTGACTGTAGCGTACATTAGACGTATATTAAAAGTGTATATTAGACGTAGTCCGTAGCTGGCAAGTTTAGACGTGACGAGACAAACTCCAATTTTCAAAGGTCTGTAGTTCAGTTCCCAATATAGCTAAAAACTTTCTGTAATATTACAACGAATCTGAAACAAAAAATTTCGATCGCACACGGAAAACAGAACTATAAAATGGTACTTTTACAATTTTTGACATGGGTATATTTTACTCACCTTTAACGGACCTAAAGCCTTAATAACTGAACCGATTTTAATCAATAATGCCTCATTTTATGTATTCTGGTGGGAAGTACATAGTTTTCTTTTAAACTTGAAAGTGCATTTATTTAGAATACTTTCAAACTGGAAGACACATTTGATTTAAAATAATAAAAATGAAAAAAAAAACGTGAATAAATGGTGCTTGGCGGTAACGTATGACAAAGTAAAATTTGCAATACTGCTGTATCATTTTTGAGTAGTCACGTTAGCAAATGCTATTACAAAAAGCATTGAAATCTCTCAAAAACACCACTTTCTAGTAAAATACACCCCGTCTAATACAGAAAACAAAAACTTGCTTATAAAAAAATTATGAAATCTCAACATGGTTTGCTCCAAGTTCCCCTAGGGCCGAAAGAGAGCTGTGTTTTCAGGTTTAGGGTACTCTGCTGAAAGATCCTAACCGTCTTTCAAATCACACCTGCGCCTTTTTAGTCGTAGTCAATTAAAAGAAATGACTACAGTTAAACAGGGATACATCTGATACGGGAAGGATTAGAATCTTTCAGCAGGGTACCTTAGATCTTTTGGTATTGCGGGAACTTGGCGCAAACCATTTTGAGATTTCATAAATTTTAATTGGTAGGCGATTTTTGTTCTTTATATCTGGCTTGGAGTTTTTACCATGAAGTGGTGCTTTTGTGATATATATATATATATATATATATATATATATATATATATATATATATATATATATATATACATACACGTATATATATATACGTATATATATATATATATATAACTGATATTTGTAAAAATTGCAGCACCATGAAGGACTCATGCGATTGAGCTGTAACTTACAGCAAATGCAAATTGGGATGTGCTATGCAAATTATTAGAATTTCAGCTTCACCACGCATGCGTGGGCTGAACAGCACCCTCTGAACTGCTGTTTTAGCCGTACAAACTGTGGAGTCTATGGTTGTCTGCCAGCGGTAAACGATCATGAGAAGTCACTTCGTCTCTGCGACGCCAAAGGGGTCATATGGGCAAGTTACGGAGTTTAAACGGGGGAGAACGATCGGTCTTCGTGAAGGGGTTTTTCTTATCGTGCAATAGCATCTCTAGAACGCAATGTCTAGAACGTAATCTCTAGAACACTATTTCTAGAACGCAATACCACAACATTGATGCGAGAGCGAAAGCAGTAGACTGAAGAGAACCGGACGAGTTGAAAATCCGGCAGTGGACGACGAAATGTTGCGTCAGCACGCTCTGATAGATACTTCATCCGCATGGCAGTGATAGACCGCACAGCTTCATTTTCACAGTTGGCAGAACGTTGGAGCACTGCTACAAATGTGTCATTGTCTGCTCCGACAATTCGTTGGCGTCTGCTGCACCGTGGACTGCGTACGATAATTCCTTTGTACAGGATTTCCCTGACGCAAAACCATCGACGCCTGTGGTTACAATGAGCTCATTAGCATAGATAATGGCGTGCCGATTGGCAACAATCATCTTTTCCCGATGAATCCCGCTTTAATTTGGCGCACAGTGGTGGCAGCATCCACGTTAAACGCTATAGCAGTGAACGCCACCGTCAGGAGTGCGTTATCTAACGTCATACTCGACAAACACCAAGCATGATAATCTGGGGCGCCATTGGGTATCTTGGACAATCTCAGCTGCTAAGAATTGTGAGTAATCTCAACAGCAACCAGTACATCAGAGAAGTTCTGGAGCTCGAAGTCGTACCCTTTCTTCAACGCATTCCTGGAGCTATATTTCAACAGGACAATGCCCGTTCACATGTTGCTAGGAATACAACAGTAAGACTTCTTTTCAGCACAACAGATACGTCTTCTTTCTTGCCCTGCATATTCACCGGATATGTCGTCTATTGAACATGTCTGGGATTTCGTCAGTTGGCGTCTCGCTCGTGATTCTCGTCCCCTAGTTAATACAGCTGAGCTTTGGCTTCGGATAGAAGCAATTTGGAATGCTCTTCCTCAGGCACAAATTCAAAATATGTTTGATTCGATGCCACGTCGTATAGAAGCACTTATTGCAGCTCATGGTGGCATTACCAAATACTGATTTTCGACATGTAATATTATTTTTTTGCTTTGTAATTTCAATCGTTTAATTGTATCAATATAGGCCATTTGTGAAAAAATTTCATTTAATTCCGATTATTCCTTCATGGTGTTTCTAATTACATATATATATAATTAGAAACACCATGTATGTGTGTGTGTGTATACACACACACACACACACACACACACACACACACACACATATATATATATATATATATATATATATATATATATATATATATATATATATATATATATATATATATATATATATATATATATTATTTGTGGGGTTTTTTTGCGTGTGTATGTGTTCTTTTCTCGTTATGCAAATTTACGTTCAAGCGTAAATCTAACAAAAAATAATAAAATATCCTGATTTTTTTTTGTGGACGAAGAAAATTTTGAAACCTAAAATCTTAGAAACATCTTTGTTTGCAAATAAATTTAGTTGGTTTCGGATATAAATTGAAACATCATTAAAGAACAGTGCATTTTCCAGAACAAACTTACTGCGAATAAAAAGGTGTATTGTGAATATTTTAAGTTTAAAAAACCTTTTCTGTTCACGATATTTCCTGATTTGAACCCGGGAGTGTTATAGATACTTTTTGCCTTCTTTTGTAGAAGACATAATTATAGAAATGAATTCAACATTTACGAAACAGATAAAAATGTTACCTGATATATTGCAATATTATATTCTATTATTTAATGGTGAATATAATAATGGCAAAACAGAAATTGTGTAAAAATCATCTGCTTTTATAATAAACTAACTATTGAGTATGGGTGGATATGAGAAGTATTTTATTTCTACCAAATCGTCAAATTATTTTCCCTAAATCGTTGAATATTTTGCAGATCAACCAAACTTTGCACCAAACGATTTATTTTTCTGTAGAATCAATCTATTGTTATGGTACTTTGTGATGTTAGTTAGATCGTGGGGTATTTATTTCATAAAGAAACATTTTTGTGAGGAAGGGGGAAAATGTGATGATATATGAGATAAATATTTCCCCGTGAAAGATACTTTTTTATCCCTACATAATTCATTTCCGCGAGCTAAAGCACCTGTAACAATACGGCTTAATGATTGCTTTACATTTGTAGTGAGATTTTGTTTATGAAAACATGAAAAAGCGGTTAAGAACATTCCTCAAGCCCCGTTTTGGAATTTTAATACGCATAAAAACATTTCTGTTCTGCAGTTATTAATAAAAAAAATCGAAAATGTTCTGTGATTCTAAATTTTCTTCTTTTTACCTTTCTTAATAATGTTATTTCGTTCTTGAAACCGGTTGATACCTCATTCCAAGCTTTATATGTTCTTGTCTAACAAAGCATTTGTTTTTAAGATGCTTTTCTCTTGCAGACAGAATAAAACAATTGCTATATTTAAAGTTTTCAATTTTAAGCGGACCTTTTCGTCAGTCTAATTTCACAAATGTAATACTAATTCACTGGGGTCTGGTTCAACTCGACTTTTTCATACCAGAATCTACTTTTAATAGTTTTTTCCAAATTTTACATGAACAATTTTGAAAATTCGGTATGATGGGTCCAAATGATTACAATATTATAGTTATGCCGTTCACTTTAAAAGGTTTGAAAATTTTTTTTGATTGATACCATATTTGACAATATACCACCCGGGGGCGGTGAACTTGCCTTTTCTGCTGTGGTGGGGGGGGGATAATGCCGTCACAAACAAAATAGTTGTATCGCGGCTATTTTTCACAACAAAGATTGAAGCTACGAAGTCTCTGATCATAAGCCATAAATAAAATTTTTTATGCATGATTATCTCCAATTTTGTCCTATGCTGTCATGTTAGAAAAAAAAATCAAATAAATTTCGAAGTTTTCGTTCGAATTTAAAAAAAAATCTTTCTAGTTCTAGATCTGTTGATAACAAAGCCGGATATAAAGTTTCATGCAAATCAATTAATATTTGTGGCCGCTATCGTTTGCACAAGAAATCGACAACGGATATACACAGCCAGACAGACAGACTGATAAACAGATAGACGGACATCACAAAAAAATATAAAAAATAATCAAAACGTCTTCAGGAGGTTCTAAAACATATATTGGCATCAACATCTCGAAATCGAAATTTTCGTGAAAACAATGCATTCTCAATACTACGTATGAGAAAGTAAAAAATTTCATTAATAGATAGCGGTGCAAATAAAGCAAAAAATGTCAATTATGAAACATTCTTGAGGAAACATCCAGGCAGAGATCGAGATAACGCCCCTATACGCGTATTTCACGCTATAAAATAAGAAAATACATTTTGAACATTAGGTAAGGCGTATTTTTACGTATTGATTTTGTAGCAAAGAAAAAAAAACCACCAATCACGATATTTACAGGTCACGGAAGCCCCGAAAAAGTCATAAAAATGGAAATCGGTCACGGATTTTCCGAAAATGTTAAAAATTTGAAAACACACTAATTTTGAGATAGGAGTTTTCTCATTCTTCTCGTAATCCCTTTCCGCGCGATTGTGAAAACCACAGTCGCAAACGACCATTTTCACTGCTCCATGCAAGTGCAGACATGCCGATTACTATTGGTTTTCCATAGTTTCTACGGGAAACATCCTCATACCACAGATTACGAAATTTGCATCGTTTCGATTACGGAATTTACATTGTTTCGATTACGACATTTGCATAGTTTCCTATGGGAAAATTGCCTTTCTGACTAGGACAATGCAAATTTACGGCCGCATTCACGGTGATGCCAATCCAATCAACGTAACAATGAGAATTTACGGCAGCGTGTAATGCAATTAAATTAAAATCACGATCGCTGTGAGAAACCCAGACGAATTTTCGAACTTTTCAGAGTACCATAGTCGGTCGTAGATCCGAGCCAGCTAAGAATATCAAAACAAAAACATAAAGGCTGTGGTCGCCACCGGGGAGATGCTAGGACAGGTAAAACAAAGCCATTTTGCCTGTCATCAGAGCGAGGGGATATAGATTCCTGGAAGTAAGATAGGGGGATCTGATCATCTTTTGATGCTGGGAAAAATTCCAAAGTCATATGGGAGGGTGGTCCCCTAATCACGATGGTATGGGATGACAGTAGGATATATAAGAATAGGACGCGTTCCACAGGGAGACGCCTCACGATTCACCAAGGAGAACGATCGCACGGAGAGCAGCGAACGATGACTACACTATCTCACATGCCTCATGCCAGTCTGGTATTGGTGTAGGTTTTTACGGTTAATTTTTCATCTAGCTACGGTTAATCTTTTACGGTTAATTTTTCATCTAGCTCTTTTATTTGGTACAGCCATTTTTTTAATATGACGAACTCCAAATTTGATGAATTTTGATGTTTAAGCAAATTTAAATATCTTGGAACTCAAAAGAGTTAGATATTTGAAATAAAAACTATTTCTGGCCTTGAAGTGGTCTATATTTCATGCCATTGTAAAGTTTGCGCAACTGCAACTTGAGTTGCTGAAATTTAGCATTGAAATTCAGCATCAGTTTAACTAAAAATGCAGTTTTTAGGCTTTTTAAAAATAATGCAGGGAACAATTTTAAATCTTCAAATTTTCACCATATCTTTTCCTACTCCCAATGTCTTAGCTGGAGAAATTTCAAGAGTAAGAACTTTCTCCTTGTTATTTTATTAAGTCTTAAACATGGCGACTTTTTCAAATTTATAAATATTTAAACCTTAATATCTCTGGTGGAGAAACCAGGAAAAATCTAAAACTTGCAAAGAATCAAGTACTATATAATAACTAATAATAGTAAAAATTTGGAGTTTGAGACTTTTCTGGTTTTATAGATGTGGAGTTAGGAGCAAGTCTTAAAATCTTGTGTTTATTTATTTATAGGGCATGCATAACTTTGTTACAAATTTTATCTTTCTTTATCTTAAATCTGTCTTTTATCTATCTTTTATCTTAAATTTATTCTTATTATTAATCCTGCAAATCACGAAAATTATGAATTATAAATAATTGAAAATCATGAATTATTGTTATTAATGAAAATTTATGTAACATTTCAGCTTTAAAATTCAAAGTTAAAAAAGAAATGAATCATGATCAAAAATAGCGAAATTGGCTGAAAGTAGCTAAACGTAACAACCCTGGTTTGTATTTGAAAGAAGAAAAGAAAGGTAACATGCATATATAAAATAGCGCCATTTTCAAATTGTTACTACTACTTGTTGCAGAATGTTATGACAATTCTGAACTGAGAAGTATGAATCAGCTCATATAATTTCTCCCAGTTTTACACAGTTTTTAATGGTGAGTAGATGTATTCGATGTCTTATGCTGTTTAATTATATAAAAAAAAATGATATTTAAAGTTCATAAAAATGGAATGTTCTACTGGCAAATTTATTAAAGAGGATAGCCATGAGCATATTTATGGTAAAATTAGCAAGGATTTTACTAATTTTGGGAATTTCAGTCAAGTTGATAAAACACTGCTGAAGTTAAGAATAGGTACAGATCACTGGAAAACTGTTTGTAAATATCACGAGAAAAAGTTTATTAATAAGTATAATCATCTTTTTAGACAGATGTGTTGTGATCCTTTGAGTTATCACACTGGATCAAAGAAAGAGGACTACAAAGGTGGTTATTGTGAAATTACGTTGGAACATTTAAAGAAAAACAGACAGCATCATGTGCACCTTGTTCCAGGAAAACCTTTATGCCCTAAGTGTTATAAAATACATTTTTGGCTAACAAAAGTGTAGACATTCATGAAAAAAACTGAAGAAGTGTTTATTTCAGAAGAGATTAGTTTAAGTGAAGTTGATGCAGTTTGTTTTGTACTGGATATTTCACCAGTATCAAAAATTAAACGATTAAGACCAGAAAACAATAAATAGCTTTAATATGCAAAACAAAGTAAATTTCAAAGGAGCTGTGTAAGAAATTGGAACATTCATTTACAAAAGACCAAGTAGATAATGAAGAAGGTTAATCTATTTTGTGTAATGAATATACTAATTGAATTGACAAAAAAAAAATGCAAGATAGCCAGTAATGAACAAAAAGTAAAGATTATCAGTTTAATGCCTAGCTGTTGGTCTAAATCAAAAATATGCAAAAAGATGCAGGTTTTTGAATCCTTGGTTAGGATCAAAGGAATCTTACTTAAACTTATATTAAAAGAATAACCTACATTTTTGTTTCAACGGAGGAAGTGAAATTAAATGAGAATGTGTTGAAACCTAGATTTGAAAAATGCAAATTTGTACCTCAAACGAGAGAAAAGGACAGATTTTTCCCTCTCAGTAAATCCGTAATAAGATGTTATTAAACATCTATATATTTGGAATATGTAGATATTCCAGTAGTAACTTGTATTTATGATAAACAGTAGTGGCGTACTGAAATGTTAAATATGTGTTTTGGAAATGAAGACCTATATCTGCAATCTTCAAGCCACCAGGTCCAAGAATTTTTATCTAAAAGGCACCCGATGCATAATGGGTTCCTCCATCAAAAGTACTGAAAAAACACACGCCTTTGGAAATTCATACACCTACATAACAAAGTCACCATATTACTGACAAACTCTGTAAAGAAATATCACGACTGTACAATGACTATTTTTAATAAAAGATATCAAACTTTATGAATAAGTGAAAATTTAGATTTGTTGCTCTTAGGACTTACTCATCGCTCCATATCAATAAAACCAGAAAAGTCTCAAACTCCAAATTTTTACTACAATTAGTTATTATGTAGTACTTGATTCTCTGTAAGTTTCAGATTTTTTCCGTTTTCCCCACCAGAGATATTAAGGCTTACATATTTGTAAATTTGAAATTGCAGCCATGTTTGGGACTTTAGAAAAAAAAAGGAGTAAATTCTCAGTATTGAAATTTATCCAACTAAGACATTAGGAGAGAGGTAAGATATGGTGAAAATTTGAAGATTTAAAATTGTTCCCTTCATTATTTTAAAAAAGTCTAAAAACTGCATTTTTAGCTAAATTGATGCTGAATTTCAACGCTAAATTTCAGCCACTCAGGTTTCGGTTACACAAGCTTTTCACTGGTATGAAATGTAGGCAACTTTAATAGTTTTTATTTCAAGTATCTAACCCTTTTGAGTTCCAAGATATTTAAATTTGCTTGAATATTAAAATTCATCAAATTTGGAGCCCGCCATGTTGAAAATATGACTGTACCAAAAAACCGAGCTATGAAAAATTTTTAAAAATCGTTTTTCATCTGCTGAAATATGTAGGAACATTTGTGCAAAATATAAAAATTTTCAAAAATGGTCATGCAACCAAATATTATTTTTTTGGGTGGTTTTAGATGGAATGACCCTCTACTCTTTTGTTCTTTCCAAGATATTAAACTTTTATCAGTTCGTCGTCATTTTCATTAAATTAGAGTCATTTTTGTCAATTTGACGTCATTTTCGTAATTTGGCAACATTAAAAAAAGTCGGCAAGTTGGCGACATTTCGCCAACTTCGTCGTCAAAATCTCGCCAAGTGTTATGTATAGAGAAATATATTGTTCTTATAATAGATAAATGACTATTGTCGTCCAAATACAAAAGTATTACCCAAAGTATTTTTTCTCATGAATAGAACGAGTTAGATCCACAAGAAGGATGTCACCCAATTTAACGTATGATATTACATATAAAAAGTGAACATATTTCACAATAGGTAATATACCGCCCATCCAATTTGCTGCTCTAAGTCCTCGGACGAGTCGGGTGGGCTGGGCTTTCGACAATAGGTAATATATTATTTTGCTTTAAGTGATTTTTTGATAAATTTATTTGAAAAATGTGCAATATCTCAAGAACGATTCATGCTAGAGTTCTAAAGTTTGTGTCAATAGTTTTCTAATGAAACATTACATTAGAAATAACTATATACGTAACTTTATCAAAGGCTTTGATTTTTTGATGAGTTTTTAAAAATTGTACTCTAAAATTTAGGGGAGTTCTGAACATTCGATTGCGTTTAAAAACAATAAGATTCCAGTATTCACGTATTGGAAATTTTGTACTAATTTCGTTCAAATCGCCCCATTCGATCGTGAAATATCGTCTCTAGACTCACTGACACACACACACACACAGACACCCCCTCAGAATCGTTTGATTCGTGTTCAAGGATGCTTGATACGTGCTCTCCGCTCGAATTTTCGGCCCCGTCACAATACTTTCTTTATACATTATACTGTGTGTATAAGGAAAGTAAAAAGCGAGTACAACTCTATAACGGGTGTTGGACGAGTAATGTTCAAAATTCAAAAATTAAAATCTAAATTTAGACTTTATAGATATTCCGAATCTCAAGTTTTTCTCTTAAGATGAGTACATTATTATGGCGGGCCCAGGACGAGCTAGCCCAATGATATATGTCTAACCTTTCCTACTGTATGTATGTCCAGAAATTGAGTAGAAATCGGTATTAGTTACTACTTAAAAAAAAAAAGTCTATAAAAAATATTGTTTCTGGGATTTCTGTATTCCAGAGCCCATCCACTTTCCTCGAGGTCTGACTGGGTAACCGGGTAGACTACGACATATCACGCGACCGGATCGTGATATGACGTCGTCTACAACCATCCAACTTCTTGTATATGGGCCCTAATCCACCAGGCTCTGGTTAATAGCACTAATTAGCCCCGATCTGCGAATTAGGAAACTAACGACCCTTAAGACTCAATATTGTGGGAGCTGGGTCAGTACAAACAGCACCTACTGACTCCACCACCCACAACTTGTGAACTTAATTTCAAAATGCCCAAGAGACATAAATTTAACATGTTTACTCTCAAAAATGTATCAGCAAAAACACCAGGTTCAAGATTTAAAGGAGTTCCCAGTTTAGGAGAATTAATCCTAAATGATATACAGTGAGTAAAGTAAAATATGCAGACACAAATAAACAGGCTCATTTTTAACACAAACTTAAATATTGATTTATTTTTAGATTTTTCAAAGAATTCAACATTTGCATTTTAACTTTCAATTATAAATAAAACTTCAGAGCTTCACTTATTAGGCACATTCAACAATGCTCTGGTAAAAATATATATGTTGCATAACAAGTATTCAATTTATTTATAATCATACGATCTTAAATCTTTCCAAATTTAACTTTAAATATTTTAATATGAGCCATTTTTGTAATTAAATTTAATTTCATCATGCCAGTGCCATTTCGGAAACATTGTTTCCGGAAAAAGAAAATTTACCTTGATACAAGATTAACAAATTTTTGGAGCTCCGTTTCGCATCAAAATATCACGGGTTTTTAGCTGGTAATTCAAAAAGTTCACAGGGCGAAACCAACGTAGATTCCAAAATCTTTAGAACCCGAACTTCCGTATACAATGCCTCGAATTGAACAAAACCGTCATTCTACGCTCTCAATTTCCAGAGTCGTCATCGGAAATGTTCCTGGAATGGAAAAAAATATAATTTAGAATAGATTTGCATCAGGATAATTAATGAAAGGTTCCAGGCTCCTCTTCTTCAGCTCCAGATGAACGGCAAGCCATTTTGGCCAAAGCCTTTTGTCTAAAAATTAGACAAAACTTTCGATGCGACCTTTCAGTCGAAATGTTCCAGCACCAAGAGCGCGAAAAATGGGTCCTCTGAGCCCACGCAAGTTCTCCTTCGCAAAAATGCGCCTCTTCCTGATTGGACGGCGCGCTCACATAGCAACTACACATCCAATACGTCACGCTCCACGGCCCGACACTAAGTCTAGACAATCCAACGCTTTCTCGACGAAATGCGCTTTTTAACGTAATTTCAATGGAAACAAGTGTTAGTAAAAACACTGTACTGGCACGAACGGAGAGAAGGATGTTTCTCTCGCAGAAAATACAAAAAGGCTCATGGCGCAGAATTGCGACATGACAGCTCTCCCCTTCCGGGAGGCAAAAATTTTCAGAACACAGTGAGGAAAATTTTTCTCTCACTCAAAAACACAAAATTTACAAGGAGTTTTAGGAACCTGTAAGTGTAAAATAATTTAATACAAAATTTTGGGCGAGAAAAGTGCGATCGTTCACCTCTCTCAAAAGCAACAACACTGTAGATCTGAATGACTGGCCAAGCCACTCATCACCACAGGTAAAGTCCAAAAGAAAACCAAAAGGATGACAAGGCGTCACCACATCTTAAAGGAACCTTTACAAAAATTCACATTTATTACACTAAAATTCAAAAGAAAATTTGTCAAGGCAATTTGCCTGACAACACACTATCTCAATCATCTACATTGAGATCAACCAGGTGATATGAAAAATAAAATATGATATGATATGAATTTACAAAACTTAACAATATAAACAATTCAAAAATTTAACATTTGTCACTTTCAAACACACAAGTGACACAAAACAATTATTTTTAATTTTCATCAAAAGGTTAAATATTTTGAAAATTAATTTCTAAATTAAATTTGTCATATTCAGGAAATGAGATTCTTCACTCATTCAAAAATGTCTCACTTTTTGAGAACAAAGTCACTTCAATATTTCCATTTTTCAATTTCAATTTTTCATTTCAAAACTTTCATTAAAATCTTAACTTTCACATTAAATTACTTTCAAATTCAACATATTAACTTTAAATTACATTTATCTTCAATTTTTCACCCTTTCATCATTTATTCAACAATTTTAACATTAACTTTAATTCAACTTATTTTGTCATTAAAACAATTCAGAATTTTCTTATTCTGACACCCTTTCATAAATTACTTTAAATTATTCATTTATATTTACATTATTTAATTTATCTTAAAATTTTCATTTACTTTACTTTTAACAACTTTCACTCTGAAATAACTCAACAAGTGACAACTTCATGTCACAAAAGAAAAATTTACATTTATATACATTTGTCTACTGAGAGAGAGAAAAGGAGAGAAATTTCTCCTGAAATTCACGTCAGTTATGTAAAAGAGCAGGAACACATCTAAAGAGCAAACTCGGCGGGGACTAACGAGTTGCCAACAAAAAAGGGAGTGTAGAAAAAGGGAAAAAAAATACTCGCGTGCAGGAAGCGATTGCAGCAGAAACAGGACGCCAGGACACGCCTCAGAAGCACGGATATCATCAACCATTTTTGGGCAGCTTGCGCTGATCCCAACATCATCATCATCTTCTTCATCATCATCATCCTCATAGCTTCACCAGTTTCCCACCTGGCCAAACACAACCCTCCTAGGTAGGCTCGGAGCAAGTTGTCGTCCAGGACTCCAGTCCTGCCACAAAAGTTCGGACAATTAATTTGCTAAGCTGCATCTTCATCTGTGATCCAATGTGAATATGTCCATGTTTGCGTCCACCAGCCAGCTTTCAGAAAAAGGGGTTGCAGCATAAAAATATGATGTCTAACTGAAATTTGTGTAGATGTTTGAAAACTGCTGGTCAAAAAAAAACAACAATGTGAAATGGAATTTCAAGAGAACAGAATTTCAACAACACATCAGCCAAAAATTTCACCTCTCTCAGCAACAAAGTTTCAAAACATTTTCCAAAAGAGATCATTTACTTTTGATCTTCAAAACATTTAATTTCATTAAATTTTCAAAAATTTTCAAATTCAAACTTTTCATTTTCAAATTCAAATTACTTAAATTATTTCAATTACTTTATATACTTCATATTTACTTTCAATTTTATTTTAATAAATCATTTACTTTTCATTATTTATTTATATATTTTTTTCTTCAATATTCAAAATTTTCCTCCTTTTTACTTAGGGGAACAACAAATTTACCAACACCATTTTAATTATTTTCATTAATGAACTTAAACAAATAATCAAACATTCTTTTACATTACAACACATCAATATAATCAAAGTCAATCAAGACAGGACTCTCGAAAAAATTTTAAAGTCCAAGGAGAGTCAGTTAACAAAATTACTAATTAACAAAATTACTTATTATTTAAATTATAATATAAACATTCATAAATTATGGTTCACAAAATCAATTACTTATTTACTTTTTTTAACTTAATGCAAGATTTCCAATAAATTTTAAAATCACAACAATTTTTCCATAAATTCTATTTTAAAAGACAATATTGAAATATAAAACTTAAACAAGTATAAACTTTAACTTAAAATGAAATCTTTTCTTGCCAAATTTAATTTCTGTAAAATTGTGAACTCAACCAAAATTTAATATTGTGAAAATCTTTGACCATATCTAAGATTATAAGGTGTACGTGTATTTCTGTTTGTCATATAATAATGATTTTGGTGTGGTGTATAATTATTTCTATAGTTGTTATTGTAAATGATTCTTCCATTTCCTCTATTATCAAAGTTATTTGAATTATTTCTCTGAACATATTGTTGATTTTGATTTGTACGACAATTTGATCTAGTATGAACAGCATTTTCATTTACCCTTTTATTTGGCAAATTAAATCTTACTCGTTTCACAGTTTTTTTGTTTTGAGATTTATCTCCAGATCTTGTCAAACAAGATTTTAGTTTCACAGAGTCTTTCTCAGCGGTGATCACAGGAGTAAGTTTATTTGTCTTAGAGTTCAATTTTTGACTTTCATGAGTTTGTTTTGAAAATCTTTGCAATTCCTCTCTTCTTGGAGGTAAAAGAGTCAGTCTGTTCACATGAACCAGTTGTTCATTTTTGGGATTCATTACATGTCTGATTAAGAAATTCACTGCAGATGTTTGTTTTATCACTTTAAAAGGACCTTTATTAAAAGAGCTCAGTTTTCTTGACTGGCCTTGAGGTAAAAAGGGAGTGTAAAGATACACTAAATCACCAACTTTTATATTGGGCATCTTTGCTTTCTTATGCTGTTGTAAAATTTGTGAATTTTCAGCTTTTTCTAAGTTACTTTTTACTACATCATATGTTCTTTTAAGTCTGAATCTCATGTCTTCTCCATAATCATATGTTGATTCATATGTCGGAGGTTTAAATCCAGTGATCAAAGTATTTGGAACTGTTAAATCTCTACCATAGAGTAAATACGCAGGCGATTCACCCGTAGAAGCATGTATGGCATTTCTATGTGCTAATAAAGCAAAATGTATCAGATTGTCCCAATTATCTTTATCGTTATATGCAATATTTTTCAAGGATCTGATCAAAGTACCATTTAATCTTTCAACACAACCGTCTACAGATGGCATGTAGGCAGTAGTAGTATTCTTTATTATTCCTAATTTCTTATAAAAACATCTTGCTGTTCTAGAAACAAAATTCGTTCCTTGATCCGAGACGATGAATTTAGGTATACCATGCTGAGCCATGTAGTGCTCTAAGCAACTTAAAATGTCTTCAGTTTTTATTGAAGCCAAGGGATATGCTTCAGGCCATCTTGTAAAATAGTCAGTTATGACTAATATGAATTTATTTCCAGATCTTGATATAGGTAATGGTCCGACACAATCCATGGCGATACGCTCAAATGGGTATGTGGACTTTGAAAACCTTTGTATGGGTGCTTTGTTATTTCTAAAGCCACGATTTACCACACAAATTTCACATGATGATACATAATTATGGGTTTGGGAATACATTCCCTGCCAAAAGTATTTTCTACTAACAGAAGCTAAAGTTCTTCTAAATCCACAATGAGCATAAGTGGGGCAGTCATGATGTAACCATAAAATTTCAGACACAAGTTCTTGTGGAACAACAACTCTTTCTTGTTCTTGATGTCTACGCTTTGGGTGTTTGTGAGTACACCACAGGATATCATCTTTTCTAAAAAATACCAAAGTTTGTGGGTAAGGTTTTATGTTTTTATCTAAGAGATCTATAATTTTATTGCACCTTGGATCAGATTTCTGAGCATTCTTAATTCTTATGAGCAAGGTAGGACAAGTAAATGTTTGTTCCAATTGACCAATTTGTATGTTATTTTCATTTTGCATTTCACTTTCATTATTATTAACAGCACAAATTTCATTTTCTTCATTTGTATTTGCTGGATTCAAATTGATTTCTGATTCTTTTCTATTGCTACTATTAGTATTGTTTACATAACTTTGATTTTCATTATTGAAACTTGGTAAATTCTGATTTGCATTCTGAAAATTTTGATTAACATTGTTTATCACTTTGTATTGTGATACATATCTCTGTGGAACATTGTCAATAGTATTTGTACATTCATCTACATTTCTTGACATATAATCAGCAACAACATTTGCTTTTCCTGGTTTATGTACTATTTGATAATCAAATTGTGATAAGGATGCAATCCATCTAGCCAATCTAGATGTAGGATCTTTTAATTTAAATACGAATGTTAGTGACTTCTGGTCACAAAAAATTGTGAAAGGTTTTCCAATTAAATAATGTTTATAATAGTTTGTAGCCCAAACAACAGCTAATGCTTCTCTTTCGACAACACTGTATTTACATTCTGCTTCACTAAGCTTTCTGCTTGCGTAAGATATTGGATGCAAAATTTTATTCTCATCTTCTTGAGACAAATAGCTACCTAAAGAGTGATTTGATGCGTCTGTATGCAAAATAAATGGTTTTCTAAAATCTGGAAGGGTCAAAATTGGTTTTGACAAAAGTTTTCCTTTCAAAATTTCAAAAGATTTTTGAGCTTCATTAGTCCAAATAAATTTCTTTTTGCTTTCATTATTCTTAGTTTTCAATAATTCTGTTAATGGCAAGGTCAGTTCTGCATAATCTTTTATGAATTTTCTATAGAATCCAGTGAGTCCAAGAAATTGTCTCACATTCTTAATTGATTTAGGGATTTTGAATTTCTCTACAACTTCCAAATTATGAGTATCAGGTTGTACTTTTCCATTTGATACCAAAAATCCAAGATACTTAATTGTTTTTCTGAAGAAATGGCATTTGCTTGGTTTCAATTTAAGACCATGTTTACTTAATCTTACAAAAATCTCTTCTAGTTTTTTCAAATGTTCTTCGAATGTTCTTGAAGCAACTATTATGTCATCTATATAAATTCCAGATATGCCAGCCAGCACCAGAGACATCAGTCTCTGAAAGGATGCAGGCGCATTCTTAAGACCAAATGGGGTTCTGGTCCATTCAAAGTGGCCATCAGGTGTTGAAAAAGAAGTCTTCGGATAATCATCAGGATGTAAACACAATTGGTAAAATCCACTGGTTAGGTCCAGGGTAGAAAAATACAAGGCTCCAGACAAGTTATCGATTAATTCCGATATGTTCGGAATAGGATAATTCTCAACAATAGTGATCTTATTGAGCTTTCGAAAATCCGCTACCAAACGGTAACTTCCATCAGGTTTCTTAACAAAAAGCACTGGAGTATTGTAAGGTGATGTACTGCGCTGAATGATTTTTGCATCAAGGAGTTCGTTTACCTGGCGTGAAAGTTCTTTCTGTAAATTGTGTGGAATGCGGTATGGCTTCTGTCTAACAGGTATGTTAGATTCAAGATTAATTTCGTGCAAAATAGTGTCACATCCAGACAATTCTTTCATATTTTTAGCAAAAACATGTTTATATTTACTTAGTAATTCTAAAAGCAAAGATTTTTGTGCATAGTTCATATGTTTCAAATCAAAATCTCCTCCCCATGCATCAAATGTTTCATTTTCTTCAATACAGTTTTCAATGTCAACTCTATTATTTATGTCAATATCAGATTCATGGATGTTTTCAAAAGTTCCCAATTTCATTCCTTTGTTAATGTAAACAATTTTTTCAGATGGGTTTGCAACTTTAGCATACAAAAAGTCATTTTCAGGAATTTTGTGGATACTTCTGGCTACAAAAATTTTGTTTGCAGAAAATTCTTTATTATTGATAGGTTCAAGCAAAATTGTCGTGTCTTTTTCAATTTTGTAATTTCTTTTTAATTTAATAAAAGTTTCCGAAAATGGTTTTAGAACACATTTGTTGAAAGCTTTGGCAATCCCTATTGCCTGATTTTGTTGTGAACTTCCTTCATCATGTTTATCACAATCTGTCTGAGATATTTCATTGTTACTGGTATTGTCTTTTGTCAAAAATCTGTCTGTATATACATTGTCATTCATCTGTCTTTCATATAAATCATTTTCACATTCATAATTTGACCTTTCATTTCCATTTGCATCAAAAACTCTAAAATCAACGTCTCTAAATTCATTGTGAAAATTGTTTTGTTCAAATAAATATTCATTATTACATCTATTTTCATAATTTCTTGAAAATTTTGTGTCTTTGGATCTATAATCTACATCATTTGTAAAATTGTAATTTCTTCTGTCAAAATCATGGCTTATTGCATAACTCTCGTCTGGTTTAAATTGTACATAATCAGAAATCACAGTAAAGCTTTGTGATTCGGTAAATTCAGTAAAGGGAATACTACAGTACAAAAAATTCACACGTTTATGTCTATAAGTAATTGTCACTTGTTTCTCATGTAAAAATGTACTTCCTAAAATCATGTTGTACCTTCCTGGGGTAGGTGTATTTAAAATGCAGCATTCAATCACATCTCTTTCATTTCCAATGATCATGGGAAAAGAAGCTTTTCTCTCAACTAAAATATTTTGACTTCCAATTCCTCTCAGAATAGTGGATGTATGCTTTAATTGTACTTTTCTCGGATTGATTTTGTGTAAAGCATCACTATAGATAATGTTTATAGAACTTCCAGTGTCGATTAGTGCATTTAGTGTGACATCTTCAACAAAAACCTGAATAATAGGAAAATTGTTTTGGCAAGGAGTCTCGCTTTCAGTCATGTAACTAACTTCAGAATTTCGTCTATTAACTAATGGAGATTGAAAATTTTGTCTTCTGAAATTCTGTCTTCCGAATTGTCTTCTATTACCAAATCTACTATTAAAGTATCTGTTATTTCTTCTATATCCAAAATTATTGAAGTTTTGTGATTTATAATTATCAAGGGAATTTCTAAAATTCGAAAAATATCTTCTTTGGACATTTGGATTTCTATATGAACTGTTACGAAAAGGTCTTCTAAAGAATAAGGAATTTTTCCTTGGAGAATAATTTTGATATGGACTTTTAACGTACCACTCTTCTTCCTGTGAGGCAACTGGAATTCTTCTTTGACTGAAACGGTTTCTACTTTCAGATCTCCTGGATGGTGTTGAGGTTCTGAAAGATGTTGATGGTTTATGTTTCTTCTTTACTGGAATATCTTCCCAATCTTCTTCTTCCAATTCATTTTCCTTGTATCTGCTTGTAGAGGGCGTATCCAAGAAGGAATCTTCAAAACTGGAATTGCTCTTTTCCAGATCTTCTCTTATTTCATTCAGTCTTTTCTTCCTTTTCTCTGAATTTTCACTAAATTTTCTTCTTAATTTCTCAAATTCTTTCTTCTTTAAATTTAATTCATTCTTCAACTCTTCAATTTCCTGTTTAGTGTCTTTTTCAATTCTCACTGTATTTATGTCCTCTGTCATTTCTTCCAGCTCTTCATTCTGTACTTCTTCTTCCAGAATGGCTATTTCTTTCGCAGCTTCAAATGACTGTGGATTTGCAGATAAGACGGCTTTCGAATGCTAATCTTCAACCCTTTCTTGAATGAGTTGATCAAAATAGCAGTTCTCAAGGAATCTTCATTATCAGACACAACATCTTGCGGAAAGGCAACATATGATTCAGCTTCTATGCGATTTGCATAATCACGAACACTTTCCCCTGTCATTTGTTTACAGTTTACCAGGGAAGCGACATTTTTGGCAATATTTTCTTTTTTTATAAAATTGTCCTTGAGTGTATTCACTAATTCTGAAAAATTCGTGCTTTGGTTTAGTTTCGGGATGGATTTTATCAGTCTTTCTGCCCTACCAGACAATTTCAACTTCAGAACGAAAATTTTGTCTTTATTAGACCACTCGGCATGTTCAGCAACCAGAAGAAATTTCTCCAAAAATTCGTGAAAAGATTCATTTGCATTGCCAGCAAAACTTGGAATGGATCCAAGGAACTGTGATCCAATTCCGACCTTCACTTTGTTAGAGTCTCTGACAGCGGAAGCTGATCTGCCAGAATTTGGAGAAAGTCGTGGCGGAGACACCGAAGGCACACGGTTTCGTGAACCAGGTTGTGTAGAGGAGTCACTACTCCTGCTTGCTCTCGTATTTTTAGATTTAGGCATTTTTTTTTTTCACAAGGTTTTTCACCAAATAGATTCAAATTTATCACGAAACACAGTTTATTGTGGAAAAATGATTTCACTTTCACCAATATGTGATCAACAAGAGAATCTGACTTGATCCATTGAGTAACACAGTTCTTGTGAAGAGCAAGTCAGAAACACAATATTTGTGAAGTTGCCAGCACTTTTGCAACCAGCAAAATAATTTGTATGTGAAGATAATGTCAGAAAACACCCACTGAATTCTGTGTGATAATGCAGTGTCCAGCCAAGTAATAGTAGGAAAAACAACAATATTGTATGTGAATGTGCCAACAACTCTGATTTTTATAACTATCAGTAAGCCCAAAACACTGATGACTGTGGCCACTGATTATGATATTTGTATGTGATAAATGCCAGTAATTCTGATATACAATCAGTGTATGTGAATCTGTCAACTCAAGCTTGTATTGATAATACAGTGTCGAGTCAAGTTAGTGTTGGACGACTAATCACCTCTGTCAACATAGGTGAGCAACCAATTGTATGTGAAACATGTCAAAGAAAAAAAAATTTTTCCTTTTCTTTTTAATATATTTGCATTAGCACAGCAACAAGAGACCAATATGTGTGCACTTAAGTTAATGTATGTGTTCTTGAAATTTTTAAATTTACTTTTTCCACATAAAATTTTGTGTGTATGACATATGAATTTGAGAAATATATGCAACAAATATTTTTCAATTACACATATAATCAGGTGCATATGGGCTTCTGTGCTTTTTGCACTTTCAACTTTATGACACATAAACAAAAATTTTCATGCCCATTAAACTCAAATATTTTGCACCACAAAATAATTTTCCACTTACTTCGACATGTTATTACTGCAATATATAATCACAATAAAAAATTTGCACTTTTTCATAAATTTATACTTCACTCACTGTAATACTCTGGGAAAGGGATACGGCACCAATTTGTGGGAGCTGGGTCAGTACAAACAGCACCTACTGACTCCACCACCCACAACTTGTGAACTTAATTTCAAAATGCCCAAGAGACATAAATTTAACATGTTTACTCTCAAAAATGTATCAGCAAAAACACCAGGTTCAAGATTTAAAGGAGTTCCCAGTTTAGGAGAATTAATCCTAAATGATATACAGTGAGTAAAGTAAAATATGCAGACACAAATAAACAGGCTCATTTTTAACACAAACTTAAATATTGATTTATTTTTAGATTTTTCAAAGAATTCAACATTTGCATTTTAACTTTCAATTATAAATAAAACTTCAGAGCTTCACTTATTAGGCACATTCAACAATGCTCTGGTAAAAATATATATGTTGCATAACAAGTATTCAATTTATTTATAATCATACGATCTTAAATCTTTCCAAATTTAACTTTAAATATTTTAATATGAGCCATTTTTGTAATTAAATTTAATTTCATCATGCCAGTGCCATTTCGGAAACATTGTTTCCGGAAAAAGAAAATTTACCTTGATACAAGATTAACAAATTTTTGGAGCTCCGTTTCGCATCAAAATATCACGGGTTTTTAGCTGGTAATTCAAAAAGTTCACAGGGCGAAACACGTAGATTCCAAAATCTTTAGAACCCGAACTTCCGTATACAATGCCTCGAATTGAACAAAACCGTCATTCTACGCTCTCAATTTCCAGAGTCGTCATCGGAAATGTTCCTGGAATGGAAAAAAATATAATTTAGAATAGATTTGCATCAGGATAATTAATGAAAGGTTCCAGGCTCCTCTTCTTCAGCCCCAGATGAACGGCAAGCCATTTTGGCCAAAGCCTTTTGTCTAAAAATTAGACAAAACTTTCGATGCGACCTTTCAGTCGAAATGTTCCAGCACCAAGAGCGCGAAAAATGGGTCCTCTGAGCCCACGCAAGTTCTCCTTCGCAAAAATGCGCCTCTTCCTGATTGGACGGCGCGCTCACATAGCAACTACACATCCAATACGTCACGCTCCACGGCCCGACACTAAGTCTAGACAATCCAACGCTTTCTCGACGAAATGCGCTTTTTAACGTAATTTCAATGGAAACAAGTGTTAGTAAAAACACTGTACTGGCACGAACGGAGAGAAGGATGTTTCTCTCGCAGAAAATACAAAAAGGCTCATGGCGCAGAATTGCGACATGACAATATGAATAAGTAGTTCATAATTTATAAATTATTACTAGTGCATGTTAAAAAAATTCTGCTAGATATGCATTTTTGTATTTTTGAATTTCAAAATTTCATTTTTTTCATTGCACGAAAACAATGCATCAATTTACACTATAAAATTTACACACACACACGTATAATATAATGGACGTATTTAGGTGTGTATGCCAGCGAAAACTCCGTTTTCGCAACACTTAAAATGTTACCAAGTTGGACATATTCCCGAAAAATTCGCAACTAAAACTTTTACCAAATGTTACAGACGAAAAATAGGTTATTCTTATAGTACTCGTAGATTCTTATATTCTTTCCAAGATATTGAATTTTCGTCAATTAGTCGTCATTTTCATTGATTTAGCGTCATTTTCATTAATTTGGCGACTTTTTTATTAATTTGGCGACAAAAGTCGAGTTGGTGACATTCCGCCAAATTCGTTGCCAAAATCTCGCCAAGCGTTAAAGATGGAGAAATACGTTATTCATATAGCAGATAAATGACTATTGGCGCCCAACTACAAAAGTATTCCCAGAGTATCTTTTCAAATTTCATTCGAATCGCTCCATTCGTTCCCCAGATATCGTTTCCAGACATCACCTCAAAAATGTTTGATTCGTGTTCAGGGATGCTTGAAACGTGCCCTCCCGTCGAAAACTAGAATTCAAATTTTCGACCTCGTTCAATCGTTCGACCCCTCGACTTTCCTTATACAATATACATACTATGTATATAAGGAAAGTAATAGTTACAACTTATTTCTTTAAGGGTGTTAATTTCCCTATGTTTGACATGCTTAAATGCTAGTATAAACATTTCCATCAATTTAAAATTTTAATCTTTATATATTCAATTTTTTTTCTGGAAGATAAAGTAAAATAATTAAATTACTAAACGAGCACGTCGAAAGGGATTTGAAGTATGTGTCGCATCTGTTACTCAAGACAGCCTTTAACCAAATGCTGCGATGCGAAAGATACATTCCATTAATTCCAAACAAACTTAAAGACGCTCATCAAAATCTTTTCAGTAAATATGACTTAATGCTCAGACTTGTGTAATGAGAATTTTGCTATGAGACAACGGGCCATTTGTTTCAGAATTTAAAATGAACGGTATTTGGAATGCGACGTCCGCTTTAACGACGCTATTTATGACGTGCTATTAAAATAGTAATATTTTATCTGAAAATTTCACTCAAATCTGAATTATTTTACCCAACAAAATGGCCTTAACTGTTTTGTAATATTTTATCCATTTTGTTGAGTAAAATGATTGGCAATTAAAAGTATAATGCATTTTTGAAGGTTTCTCATTTAAAATGTATAAAAATGAGAATATAACGTTTAATCATTATTCCATGAATTTAAAATATGTGTGGGTTGCCCTGCAGTGTTTACGATGAAATTTTGCATTAAGGCCATTTTATGAAAAATAATAATATGCATATGTATTTTGTTGCAGTGTTTTTTTTTTTGAATAAATTTGTTTTAAAATATTTTTATGTATGATATTTAAATATCCTCCCCCTAGTTAAATGCAATTAGTTACAGTATGCTACAGTATTAGTTACAAATGCAATTAGTTATGTTACAGTATGCTTCCCCCCTCCCATACCATCCGAAAAAAGATACTCAAAATATCAGAATGTCAAAAATAGTCGTTTATATAGTGGTATTAGTATTCGTAATTTTAAAATGGTTTCGAAGTTTCTTCTTCCCAACTTCAAAGCGGATTTGTCAGAACGAAATATGTGATGCAATTAAGTAGGCGTCAAATGCAAGTAGCGATATAAAGTAGCGCGATTTGTATATTTTGAGCACTATCTATAATAACAAAGAAGATATCTGAGCATCAAATGAAAAGTGGAATTTAAGTTGCTTTTGCAGATGGGGGGGGGGGGGGGGGAGGACTGTGGAAGTCTTTGGAGTTTGTGGAGTGTCATATAATATACCGTCCATGTTTTTTAACGTGTAATAACTTTCAAATATTTATTTTAAAGCGTAAATAATACATAATTCAGTATTTACAGAGATGTGCAAGACGTAATATTTTCCTAGAATGTATTTAAACGTCTTCTTATTGTCTCCATAGAATATAACGTCCCCTTATCGTTCTCTTTGAAAGGGACATATCTCTTTGGGGTGAATTTTATACCACCCATATTAGGAACAATGATCTTTAAAAAATTTTTGTTAATTTTTGATCAAATGTTGTAAATATAAAATTCTATCACGACTTTTGAATAATCTATCAAAATACAAAATTTCATAGCGACACGTAAAAGTTTTCATTACTATACGTTTTTACATTTGGCAAATACACATATGAGCATATATACAGGGTTCCTAAGAAAGTACTTAAGCACCTCAATAAATTTGTAAGGAAATTTCCATAAGTGTACACGTTAGGTGTATCAATAGTAAAATGACCATTGCTGATCGAATAAAAATGATTGCACTGCCCCCTAGATGATAATTTAAAAAGTTAGGATCACGAACTCGGCAACAATGTGAGATAGAAGATAACTGCCAATTACAAATTTGGAGTATTGAGTAATTAATAGGAATCGATTGTATATTCATTCTAGTGTTCAAATGTGTATTGTCTCTGAAGGAGGGCATTCTGCACAGGTTGTACATTAGATTTCTGTTCATGTAAGTTTCATGCTAGCTTCCTGTTCCTGTTAGTTACCTGTTCATGTAAGTTTCATATTAGCTTTCTGTTCATGTAAGTTTCATGCTAGCTTCCTGTTCCTGTTAGTTCCCTGTTCATGTAAGTTTCATATTAGCTTTCTGTTCATGTAAGTTTCATGCTAGCTTCCTGTTCCTGTTAGTTCCCTGTTCATGTAAGTTTCATATTAGCTTTCTGTTCATGTAAGTTTCATGCTAGCTTCCTGTTCCTGTTAGTTCCCTGTTCATGTAAGTTTCATATTAGCTTTCTGTTCATGTAAGTTTCATGCTAGCTTCCTGTTCCTGTAAGTTTTATGCTATCTTTCTGTTCATATAAGTTTCATGTTAGCTTTCTGTTCATCTAAGTTTTATGTTAGCTTTCTGTTCATATAAGTTTTATGTTAGCGTTCTGTTCATGCAAGTTTCATGTTAGCTTCCTGTTCATGTAAGTTTCATGTTAGCTTCTTGTTCATGTAAGTTTCATGTTAGCTTTATGTAAGTTTCATGTAGGTTTCATGTTAGCGTTCTGTTCATGCAAGTTTCATGTTAGCTTTCTATTCATGTAAGTTTCATGTTGGCTTTCTGTTCATGTAAGTTTAGTGTTAGCTTTATGTTCATGTAAGTTTCATGCTAGCTTCCTGTTCATGTAAGTTTCATGTTAGGTTTCTGATCATATAAGTTTTAAGTTAGGTTTCTGATAAGTTTTAAGTTAGCTTTCTATTCATGTAAGTTTTATGTTAGGTTTCTAATCATATAAGTTTTATGTTAGCTTTCTGTTCATGTAAGTTTTATGTTAGCTTTTTGTTCATGTAAGTTTCATGCTAGCTTTCTTTTAGTTCTTCTAAATTTCATGCTAACTTCCAGTTCATGTAAGTTTCATGTTAGGTTTCTGTTCATATAAGTTTTATGTTAGCTTTCTGCTCACGTAAGTTTCATGTTAGCTTTCTGTTCACGTAAGTTTCATGTTAGCTTTTTTTCATATTTATGGTGTCATTATTGAATAGAAAAGCCATTTGTGAATATCCGTATTGTCTCAAATAAATGTCTTTCAATTCCTATTTATTAGATGTTCTACAAATTTTTAATTAGCTTTATTCGTCTATTTCGTTTTCTTGTCGATTTCATCATCTTAACTTTTTAAATTCTCAGCTAGGGATGCTGCAATCAATTCCAATTGATTGTCATCTTACTTAGATAGACCTAAAGTGTAAATTCGTCGACATTTCCTTATAAAGCTATTGTGAAGCGTAAAGCTAACATGAACTCTGCATATACATAGAAGAAGATCGTTTCAAATAGGTCGAAACGTTGTCTGTCAGAAAATGTACTTCTGTCACAATCTTGTATTTGTAAATGGAAAGTTTATAAAGTGCAGTCCTTCAGAATATTTTTTGCGAAATGCCCTCTTTCAAACTCAATATCATTGAAAATTTTCTTATTTCAGACATAACTACTAAAAAAATTACACTTGTAAGCACAGATTTTGGCACATGGAACGTTTATTGCGTTTTTGACGTGACTTTTTACGCTAAATTCAAATATGCAATCATATTTCTTCCATCATCCACAATTTTTGTACAATGAGATTTTTTATTATTGCTTTTTCGGAAATGTAGGTATATTTTCCTGGTGATAACAAATGTGTGTATAATAATATTATAACTAATCCCAAACATAGTATGGTTACAAACAATTTAACATTATGAAGGCATTATCTATATGTGTTCCGAAAACCGGAAGTGAATGAACTGGAGGTTAATACCGCACAGTGAGGTCTTACCTGTACTACTTCATCCTACACATGTTATAGTAGAAGGTGAATTGGAACATGATTTAGCTACCAAAATTGAAAATGAAGAACAAGATGACCACACAAGTTTGAAGAAAGTGCATCTTCATGTGCACCCCCATCTGTTAACTCAAGGAAAATTAAACGATCTTATTCGGGATTTGAAATTGTCAAAAAACAAAAAAATTACAGGACGAACTCTTGGATTCTAGGCTGAAAATCTGGACTCTCCTGCAGAATGACACAAAAGTGTGTTTTTGTCGCAATCGGCTGAAAGAGTTTCAAGATTTTTATTCTGCAGAAGATGAGTTAGTGCACTGTCCCAATATTTGCATTGTGCTGAATGTCCTTGATCACGAAATAACAACAGAGTAGGGACTCTTCATTGACTTTTCGAAACGTAGTTTGAAGGCCGTTCTTTTGCCCAATGGGAACCAATTTCCTTCTGTGCCGTTAGCTTATGCAACTAATATGAAGAAAACATACAAAAATATGCAATCCTGTTGGAAAAAATTCAGTATAAGTATTTATTGTTGGACCACATGTAACGATTTAAAAGTGATTGCGTTGTTAATGGGTTTGTAGCTCGGTTATGCAAAATTTTGTTGTTTCTTGTGCGAATGGGACAGCAGGGACAAAAAACATTATTATCTAAAGAAGGAATGAACAAAGCGTGAATTACGGACTCTTGAACAGAAAAATGTTGTACATCTCCCACCAGCGAACTGTACGATTCTTCTACCTCCCTTTCATTTAAAGTTAGGGCTTTTCAAAAACTTTCAAGTCAATGGATAAAGATGGTGATGGGTTTCTTATCTAAAGGAAACATTTCCTCGTGGAAGCGATGCTTAAATAAAGGAAGAGATTTTTGTGAGTCCACAAATAAAAGCTTTGATTGCAGATGGCAAATGTAAAAATCTGTTACGGTAAATAGAGAAATCATTATGGTTAAAGAATTGTGAATTTTTATTTTCAAAATTTTAAAGCCCCGAACTACCGTATTGTTGTCTGTGAACTTTTACAATCATGCAAATATATGGGCTGTAATATGTCCCTTAAAATGCATTTCTTAGCATCCCATCTGGATTTCTTTCCTGACAATCTGGGTGCCGGCAGTGATGACCATGGAGATCGTTTCCATCAAGACATCTCTGCTATGAAAAAGAGGTACCAGGGAAAATGTAGTGCAAAAATGCTTCCTGATTACTATTGGATGCTGAAGAGAGATGTTCCAAATGCTAAACACGGAAACGAATTGTGGTGCACAAAAAATATAAATTATTAAATGCAAAGCGCGTTTTTACTTCAGCATAAACATTTGTTTAAATTATCTAAACCATAGCCGAATATCGTTAATCATTAAAACATATTCCGTTGTGTGCCGCTTAACTCAACTTATTAATCTTCAGTGCGAGCTCCTAGAATAGAAACATTAGCAATTAACATACTACCATAATTAATTGCACCATTTTAACTTTAAAATAGTTTATTAACAACATAGATTACTTATTAAATTAATTACAACAATTATCCATATCATTGAGGTGGAGAGAGCAAATGCGAGACCAGTTAATTAAAAATGCCTAAAATGCATTGATGACCTTCAACAATTATTGATATGAACACGTACCTTCTAGTCTGTCTTTGGACTTTGTCACCAACTCGTACTTAATGGCCGTCATATTTGTACTGGAAACAACTCGCGGTAAGGTACTCCCACTCATACTCGCCGATCATATCGTACTGTCGTCTAAGTGTTAATTTCGAACAACTGGAACAACTGTACTGGAACAACTTTGTTCTCGAACAACTGTATATCAGCACATTGTCGTTCTTCATTGCCTCCGTTCTTACTTACCAGTCGTCGTGAATTCTGTCGTAGACGTTATCGTCTGCAATGCATGTCAATTAGCGTGAAAAACCCAGAACACACGACAGACCCGAAGGCTTACTGTAGTTTGATGTGTGGCCGGATGTCAATTCTCGTTGTTGTTGAAACCCAGACCGTCCGACCTACCAGAAAGGTGTAAGGTAACTGATTGGACGGTCGGGAAGTGCCACCCAATTTAGACCGGAACCCAGTGGGGGAGGCATCCACAGGGACCGTACCCTCCTTCCCCTACCACCAACCTCTCGGAAGGACTTTCGGACCCACATGTTTAACGTGATCTCACTCCGCATGAACACGGCGGCAGTTTTTGGCAGTGGCTGGAATCGAACCCGGGCCTACCGAGTGCAACTCCAGCGCGCTAACCAATGGGCTACCGCGCCCTCGGATGTCAATTCTCGTGTAGTAGTTCTGTATATCTCTTTAGTACCTTTTTGGTTTCCGCCTCTTTTGCATGAAGTCTGATACACCTCTTGTCGCTCTGATTGGCCGACCTTAGGGCAATACGACCAGACATCTTGAACATTGGTTAACATCTTTAACCACCCTCGTGGCTGCACTTTGGCCTCCAAGGTTTATTGCCTACTTTGACCTTTTGGGTTAGGGTACCATAAAATTGGCGTCCTTAAATCTAATGCTGTTGTTAAATATTACATACATCGGAAATACACACATAAAACTGTCTCCGCTAAATCTCTCTCAAATCTAGTCTCACAGAAATCAACAACTGTTACCTATTAGATAAGTTCAATAGTGTTCTGAATATATGTAAATATACACATTTCTTTCGAAAGGGGTGTCAGAACAAAACTGTGGGTGATGTTAAAAAAAATTACCTACAATTTTGAATTCAGCTTGCGAAATTCTATTAAGATCAGGCATTTTCCCCCGTGTACTAAGAGAAAGTTTTATTTTGCTTACCAGTGTTATTAACTGGCGTGTGGCTTAACTCGACTTTCTCATATACCAGAATTCATCGTTTAGTAGATTTTTGTTTTAATTTTACGAGAAAATTAAAAAAAAAAGTTGGTATTGTGGATTTAAATGATTACAATTATAGAGTATTATCCTTCACTTTAAAGAGCTTGAAAAAATCTTTTGATTGATAAAATACTTGACAATGTATCCCGGGGGGGATTCTTCCCTGGAGTGGTATGACATCACGAACAAAAATTTTGTATCGAGGCAATCTTTCACAACAAGAGAGATCAATCATGCATAAAGCATTGATTATGAAACACTTTCCAACTTCAGTGCAATTTTATACAAACATCTCTAAAATGCGATACATTCTTCGGTAATATTTTTAAAGTTATCACAATACTACATTAATTTATTATATTGAAACTTCATCGAAGAAAATGAACTTCATTCAAATGACAGCATTGAAATAAAAATTGCCTGGTTTAAACATATCTAAAATGCGATACATTCTTCGGTGATATTTTTAAAATTATCAGAATACTGCAATAGTTTATTATATCTGAAAACTTCATCGAAAACAAATGAACTTTATTTAAATAACGTCATCGAAATATAAATCGCTTCTATATAAAATCAGCATTTCATTCATAAACATTCTTCCAATCGTTTCATTCATCCCAATAGTATAATAATTTATTTTATTTAAAAATTTGAAAAATTATTATCTACCATATTTATTTTAAAATGTGAAACCTTTCTTATATATAAAATAATTAACTCTTGGAAAGATATTTATTATATAATATATCTCTTTTTCCTTTCTATAGGATATAACGCGAGTCAGAATTGAATTGAATTTATTTATCTCCCTATATTAAATAATTTTTATTTAAAAAATTTCCTAACATATTTTACTGAAATTTTTTTTATATATTTTATGGGATAATTTGAATTTTTCCTAAAATTTTCGAAGCAATTTGTGAATTTTAAATTCGCCTAAAAATGTTTGAAACATTAGGTCCCATAGGGTTCAATGTATTTCGTTTTTTCAACCCGGGTTCAATAAAAAACTAATTGGGTGATATTATTCATTTATATTCCTATAGGTGCCACAGACCGTTTGAAAAACATAGTAAAATTTCATTTTGATAAAGCTATTTTTACGGCAGTTATCGTGCTAACGGGCCGACAGACAGACAGAATGAACAAAGTCATAAACACTTTCAACTATATTGTAAAGTGTTAATAATGATTGAAACTAATAAGTTTCGTGATTATTGAGTTATAAATAAATTCTATTGTGCCAAATTTTGTCCTATGCTGCCATGTTAAAAAAATATAAAATTTCGTATAAATTTCGAATAAAAGTTTTTCGCTCGAATTTCAAGAAATTCTATCGAGTTCTAGATTTTTTGATAACAAAACCGGATATACAGTGTCGTGAAAATCTATTAATATTTGTGGTCGCTATCATGTACACAAAAATCGATCACAGACAGACAGACGGACGGGCATTGCTCGAAATATAGATATTCAAAACGTATTCAGGAGGTCTTAAAACATATATTGGTATCAAAATCTCAAATTCAAAAATATTCGTGAAAACAATATTTTCTCTATGCTATATTACACAGTATGAGAAAGTAAAAATCTTACACTAGTTACTTGGAAACAATTTTAAGTATGCATAGCATCTGTTACCCTAACAGCCTTAATCGAATATTGCGAAGCTGAAGATACATTCCATTAATTCCAAGACAGACTTAAATGCTACTTATCAAAATCCTTTTAGTGAATATGACATACAACCCACGCTTTAAATGAGAGTTATGTCATAAGAAAATGGACCACATTTGTTTAAGAATATAAAATGAACGGTATTTGTCCCACTATCCGTTTTAGCAATGCAATTTACGGGAGTCGTTATTGAGTGTTATTAGAGAAGCTGCACACATTTTAACCATGTTGTCAGGTAAATGATGAGAGTTTTAGAAGCTTATATATTTTAGAAGATTTATAATTCAGTTTGAAATTATGATTATTTATTATATAATTGTTATCTATATCTCTAATGGGCCATATAGTGTTTTATTTAGGTGGGTGTACGTTAAAGATAGGAGTGTTAAATTTCTTGAAGAAATAACTTGTTTAGATTTAATTCTTCAAATTATCGTAAAGATAACTTTCTAAATAACACAATATGAAACAAACTTGTAACTGTACCAACAACACAGTATGAAACAAATTTGTAACTGTACCAACAACACAGTATGCAACAAATTTGTAACTGTACCAACAACACAGTATGAAACAAATTTGTAACTGTACCAACAACACAGTATGAAACAAATTTGTAACTGTACCAACAACACAGTGTGAAACAAATTTGTAACTGTACCAACAACACAGTGTGAAATAAATTTGTAACTGTACCAACAACACAGTATGAAACAAATTTGTAACTGTACCAACAACACAGTATGAAACAAATTTGTAACTGTACCAACAACACAGTATGAAACAAATTTGTAACTGTACCAACAACACAGTGTGAAACAAATTTGTAACTGTACCAACAACACAGTATGAAACAAATTTGTAACTGTACCAACAATACAGTATGAAACACATTTGTAACTGTACCAACAACACAGTATGAAACACATTTGTAACTGTACCAACAACACAGTATGAAACACATTTGTAACTGTACCAACAACACAGTATGAAACACATTTGTAACTGTACCAACAAGTTTCGTATGCAAAAGAAAATCCCAAATACTATCTTTTCCAGAACAAAAAGACTAAAATACCACATTCGCAAAAAATAGGTCAATGATAGCTTTATTAGAATAGACGTTAAATAAACGTAAATAGATGTTTTTTTGTACTGATGCCTTCTCATTTGCTTTTACTGGTGTGGTTGCTTTGTGTACTTTTTGTCCTGAAGAAAGAGATTGCGTTTTGCTGAAGTATATAGTATTTAAGAGTAGGACATGTCGTACCAGAATCCCTAAAAGCGATTTTCCGGTCAATTCTTTCGTTTTTCTATACCGAATATACTGGTACGAAACCAGATAATGTCGATACATGTGAAAATGCCCGTTTTTATGGTGTGCGATATTTCATATTTATTAAACTGTGATAACATTTATTAGACTGATGTCCTTTAAACTGCTGTCATATTTATTAAACTGCTGTCTTTTGTTCGCCCCAATTTTAAAGTCCTTAATAACAACGTAAGAATTCATGTTGTTCGTCGCGTCATTTTGTTGATAAAGTCAATCCATTCTTTTCAGCCTTTAATCAATTTAGGCTAACCATATTGTCAATTCATTTTGTTGGTTAGTGTTTGAGAGAAAAAAATATTTTTGAAAGTTTTATCTCTGTTATACTAATTCAAAGTCATAACGTTCATAGTTAATTTGTTCCTTATTATGCGACCAAAAATGATGAAACTCAATTCCGTCAATCGAAAATTATTGATATATCTTAAAATTCTGATTTTATCAGTTTTTTTTATCTTTTATTTTCCCTTTCTTATGTAATATTACATAATGAAATATAGTTTTTGCAATTATTATTTTTTGCATGAAATATGTTTGTAGTTTTATTGTGTTTAGTTGGTAAATGGTTTTTAAACGTGTGAAGATGGGTACTGCCGTTATTATTAACTTCTTAAAAAAATGATTTCATTGTTGCTTTTTGGTATGTTTGTGTTTAACTATAGAGATTCCCAAAAGCGGCATTCTTCCCGTGTATCCTCAATTTTTTTGTTTTTAGTTAACAATTGGCTTTTTAACGTGTCAAGATGGGTACTAACGTTATTAACTTTAAAAAAATTTTCATTTTATTGTTGCTTTTGATATGCTTGTGCTTAATTATAGAGTTTCCCCAAACTGGTATTCTTCCTGGGTATCCCCAAAATATATCACCATTATAGGGTTCCCCAAAACGTTATAAAAATTAAACTAGAGTATAAATTTTGTGTTTGACGTAAGGAATGTATATGTTCAGAGTACGTTACGAAAAATGTAAACATTTTGGACGCTTATATCTCCGAACCTAATAGATGAAAAAGCGAACAATTTATACTTATTTTGCCAGAAAATATGAATATATAAAAATAATTTCAATTTTAGTATTTTGAGAAGTTTTTTTTTCGATTTTTTTTTATCCCAGCGAGGTTTTCCTTAACTTTGTTTACACTCGAAATGTCTTTTAAACTATAAAAGGTAGTGTCACGAAATAAACTAGTGAATAGTCAAGCGCGCCAAAAAGGGGTGCAAAATATTTTATTTGGTCTTATATAAACTTTCCTTGTGAGTATGGTTAAAATTGCGTGCATTGCGATGTTTTCCTAGAATAACTTAAAAGAGTCAACTTATAAGAAAAGTAAATCATTGGTCATTGACTGCAATATTTAGCCTTTAAATTGCAATATTTATTTAGGCAACACTTAAAGATTATAACATACACTTACAAATAATACTTTATACTAAAACAACTCAATCTTTTACGAGGAGATGTGAGACTAAGCACTATTTACCGGAATATCTACAAAGATCTGCGCTCGACCCAGTTGTTACTCTATTTGGCTGGTGCGTACCTTATGTGTATCTTAACTGCTCTAGAGCAGTGTTTCACAACCGTCGTTAGCAATTATACCCGGCCGAGGCAGATTCTCCTGGAATTTGTCGGTTTAACTTTATAAGAATTTTTTAGGAATACATAATTCATAGTGGAAATATTCTAAGGAGAATAATATTCTTAAATGTGTCGAAAAGCTCAGAACCAGAACGCCTAAATAACAACTATTGTAGCAAATATCGGCGACTAACCCGCATTTAAATTTTAATATGAATAAGAGCCTGGCTAAGCTGACTTCTATGGTGAATTACAATGGATAAATATTTTTCTTTCTCAATACCGTTATTTTCTCCAAACTACCGTCATTAAAATTAATTTAATAATACAGTAATCCATTTTATGCTTAATAATATTAAAAATTTTGGTGATAAGAATAGAATATGTCATTGAAAATCGGCACACATTAATTTATTGATGCTGGCCTGAAGATATTACAGTGTGCTATACGATTTCATGAGTCCAGTAATTGATAACTTATTTAAATGAAATTTTATATTTGCAACATGCCACACCGTATACGTAAATGTACTAATGCGCTTTATGGCTATGCCATGATTAATTATTAATGCTTATTTAATGAATTAAAAAAAATAATTAGAAAGTTTGTTGGGATCGGGCTCTCGTTTTATTTAAAAAAAAATAATGTACCGGGCCGCGGTTTTAGAAAAGTTGAGAATCACTGCCTTAGAGATCACTGTTTTGACTTGGTGCACTTGGCACCAGAAAGCGAATTTGTTCGATTCGCATAATTTGGGGTTGACTTAGGGTACTACTTTTAAGTTTTCTCCATTCAGTCCTTATTTTTCGTCACAGCGAACAGTATTTATTTTTTCCTTTTCGTTTTCATCTCTTGAAGATTCACTTTAATCTGTTTATGCTTTCTTTCTTTAGGTAATCTTAATTTATTTTTATCTTGCTTCGAGGAAACACGCCTTCCTCGTGTTTGATCGGCCTTGTGGCTTAGGACCGGTCCTGATTGGACTCCCCCTTTTTGACGTGCCTTCTTTGCTTTAGGTTCGAAAGCGTGGGTTACGCCCATATAAACATAGTGCATCTTCAATGCATTGAAGTCATTACAAATTGGTGAATTTATGGGTCGTAAACATCGTTTTAGTGTAATATCAACCGTGCTGCTAAATCGTCTGAATACTTTGTTCAGCTTGTTTCACATCATGACGTATTATTTTCAATATATATATTGCTTTATTTGGTCTCACAGGTAGATGTAAACAGTAAGTGAGAAACAATTCAGTAAGAAATTCAGTCTCCAAATTAATGTTGCGTTTTACAAATTTTCTGTAGTTTTCGAGGACATGTTATGTTTTATTGAAGAAGATTGAAAATTTTCTGTTTTTAAAGTTTGTAATGTTTATTTTTCAAAAATCAAGGGTTAGCTATAAATCCAGTAATTTGTAGCCCTTTGAAAATCCTATAAGGATATAGAAATGAATTTTAGATCAGGGTACTTAGTTTTTAAAATATAATGGTTATAATTTCGGTATTTTGAACGATTTTGATTTTACAATATGCGTAGAATTAGAGCTACCGCCCTTTTTTTTACGAAACAATGCCACTTTTATAGATTGTGCTTTATCACTTTCTATGATGTTTTATCTAGTGTAGCAATCACGAAGATGAGTTAGCAGACATTCACTGATTGACAATGGGATTTTATTTTACTGTCACATAATTCACTGATTGACAGTGTGATTTTAATCACAGTGATAATTCAAATGTAACTTTTAACACTTTACAACATTGTTGAAAAGTGTTTATGACTTTGTTCATTCCGCCTGGCTGTCTATCTGTCTATCTGTCGGAGTTAAGAGGTTCTCGTAGTATTAGGAGCGTTATTTTTCCCCACCGGTATCATGACATGTATCGAAGAAATCATGTACTTTCCATACAATGTTTGTTCAGTCTGTCAGTCTGTCTGTCTGTCTGTCAGCACGGTAACTGCCGTAAAAATGACTTTATCAAAATGAAATTTTAGTATGTTGTTTAGACAGTCTGTGGGACCTATGGGTATATAAATAAATAATATCATCCAATTAGTTTTGGATTGAACCTGGGTTGAAAATATGAAATACATTGAATCCTATGCGACCTAATTTTTCAAACATTTTTTAAGCGGATTTAAAATTCACAAATTGCTTCGAAAGTTTTAGGAAATATTCAATTTATCCCATAAAATATATAAAACAAATTTCAGCAAAATATATTCAGTAATTTTTAAATAAAAATTAAAATAATAATTACACCTTTTATATGAAGAGATCACGTGACCCACTTCAAAATAAAATATGGCATCCATCTTGTGTTAAAATCGTGATTTTTAAAGTTCTTTTTAATTCATATTTAGTGTTGCATCCGTTCTAAAACCTCTTTATTTTTGCTTAAATTCTGTGCATCTATATACTGAAACAACGCAATTGCAATATGTTTGAGTTTAAATGATCATCCAACTTTGATTATTTTTACAACGAAGCCTAATTTTCACTTATGGAGAATGTAAATACTAAAAGAAATAGAATGAACTGTATAAGAATTGCTGCATTTCTTTAACGCAAAATTATTTAGCTCATGGAGTCTGCAATATGGCTGATATGAATGAAATATTCATTGATTTTACACAGAGAAGCAGACGATTTTTTCGATGAAGTTTAAGCATAGAGCTTAATTACTTTTCCTCCATGGTCTTAAGTTTTTAAATAAAATAGATTATTACAGTATTGTGGTAAATGAAATGAATGGAAAAAGGTTTATGAATGAAATGCTGCCTTTATAGAGAGAGTCAAGCGTGTTATATTTCGATGACGTCATTTGAATAAATTTCATTTGTTTTCGATGAAGTTTTCATTTGTAAAGAAAAAAAAAGAAAGAAAATATTGTAATTGCGATGTTTCAGAATGTAGATACGTAGAAATTAATCAAAAATAAAGTGGGTTTAGGATGCAAAGAACATTAAATATAAATTACAAAGAACTTTTAAAATCACGATTTTGACACAAGATGGATGGCATTGATCATATAAACTCAAATATATTGTAATTGCGTTGTTTCAAACTATAGAGTTACAGAAATTAAGCAAAAATAAAACGGTTTTCGGACGGATACAACACTAAATATAAATTAAAAAGAACTTTAAAAATTACGATTTTGACACAAGATTGATGCCATATTTTATTTTGGAGTGGGTCACGTGATCTCTTCATATAATACGGGTGTAATTATTATTTTAATTTTTATTTAAAAAATTACCCCGGATATAATCAGCTGAAAGTTTCTTCATATTTTTTTATGGGATAATTTGAATATTTCCAAAAATTTTCGAAACAATTTGTGAATTTTAACTCCGCTTAAAAAACATTTGAAAAATTGAGTTCCATAGGGTTCAATTTCTTTCATTTTTTTTAACCCGGGTAAAATCCGAAACTAATTGGGTGGTATAATTCATTTTCAATCCCATATGCTCCACAGACCGTCTCTACAACATGCTAAAATTTTATTTTGATAAAGTCATTTTTATGGTAGTTATCGTGCTAACAGGCAGGCTGACAGACAGAAAGAACAAAGTTATAAACACTTTACAACATAGTTGAAAATGTTAAAAAAAGAATGTATCGGGCCGCGGTCTCAGAAAGGTTGAGAATCACTGCTTTAGAGATCACTGTCTTTGACTTGGTGCACTTGGCACTAGAAAGCGAATTTTTGTTCGATTCCGCATCATTTGGAGTTGACTCAGAGTACTTCTTTGTAAGTTTTTACCATTCAGTCCTTATTTTTCGTCACAGCGAATATTATTTATTTTTTCCTTTTCGTCTTCACCTCTTGAATATTCCCTTTTATCTGTTTGTGCTTTCTTTCGATAGGTAATCTTAATTGACTTTTTACCTTGCTTCGAGGAAACACGCCTTCCTTGTGTTTGATCGGTGGACTCCCCCATTTTGACGTGGTTTCTTTACATCAGGTCCGAAAGTGTGCATTACGCCCATATAGACATAGTGCAACTTCAACGTGGTGAATTAATGGGTCGTAAACATCGTTCTAGTGTAATGTCAATCTTGGTGCCAAATCGTCTGAATACTTTGTTCAGCTTGTTTTACACCATGGCGTGCTATTTTCAATATATATATATATATTGCTTTATTTGGTCTCAATTGAAATTTTGTCTCAAAATCATTCAAATAATCCTTTTATTAAAATAATAATTATTTTACTAAAATGATTTTATTAAAATAATAATTATTTTACTAAAATGATTTTATTAAAATAATAATTATTTTATTTAAATAATCCTTTTATTAATTTATTTTTGCCTAAATTCTGTGCATCTACATACTGAAACAACGCAATTACAATATAATTGAGTTTAAATGATCATCCAACTTTGATTATTTCTACAACGAAGCTTAATTTTCACTTATGAAAAATGTAAATACCGAAAGATGTAGAATGAGTTGTATAAGATTTGCTGCATTTCTTTAACGCAAAATTATTTAGCTCATGGAGTCTGCAATATAGCTGATATGAATGAAATATTCATTGATTTTATACAGAGAAGTAGACGATTTTTTCGATGAAGTTTTAAGCATGGAGTTTAATTTCTTGTACCTCCATGGTCTTAAGTTTTAAATAAAATAAATTATTACAGTACTGTGATGAATGAAATGAATGGAGAAAAGTTTATGAATGAGATGCTGCCTTTATAGAGAGAGCCATATGTGTTATATTTCGATGACGTCATTTGAATAAATTTCATTTGTTTTCGATGAAGTTTTCAAATGTAATATATTATTGTAGTATTATGATAATTTTAAAAATATTACCGAGGAATGTATCGCATTTTACAGATCTTTGAACCAGGCAATTTATATTTCAATGTCATCATTTGAGTGAAGTTAATTTTTTTCGATTAAATTTTAAGTTTTCACATATAATAAATTAATGTAGTATTGCGATAATTAAAAAAATATTACGGAGGAATGTATCGCATTTTAGAGATGTTTAAATAAAATTACATTGAAGTTGGAAAGTGTTTCATAATCAATGCTTTATGCAGGATTGATCTTTCTTGTTTAATTTTGTCAGTGTTGAAGAAAAACTGCAAAATATCTCAGAACCTGTAGAAGATTGAAAATTTTCCGTTTTACAAGTTTGTAATGCTTATATGTTGAAAACCAAAAGTGCCAGCTATGAACTATAAGTAATATCTTCTAGTACTTTGAAAGCTCTACTAAGATATATAATTGGATTTCGAAATAGAAAAAATACTATGAAAGATTTTATTTACTCAAAACCATTTCGGTTCTTTCGGACTGGATCTACTGCCTATTTTATTTTAAAAATTTACCTTTAACAAAGTGTGAATTGTTGAAAAATCAAAAATACCATTATTAGTAACAGTTATAAGGTTTTCAAAAGTAAAAATGCTAAAATACCGCAATGTTTGTTACAATGTTTGTTCCTCCGGTATTGATTGTCTTACTTAAGAGTATGGCAAAACAAAAACATTATCAAAACAGCAGTGTTTAAAACCAGTCTTGAAGAATATTTAATAAAATTACCCCTACAGGCACTTTGATAATTTAGTTTACAAAAGGATGAAATGATACATTTTTATCCATTCACGGAAAATAATGATTATTTTAATAAAATAATTTTTATTTTAGTAAATGGATTATTTTAATAAATATTATTTTAATAAAATAATTATTATCTTAATAAAATAATTATTATTTTAATAAAATAATTATTATTTTAATAAAATAATTATTTTAATAAAAGAATTATTTTAATAAAATATTTATTATTTTAATCAAACAATTATTCTTTTAATAAAATAATTATTTTATTAAGATAAATATTATTTTAATGAGATAATTATTATTTTAATAAGATAATTATTATTTTAATAAGGTAATTATTATTTTAATAAAATAATTATTATTTTATTAAGATAATTATTATTTTAATAAAAGAATTATTTTAATAAAAGTATTATTATTTTAATAAAAGAATTATTTTAATAAAAGTATTATTATTTTAATAAAATAATTATTTTAATAAAATAATTATTTTAATAAAAGTATTATTATTTTAATAAAATAATTATTTTAATAAAATAATTATTTTAATAAAATAATTATTTTAATAAAAGTATTATTATTTTAATAAAATAATTATTGTTTTCATAAAAGAATTAATTTATTAAAATAATTAATTTATTAAAATAATTATTATTTTAATAAAGTAGTTTACGGAAAGTGATTTAAAATTTGTCACATCTGTTACCCAAACAGAATGTTGTGATGTCGGAGATAAATTCCATTAATTCTAAACAGACTTAAAAACACACACCGATCAAAATCTTTTCAGTAAATATGGCATGAAATGCAGGCCTTAAGTGAAAGTTTTGTCATGAGAAAATGGGCCATTTGTTTCAAAATTTATAATGAGCGACATTTGTAACGCGACGCATGATTTAACGACATATTTAATGGCATGGTTCCTTATTGGATGATATATTAATGTAGTAACGGTAGAGCTATTTTGTTAAGTAAAGTGATGGGATACTTATAGTAGAATTTATTTTTAATGTAAAAATAAAAGTCTTTGTTTAAAGCAGCGTACAACGAAAAAATAATAATGACAACCGGATTCGAAGGTAAGAAGCAGGCTAAGAAATACGAAGCTAAACCAAATAATCTCTCAAAATCTGTTGCAATAATAACACGATTAAATAAGAACTCCGTTAATACAGAACACATACAAAAATAAACGTTTCTGTGGGTTTCAAAACACACAAAACAGCCTTATTCTTCAGGACCGACAAGAAGCGCGATCCCACTTACTAAAGCCATCTAAGCAACTGAGGTAGAACTGCACACGCGGCTGAAGGTAGGAGAAAAGATTATTAAAATAAAGACAACAAATTATAAGTTTAAAAAGTCATTTAATAAAACCACCTTTCTTGTCGTACAAAAGATTACAAAGCCAAAGCGTTTTCGGGCATCACCATGCCCTTCATCAGTGGCGATATGAAAATTACAGTGCCAACAAATGTTTATATATATGCCAAATCGGCATGCAAAATTTATATATATTTAATTTACTTTTTTACAATAATTACATTATGCTATTTTATAAACAAGGAATTTAAGATGGAAATAACTATTAAATACAAATATAAAATGGAAGAAGGTTCATGACCAAAATGTATGTCCTTGAGGCACAAATTACATCAGCAGGTAATGTCACAGAAAACTATGTAAAGGTTGAAGTTTCATGTCACCACTGATGAGGGGCATGGTGATGCCCGAAAGCGCTTTGGCTTTGTAATCTTTTGTAAGGCAAGAAAGGTGGTTTCATTAAATTACTTTTTAAACTCATGATTGGTTGTTTTTAATTTAGTAGCATGTTGGAATTGGCGTGTATCTATTTTAATTATAGGAGAAAATATGTTGTCATCGCTGCGGTAAGAAATTAAAGAAGACAAATTAAGACTGCGGATGAAAAGAAAAATACAGACGACAGAAAGAATAGCGGAAAATGAGGTGGTAAGAGAACAGGTAGCAGAGCGAATTAAAACAGCTGGATAGTGGCAAAACCTTTTAAAATAGTAACAAAAGAAACCTGAGACGTTTAAACCAATTGTAAAAATTAAGTAAAAATATTGGAAACGACGGAAACCAATTAGAACAAACAGAGCAAATGAAATTCAAACATGGTGGAATCAACTAGTTTCGGAGGCCATATGAACTAATTTCATCAAATAAAATAGCGGAAAAAGAACTAAAATCTAGAAAACAGACGAAAAATCGAAAACAGAAGGAAGCAAACCGGAATGGAAAAAATTATACCGGAGATTTCCTAGCGAAAGGAAAAAGTGATAATGATCGTTAACAACCATGGAGAAACCATGGAAAGAGCAAGTAGTAGGAACTACACATGAACGTTAGAATACCAAATCGAACGTGAACATCCAACAAAAGATTCAAAGCACTTAATTAGTTGTAGAGTTCATTTTGACGATAAGAGCTTGCAACGTCGTCCCAGTAGCTCAACGATAGAGAGTCAGCTGGCCATTTCGGAGATCCAGCGTTCAATTCCCGGTTGGGACAGCAAGGCTCTTTACAGGGCGCCCGAGCAGGAACCCGAACATAAGAAAAACAAATAACACAGGGAAACTGTATTTCATAATAAATATGTTTAAAGAAGTTAGAAATGGAAAATATTTTGAAAGAGTTAATCGCAGTGCTAGTGATGTCAAAGAAGTCAGAATTCAGTTTTGAGGGCCGAGGATTAGCGATAGCGTATGTTAAAGGCCCAGACCATACAGCCAACCCAGGGTTTTGCGGCAATTAAGTGTATGGCCGGAGCGATAGCGTATGTGAAAGAACTAGAAAAGTTATTTCAAAAACCGGCAAGAAGTGAGGAGCATAAGTTAGCCGTAGTAGGAGATACGTTGAACGGCCAGGCTAAACGGTGGTGGAATATTATAGCAGAAAGAAGGGCAAAACTTGTTGAATGTAAAGGGAAAATAGAAGGAAACTTTCCAGAAAAAATGGAGCAAAGTGGAGTTAGAAACAGAGTTGTGTAGTGTAAAACATCATCGGACGCTCTATCGTTGATCTACTGGGACGAAATTGCAAGCTCTTATCGTCGAAATGGACTCTGCATTTTCCACCTTTTAGTGTCAGATTGGCGGGCAACTGATAATCTGACTGATCACCTCCTGCTATTTTTACCCCAGGTTAGCCTCCTGCTATTACTATTTTTACCCAGATTAGTGTCTGTGTGGTCGTTATCCTCTCAATTTTGAAATCGGCGCTCAGTATTTCCAGAGTCCACTGAATCCGTGCTAGTCGTACTAGGGTCACTTTCAGACCTCTGACATCTTTGTACTAATGGTTCAGGATTCTTGAGTAGAAGGATTTTTTGAGAGTTTCAGAGGAAGGAAGGATAGGTTGTAGGTTGAATGATTCGAGTAAGAATGTGATTTGGAGGAGTTCGGAATGTGGCCGGCAGCCTAGGGGAAAGAAATCCATTTAGATACCATTATGACTAGGAAGAGTCTAGTATCTGAGGTTTGGCCGCGATAGGCGGCGAGGTAAAAGAAAGCCAGTGGTAAACATATAAAGCTTTGAAAATACGTATCCATGTAAGCTTTATCACCATACCGCGTAAATGTATAAGTACCTGATATATGTGTATCATCATTATGGCCGTGATAAATACAAGTGGTTAGTAATGTATCCAGTTTAGAAATATACAGCTGATATTTTAGTAAGAAATAAAATTGAAAGGTGTTTGTGCTCATGATATGAATTGAAAGTGCATATATGGCGCCCGAACAAATCAACTCTATAGGTTAGTGCAAAGATATCAGAGGTCTGAAAGTGACCCTAGTATGACTAGTACATATTCAGTGGACTCTGGAAAAATTGAGCACCAATTTCAAAATTGAGAGGATAACGACCACGCAGGATACCAGCCTAGGTAAAAATAGTAGTAGCAGAAGGCTAATCTGAGGTAAAAATAGCAGGAAGTGGTCAGTAAGATTGTCAGTTGCCGCCAATCTTACATTAGAAGGTGGAGAAGGCAGAGTCCACTTCGACGATAAAGGCTGCAATTTCGTCTCAGTAGTTCAACGGCAGAGCAGCGACTGGTCAATTCGGAGATCCTGGGTTCGATTCCTGGTTGAGGCAGCAAGGCTCTTTACATAGTGAGTAAAACTATGAACATAAATGTCCTATTAAATTTAAAGAGGCTACTAACTGGTTTTGGAAGTTACATGAGTCGTTGAAAACAGCATTAAATATAACATTTTCTAAACAAATATGTAGGACAGAAAGGAAGGAACTAAAAAGATGATTAATAAAAAAAAAAATTCAGGGAGCATGTAAAAATTTACCGAAAAGATTAGGAGAAAGCACACGATATCGAAAAATTAAATGGAAAATTTCCAAGAAGAGAATAAAATACATTTATCTATATAAATAATATTAAAAATCTGTCTGTTTGTCTCATCATCACGGGAGGATGATGAGACAAAACGAATGTCTCGAATTTCATCAAATTTCGTGGGTAGACTTGAAATAGCCCCACTTAAAATTTAATCCATGTTTTGAATTCCTAGGGCCAGGGATTATCGAGACATTAATAAAAAAATTCATAATTAAATTTTCCTTAGAAATAACAATATGCAGACGATATTGTTTTCTCAAATATTTTTGAAGAAAATTATATGTTGCTTAGCAACGTGATTAAATCAAATGTGTTTACAGAGCAGACGATTTTTATTATTTTTTTTCAATTTAAATAATAAAAATCTGATATGGGCAGCACATGACTTTCCCTGCAGACTCAAATTCATATTTCCATTATTTCTTTAATAATACAATTAATTGAGTTTAATTGAATCAAATAACACTAAATTTGCATTTTTAATTTAATTTTTGTTTTTATTTGGTAATTGGACATTTTTCCGAAATGGGCGCATCAAAAATGAAAGAAATCTCAAATATTTTTAAAATGGTTAGTCCTAAAGTATAATGGAGTGTGTTATATTATTTTCCTCTTTAAAAATTGCATATAAAACAAGAATTTAATTGATACATTTGAGCATACATTACTTAGTCTTTTTTTTTAGATTTTGGCGGGCCATTTCGTAAAAAAGGCAGGTTGTTCTTTTCAGAATCGTACCAAAATCTAATCAGCACCAGAGTATCCCACAAGTAACTTATCTACCAAATTTTGTGAAATTTGGTCGATTAGTATTTTAGCTAGAGCGGATAAATGAAATTTTTACGAGCCATTTCGCAAAAAGAAGCGGGTTCTGTTTTTACGAATCGTACCAAAAACTAATCAGTACCAGGGTCACATCCAAGTGACTTACCAAATTTTATGAAATTCGGTTCATTAGTTTTTGAGTTAGAGTGGATACATACATTGCACAGACACACAGACAGACACACAAACAGACAGACACACAAACAGACGTCACGCTAAAAATAGATTTTTCGTATTCTAGAGGTCTCGAAACGTGTAGATCCGTCGAAAACTCGAGTTGCGATTTTCGACATGATTCCAATACTTTCCCTATACATTACCATGTATTGCAGGGAAAGTAAAAAAATGGATATGAATATAAATTTTATAAATAAACGGTATTGTATTTTTACTGGATTATATCAATTACGGCCTTCGTGTTTAACGTTTACGAGAATTATTGATATTTTCAATTCCTTTTGTCACCTTATTTGGGGAATTTTTATTTCGGCGAATATTTACTAAAGTAATATATTACATCTATCCAACTGTTGAAACAGAATAAAAATGGTATGGGTATATGTTCTAATAAAATTTTCGCGCTCTTCAGATTTGCCTGTGAAGATAATTTTGTACAGCGAGAACAGAGATTCTTATACTTCCTTTTGGAATAATTAAATTAAATATTTCTATAGAATGTTTTAAATAACAATGTTATTTAAAATACTGCAGAAATTTACACATAATTGTGAATTTCAAGTTTCTTAATATTATATATTTCGCGTGAACAACGAACGGGTAAAAGTTAATCATTAGTAAGAGAATTTGACAGCAAAATAATCGAGAAACTTTCAACAAAATCCAATTAAATTAACTGAAGTGTGGCAATTTTCTCATTCCATAACCCATTTTGAAAAATCTGTGAGGATTCTTTATGCAAATCTTTCGGTTTAGAAGAAGTCTACTCTCGTGGCTGGCCAGATTTTTTTATACGGCGGATTTTTAGTTTCGGCAAAAATAGATTTGGCAAGAGATCTCGAAAAGAGAGTTTAATGGAATGAATCGGCAAATGTCCGGCTCGTATGACATATTCAGCTAAGGAAGGCCATGCTACGAAATGACCCTGTGCTGTGGATATTAGGAATGTTCATCGTCGTCATACAGTAAGTTATCGCATCAATTAGTTTTATGGTCTATGACATCCAGTAATAGGTTCGAATTAGAATAGTAATGTCCCTGGTAAAATCTTGTATGGTTAGCTGTGTAAATACAGGGCGTCCCAAAATTCACGCAAGAAGCAATTTTGATAGAAAACACAGGTTTATAATTAAAAATTGTAAATATTTTATTGATTCATAAAGTATACAGTATAGGGTTATGTATGGAATAACATATCGGGTAAATGGCCTCCACGGCTTTGCTGGCACATACGCGCACTTTTGTTGAAATTTTCCACGACCGTTTTGCATAAATGTGATTGAATTTCGTTGATACAGAGCTCAATTTCCTCCTTCAAGGCGTGGGTGGTCGTGGGCTTATTGGCATAAACCTCAGACTTCAAAAACCCCCAAAGATAAAAGTTCAACGGCGTTAAATCGCATGATCTGGGCGGCCAATTCTGATCACCAAAACGGGAAGTTACACGACCAGGAAATGACTCATGCAGTAATTGAATTGTTTCTCGGGCTCTATGGCATGTGGCACGGTCTTGTTGAAACCACATGTCGTCCACATCCATATCTTGCAATTTAGGCACAAAAAACTGGATTGTCAAATTGCGAACTGTAGCTGCCAAACCTTCATCATTTTTTAAATATTGCCCAACAATGAAAACGCGTTGTTCTTTCGTGTAGCGCTCCATTTTTAGTAACCCTTAGCCTGTCAGTTGTCACGCTGTCTTTTTTTATTTCGTTGCCAAAACTTTATCACGTAAATGGCGCAAAATTCAAATCTTGCGTGAATTTTGGGACACCCTATAGATATGTATATAGATTTTTTTGTATTGTCACTTATGTTTGAGTTTCAGCGAGATAGCTGTGAATAAAATTGGTAACATGTTAAGTATTGTGATTCTTTCGTCGAATTCTGATCGTTAGGTAAAATGGCAGTATGTTTCGCTTAGATGTTTAAGTAGATAAAATAATATTTACAATGGCCCTCCTATCAGATAAGTACTTTACAAATCGATATCGTTGGTTCAAATGGTTACAATTATGGAGTATTGCTCTTCACCTTAAAGGGCTTTAAAAAATCTTTTGAATGATATCATACTTGACACTACCACCGGGGGAAACTTACTCCCCCACCACCGAGGGGTGGCCCAATAACGTTACGAACAAAAAAGTTGTATCGCGGCTATTTTTAACAACAATGATTGAAGTTATTAAGTCTCGCGATTATTAAACCACAAATAATTTCTTTTATGAATGACTATGTCCAATTTTGTCCTATGCTGCCCTGTTAAAAAAATATAAAATTTCGAATACATTTAGAAGTTTTAGATTGAATTTAAAAAAATTCTATATACTTCCAGATTTTTCGATAACAAGGCTGGATATAAAATTTCATGAAAAGTCATTAATATTTGTGGCTGCTATCGTGTACACAAAAAATCGACCACAGACAGACAAACAGACAGGCATTACTCAAAAAATAATCCAAACATGCTCAGAAGGTCTTAAAACATATATTGGCATCAAAATCTTGAATTCGAAAATTTTCGTGAAAATAATACTTTCTCTGTACTATATTACATAGTACGAGAAAGTAAAAATGGAATTAGGGACAAAATTGATCCTCTAACAAGAAAGATCAATCATGTATAAAGCATTGATTATGAAACACTTTCCAACTTCAGTGCAATTTGATTTAAACATCTCCAAAATGCGATACATTCCTCGGTAATATTTTTAAAATTATCACAATACTACATTAATTTATTATATTTGCAAACCCAAAACTTCATCGAAAAAAATGAACTTCATTCAAATGACGGCATTGAAATATAAATTGCCTGGTTTAAACATATCTAAAATGCGATACATTATTCGGTAATATTTTTAAAATTATCATAATACCACAATAATTTATTATATTTGAAAACTTCATCGAAAACAACTGAAGTTTATTCAAATGACGTCATCGAAATATAACACGGCTGGTTCTCTCTATAAAAGGAGCATTTCATTGATAAACATTTTTCCATTCATTTCATTCATCACAATACTATAATAATTTATTTTATTTAAAAACTTAAACCATGGAGGTACAACTAATTAAACTCTATGCTTAAAACTTAGCGAAAAAATCGTCCTTCTCTCTGTAAAATCAATGAATATTTCATTCATATCAGCTATATTGCAAACTCCATGAGCTAAATAATTTTGCGTTAAAGAAATGCAGTAATTCTTATACAACTCATTCTACATATTTTGCTGTTTACATTTTCCATAAGTGAAAAGTAGACTTCGTTGTAGAAATAATCAAATTTGGATGATCATTTATGCTCAAATATATTGTAATTGCGTTGTTTCAGTATGTAGATGCACAGAATTTAAGCAAAAATAAAGCGGTTTTAAGACGGATGCAACACTAAATATGAATTAAAAAGAACTTTAAAAATCACGATTTTGACACAAGATGGATGCCATATTTTATTTTGAAGTGGGTCACGTGATCTCTTCATATAATGGTCATGTGATCGCTTCATATAAAAGGTGTAATTATTATTTTAATATTTATTTAAAAAAACTCTGAATACATTATGCTGAAATTTTTTTTATATATTTTATGGGATAATTTAAATATTTCCTAAAACTTTCGAAGCAATTTGTGAATCTTAAATCCGCTTAAAAAATGTTTGAAAAATTAGGTCCCATAGGGTTCAATGTATTTCATTTTTTCAACCCAGGTTCAATCAAAAACTAATTGTGTGATATTCTTCATTTATATTCCCATAGGTCCCACAGATCGTCTGAAAAACATACTAAAATTTCATTTCGATAAAGTCATTTTTACGGCAGTTATGCTAACGGACAGACAGACAGACGGAATGAACAAAGTCATAAACACTTTTCAACTTTGTTGTAAAGTGTTAAAAAATTAAAAGCATGATTAGAGTCTTAATAATGTTCAGCAATTGAAGATCTAGATACTTTTTCTTTTGAAACATGACTCAAGTGCTCTTTAATACGAACTTTCAGAGAAATTTCTTGTTTGACCAACATAACCTAGACCCCATTCGCGTGGAATGTGATAAACACTCCAACGATTCAAGGCAGGAATGGGGTCTTTAAGATAAGGGAGATGAATTTCGTTGAGATGTTTATAGAAACATTTAAAGGTGAAGCTTGATAAAATATAGACAACTTTATAGTTAACAGATGAATGAAAAGGCAAAGCAATATATTTATTTAGACAAGCATTTTGACGTTGAAGATTAGAAATCAATTTCGGCTTGTTGAATTTGTGCAACGTCTTATCAATAATTGTGGGATTATAGCCTTTAGAAACGGTTGAAGTTTTATGATAGTCAGTCTCACAATTAAGTGTTTGAGAATCTAAAATTTTTTTTAAGATTCGGGTAAACATAAGTACAAAAAGATGAAATTTTTTGTTGAACAGGATGATTAAAATGAGCATGAGAAGGCATGGAAACAAAGAAAGGTTAATTGAAAACTGAAGCTAATAATGTGAAACCATTTTTTTTAACAAGAACACCGAAAAGGGGTATTTGATTATGCTGCTTTAAAATAAAATTTTACAGTGTTATTACATTAGCAACAGTTTCAGCTGTACGTAGTTTTAAGGTGTTCTTAATTTACTTAAAATTTAGAGAATAAGAGATTGTTGCTTAGTCGTTATTCCATATATTTAAACTACTGTAGTATATGATATTTATACATATATTTCCATTACTTTTCTTTTATGACATGTAGAATATCTGATATGTGCAGCGTTTGAATTTCTGTACCTACATTAATAAATTTTTCTGATAAATTTACAAAACATAATTATATTTAAACTCATATATATACGCATTCAAAATCCGCACTATGATATTTTAATTTGGCGCTGCTGGCGACTTTGTTGAAAATCACAATTATATTCACTTTCTAAATTCACATCAAAATGTCGTTGATGTCTAATTCATGTCACGCGAAAAATGTAAAATTAAAATTTTAATAATAATACTCTGTAATAAAAGCTTTTTATTTGATCACACTAATAAGACGTTAAAATCCCATTAAAAACCAGAGCGCTTTTGGACGTCAGATATCCAACATCAGTGGAAATTGCGAAAAATGGGGGGGGGGGGGGGGGGTAGGGGGTGTTACACGGGCTATTATACTCAGTCAAAAGCTTTGAACAAAATTTGTATATGAATTGTTAGATCACACAAGGACAAAATTAGAATGAAAAAAAAATATATAAAACTCACACAATAGGTCTAAAATACAAATACCAGCTTTAGAAGTCAAAATAACAGAATTAGATGGCTAACAATTCAGACAAAGATTTAACTCTCAAAGAGTCGAGAATAAGACGCCACGTGAAACTGAGATTTTGAACAGGATCGAAATTACAGATGGAGTCACAATAAACAGAGATTTGAAAAGCAAATTACGCAGTACGTGGATTATTACAATTAGCTACCGGAAAAGTTTTATAAAACATCTGGATAAAATTATCATTAATAACTATTCTGTTTTATTAATAAAGTTTCCTTCTGTCTTACATTTTTTTAATAGCATATTAAAAAAAGTGAGAGCCTTTTGATATACACTCTGGATAAAAAATATAATGTGGGAAGCACATAATTTTCCGTACATGATATTACTTCTTCACAGTGAAAAAATGATGTATATTATCTACGGTACAATGTTTTTAATGTGGAATTGAATATTTAGTTCATTTTCGAATGACAATACATAATACTATTACGAAGTACCCGATTAAATTATATTTCACGCATTTATAAATTGACAATTATCAATTGTGTCCATATATTAAATTATAATTGATTATAATTGATTTTATTATAATATTATAACATTTTTATAATATTATAATAAAAACAAATTTATTATAATATTATTTTTTATTATTATAATAGTTCTATTATAATTTATAGTGCCCAGATATTAAAATATTTTAATAATTTTTTCATTAATTTGGCGTTATTTTCGTTAACTTAGCGTCAATTTTGCTATTTTAACGATATTTTCGTCAATCTGAGGCGTAACATCGTCAAGTTGGCAATATTTCACTAAATGAGTCGCCAAGTTTACCATATTGATTACCATGCGTTACAGAAAAATAGAGAACAATATTTCTTACATATAAATGGCTGTTGGGGAATTGCTATGCTTCAAAATACAAAACTATTAGACAAAGTATATTATCTCAAGAATGGAACGAACTACATCCACGAAAATGATGTTAATAAATTTGACGGGTAATGTTGCATATGGAAAGCGAACATATTTCCTAATAGTTAATACTTTAAATTTTAGGTGAGTTTTTTGATAAATTTATTTGAAAAAAAAACTACAATATCTTGAAAAAGGTTCCTGCTGGCATTAAAAAATTTGTGTCAATCGTTTTCTAATGAAATATTACATACGAAATTATTATTTACGTAACAATATCAAAAAATCTGATTTTTTGATAATTTTTTCAAAATTTTATTAAAAAAATTGTCTTCATTGGATTGCGTTTAAAATCAGTAGGCTTCCAGTATTCACTGAATATAATTTTTGTACCAAATTTAATTCAACACGTTCCATTCGTTCGTGAGATATCGTCCTCATAGATAAACACATTCACACATACACACACACACTCACAGACATTACTTCAAAAACGATCGATTCGAATTTGATGCTTGAAACATTCTTTTTCGTCGAAAATTCGATTTCGAATTTTTGATACCGTTAACAATACTTTCCCTATACAATATACTATGTATATAGAGAAAGGAAAAAATGCGCTAGGCTATTCACAGATATTAACAATCGTACATAATTTTGTCCAAATCTCCTTATTAGTTCTTGAGATGTAGCGTTCATACATACATACGTACAAACCACTCGCATACATGCACAATCGTAGACATCAGTTCAAATACTTTCGATTAGAGTGCAGAATGCTCATAACGTGCTAGTCCGTTCTAAACTCGAATTTGAAATTTCCGCCCAGTTATAGTCATTTCCTATACATTATATTATATACGTTTCTATACATTATATTATATACGAGTAAAATGGAACTGTAAGATTGAATATAGTCTAATTAAAAACCGCTAATTTGAATACTATAAACTATAGAGAAACTATTTTCTAGTAAAACAGCATGAACGAAATAAGTGAATATATCAACTAGTTCCTGAAAAAAAAATAGCTTTTTCCTTCAGAATAAATGAAACAGTGGTTACTCCAGCAAAAACTGGAAAATGTCTGCCAACAGAAAACTGGTTTCAGAAAGCATCTACTCTTTCAAAACCATTAAGGCTCTGGTTATCACTAACTTAAAAAATTGTTCCGAATTTCATTCCAATGGGTCAATTACTTCGAAAAGTATCATGACCCTACCTCCGCCTCTTTTATTCCACTTTCCAGAAAACAAAGCATTTAAACCCTCTGGAATATCGAACTTTAATAAGTTTAAAGAGAAAAATATGAGAAATGTTCATTCTGAATATTTTGTTGTAATTATTAAAATTCCTGTAACTTCTGTTTTTACTGTAAAGTAAAATATTTTAATACAATGCAGAGTAATTGATTTCTTCTCCAACCTAGTTTATTTGTTATAAAAATGTTACTAGCGCTTTAAGTTTTCGTATTAAAAACATTCTCCGCTTTCAAACAATTGATTTCCAATTATGTGCACTTTAGAATTTTTTTGTCAACAGACGATTCTGAACGAGGAGAGCTTAATTGGGGAAAAACTTTATCAGTTTATAACTGAAATTATTTTTTCACTATGAAATATATTCTTTTTCTGAAAATGGGCCAGAACTCTAGAAGTAATTAAGTAGTTAAAAAGTGTATAGTTTTATCTGCTTGCTTAGAGAAATTTGTTGTATAAATATAAAATATGCTGTATATTTTCCGTAACGGTAAAAAATAAATTTAATTTGGATAGTACATTAGTTTCCCAGACTCAAACTTATTCTTTCTTTATTTTTACTTTCTCATACGTGGTATTGAGAAAGTATTGTTTTCACGAAAAATTTTGATTTTGATATTTTGATGGCATTATGTGTTTTAAGACCTTAACAAGTTCTAACTATTTTTGAAGTGATGTCTGTCTGGTTGGTTGAATTTTTGTGTACACCATAGCGGCCACAAATATGTGGACTTCTACGAAACTTTATATTCGTCTTTATTATCAATATTCTAGAACTAGATAGAATTTTTTTATATTCGAGTGAAAATTTAGAAATTTATTTGAAAAATTATATTTTTTTAACATGGCAGCATAGGACAAAATTAGACATAATCTGTATAATAAAAGGCAATGTCTGTCTATGTGTCTGTCCTATACACTATAGGCTCAGAGAGAATGCGTCTCAGAGCTACGAAATTTGGCAATCAGCGATCGGGGTGGGGGGAGGAGGTGACACGTGAAAATTGATTTTTAAAATTTGAATTATTTTTTTTTGTTATTTCACGTTTTATGCGATTTCGACCGTTTTTTCCACTTTTTCTCTCCACCATCCAGACGTTGTAGAAAAAAACAAATCACACGACCGGAAAGAGCAGACGATTGCGAGTAAAATATTTCAATTTCAAATCTCAGGGACAAATTCTAATATTTTTTAATGATTTTAAAACAAAAGTCACTTTCTGCTCAAAAAAACGAACTTTCGTTTTTTTGAGCCGAAAGTGAAAAGAGAAGCCCTTCGCCCTTCGCGTCGGGAAAAGTACCGACAATTTCCACTCATAATTTACATTTTTTAAAAGCTCAAAGATTAGACTTTCTTACAAGCCTAATCTGGTCGAGAAATAAGAAAAAGTAGTCGCATGATCCTCGGTCAAACCAATTCCTCGGCCAAACCGTGAAAGAAGTGATCGATTTTTCACCCACATGCGCGCGCAGACGCATGGTGTTTCTATTGTGGAGGGAAGGTGGGCGAGGTTATGACGTCACGGTTCTGACGAGGTTGCATCAGAGAACATTATTTTTCTTCTTAAAATTTCATTATTAGTCTTAACGTCAGTAAACTAAAACAAACTTTGTTAACTCCACAGGGTTATGGTGCCAGCGAGTTTGTCACGGTCAGAATTTTCAAGGGCAGCGAACAGGCTGGTCGCCGAAGGCGGCTAGTCATGCATAAAAGGGTTGGTTTATTGCCCAATGATTATGAGACTTCATTGTTTAGAAAATTCATTAGTTTAAATCATTGTTGCGGAAAATAATTGTGATACAATTGTTTTGTTTGTGACGTAATAAGCCCTCCTTAGGAGGTAATCGCCCCCAAGTCCAAAATGTTCTTGTAAAATTTGGAAGAAGAAAAAGTTAATAAAATGGTTTTTGGTATGAAAAAGTCGAGTTAAGCTACACTCCAGTTAATTTTCATAATGCATTAAATTAAACAAATGCATTATGAAATTATGATGCATTAAATTTTATTCAATTTATGGTGCATTAAATTTTATTCAATTTATGAGGCATTAAATTTTATTCCATTTATGGTGCATTAAATTTTATTCAATTTATGATGCATTAAATTTTATTCAATTTATGGTGCATTAAATTTTATTCAATTTATGATGCATTAAATTTTATGCCATTAAACTCAAACAGACACATTGCAAAAGAGACACATAAAAAAAGGACATCTAATTGAAATTACATCAAATTACCCTTTTTACAAACGCAACTGGTCATCAAATGTGACACCTATTCACTTAATAAAAGTTCTGAATATCAAACACACCATTTCAAATTGAAGGAGAAAAATGGTGCACATTTTTTTTAGTGCTGTTAACATGGAAATTGCAGCATATGAAGCAATATTAATATCCGATCACTGTATGCTATAATTTTCTTCAATGCTTTCAAATGAATCAATTAGTTATAACATTATGTTTTAATTATTTTATTTAAAGAATAACCACGATTCCGGCATTTGAAACGTAATTCGGTTACCATAGTTATCGCAATAGAATAAAAATATACATAAATTCATTGATAAAATATAAAAGAAAATTGTCTGCTCTAATGATAAATTAAACAAGAAAGATCAATCATGCATAAGCATTGATTATGAAACACTTTCCAACTGAAATGTAATTTCATTTAAAAATTTCTAAAATGTGATTCATTCAGTGGTAATATGTTTTACATTATCACAGTACTACAGTAATTTATTATACTTAAATATTTAAAACTGTATCGAAATATAAATCATCTGATTCTTTATGCAAAATCAATGAATATTTCATTCATATAACTTGTATTCCAGACTCCAGAGCTAAATAATTTTGTGTGAAAAAAATTCAGCAATTCTTATGTAATTCATCTTACAATCGCTTGAGATATTTGCATTCTGCATATGTTAAAATTAGGCTTCCTTGAAGAAATAATAAAAGTTTAGGGATCATTTAAAATCACAACTATTGTAATTGCATAGGCACGGAATTTAGATACACAGATAATACACAGATAATATATATGTGTATGTGTATGTACTCAAAGTATTGGAATCGTGCCGAAGATCGGTAATCGAATTTTCAAAGTATCTACACGTTTTGGGACTTCTAGAACACGAAAAAACTACTTTTAGGAAGACGTCTGTGTGTGTAAGGGTGTATCTGTGTATGTTTCTGTGTGTCTGTGTGGATATTACATCCACTCTAATTAAAAAACTAATGGACCGAATTTCATACAATTTGGTAGGTATGTTTTTTGTGGGAAATCCTGATGTTCATTAGATTATAGTACGATTCGTAATAAAAGAATCTGCCTTCTTTGCGAAATGGCCGCAGAAATTGCCTTTATCCACTCTAGCTAAAAACTAATGAACCAAATTTAACAAAATTTGGAGTATAATATTTCAATAACCTACAAGTGATTTATATACCAAATTTAACAAAATTTTGTATATAAATCATTTGTAGGTTATTCTACTACGATTCGGGAAAAAGGAACGGGCTATTTTTGCGAAATGGCCAGCAAAAATCGTTATATATAAAAATAAAAGACTACGTGTGCTCAATTATATCAATTAAATTCCTATTTTATATGTGATTTTTGACAACAAAAAGAATAAGACTAACCCCATGACTCTAGGACTAGCCGTTCTTGAGATATTCTAGTTTTTTCGCGTTTTCGCTACGCCACCTTTGACAATAAGTCCAGTTATCAAATGAGAACCAAATTTAAGTTTAACGTGTAAATTCAATGTCATTTAAAATACTTATGTTGTGCAGATAAACTCAAATTATCATTGAATAAATAAAGAGAAAGAATATGAGTCTGCAGGGAAAGACATGTGCTGTCCACATCAGAATTTTTAACAATATTACAACAATGATTTATAAAAGTGAACGGGGATTAATTGCGGGTCATTTCGAAAAAAATGTATGATCTATATTTAAAGATCCACCAAATTGCTGTAGAATAAAATGTTCTACAAATTTAAGCTGTGTACCAAATTTTAACTCTCTAGGACGTAGGAAAGTGCATTTAAAATGCCATCAATTAAATTTATCATGAAGAGTTATATAAAATTTTAAAAAAATGAAAAATTGTTATCTACCAAATTATTTTGAAATATGAAGCCAGTCCCATATGCAAAACGTTTTAACAAATGGAGAGATATTTATTATATAATATCTCTCTCTTTTCTTTCTGGAAGATATCCCAAAGTCAGAATTTAATTGAATTTGTTTTTTTTCCTATATTAAATAATTTTTTTAATTAAAAAACTACTTAACATATTTTACTGAATTTTTTTTTATATATTCTATGGGATAATGTGAATATTTCCTAAAAATTTCGAGGCAATTCGTGAATTTTAAATTTACTTAAAAAATGTTTGAAAAATTAGGTCCCATAGGGTTCAATGTATTTCATTTTTTCAACCCGGGTTCAATAAAAAACTAATTGGGTGATATTATTTATTTATATTCCCATAGGTCCTACAGACCGTCTGAACAACATACTAAAATTTCATTTTGATAAACTCATTTTTACGGCAGTTATCGTGCTAACGGACAGACAGACAGACAGACAGACAGACAGACAGACAGACAGAATGAACAAAGTCATAAACACTTTTCAACTTTGTTGTAAAGTGTTAAAAATATCTGAAAAACGGTTGATTGTACACCAATAGAGTTAATTAACAAAATTTGGGATATTTGTTTTCTGTGCAGGGTGGGGAGGGGGTATAAATATGAAATTTGTGTGTCTATAAATTTGTTGAACGAAATTCCAAGATAATGTATTTTTTTCACAGCTTATAGATCAAATGCCATGTGGTGCAAAGTTTCAAGTTTATATAGTCCACAGTTTTGGTTGTGTAAGTCTGCCAATAAACAAGTAAGTCCGTGATTTATAATTTTCTCGAACAAAATTTAAGGTTTAGGACATTTTTTTATTTTTATATATTAAGATCCAAGTGTATACAGAGTTTCAAGTTTGTACCTTGAGTAGTTAGGGTATGTAATCCCTTTGTCAGATCTGCAGTTTTTTTTAAATTTTCAATTTTACTTGGCGACCAAATACAGCCGTAAAAGAAAACAAGAAAGATCAATCATGCATAAAGCATTGATTATGAAACACTTTCCAACTGCAATGAAATTTCATTTAAACATCTCTAAAATGCGATACATTCAGTGGTGATATTTTTAAAATTATCGCAATACTACAATAATTTATTATATTTGAAAACTTAAAACTTCATCGAAAAAAAAAATGAATTTTATTCAAATGGCGTCATCGAAATATAAGTCGCCTGACTCTCTATATAAAAACAGTGAATATTTCATTCATAAACTTTTATTCCATTCCTTTAATTCAGCTTTTTTATTTTTAAAATTATCACAATAATACAATAATTTAATTTAAACTTAAAACTTAAAACTTAAAAATTTAAAACCATGGAGGTTGAAGTACTTTCTAATTCCATGCTTAAAGCTTAAACGAAAAAGGCAACACTATAAAATAGTCTGCTTCTCAATGTAAAATCAATGAATATTTCATTCATATCAGCTATATTCCAGACTCCAGAGCTAAATAATTTTGCATGAAAAAATTCAGCAATTCTTATACAACTCATCTTACAATCACTTGTTTACATTCTGCATCCATTAAAATTAGGCTTCGTTGTAGAAATAATCGAGGTTTGATGATCATTTAAACTAAAAAATATTGTAATTGCTTTAGCACAGATTAAAAATGTTAAAAAACAACCTGACCGCAATTATTGTACACACAGTTTACATTGCAGAACAAAACAGGAGATATCATTCGATAGGGATTAACATCTTCTACAAATATCAATATCTAAAATTTGATCTTATTCATTTTGGTACTAACTCCAAAACATTCAACATTGATGATTACATATTCAGATTTTATGGAGAATTTCAAGTGGATTTAAAGAAAAGTTTACAATTCTTAAAGGATATTTCATTCATTTGCAAGTGTTTGAAATTTGCTGATCCTAATGTTAAATGGGTTTTCCTCCAGTTTCAATCCAGTTTTGGGGGTTTATTTATTCGCGGTACATCAATTTTCCATGAAAATTGTAGGCCCAATGTAAAGGCCCAATGTATGTAAGGATGGATTACCATGTATGTATCTGATGATTTCTTTCATTTTGTTTTGCGATATAAATTGTGTAATTGTGGTCGATTTTTCAACACTTTACAACATAGTTGAAAAGTGTTTATGACTTTGTTCATTCTGTGGGTCCGTCTGTTTGTCCGTTAGCACGATAACTGCCGTAAAAATGACTTTATCAAAATGAAATTTTAGTATGTTGTTCAGACGGTCTGTGGGACTTATGGGAATATAAATGAATAATATCACCCAATTAGATTTGGATTGAACCCAGATTGAAAAAATGAAATACATTGAACCCTATGGGACCTAATTTTTCACCCTATAAGACCTAATTTTTTAAGCATAGAGTTTAATTACTTGTAACTACATGGTCTTAAGTTTTTAAATGAAATAGATTATTACAGTATTGTGATGAATGGCAAAAGTTTATGAATAAAATACTGCTTTTATAGAGAGAGCCAGGCGTGTTATATTTTGATGACGTCATTTAAACGAGTTTCATTTGTTTTCGATGAAGTTTTCAAATATAATAAATTATTGCAGTATTATGATAATTTTAAAAATATTACCGAGGAATGTATCGTATTTTAGAGATGTTTAAACCAGGCAATTTATATTTCAATGCCGTCATTTGAATGAAGTTCATTTTTTTCGATGAAGTTTTGGGTTTGCAAATATAATAAATTAATGTAGTATTGTGATAATTTTAAAAATATTACCGAGGAATGTATCGCATTTTAGAGATGTTTAAATAAAATTGCATTGACGTTGGAAAGTGTTTCGTAATCAATGTTTTATGCATGATTGATCTTTCTTGTTTTTTATACGGCTGTACATTTTAAAATTGGGGGTGTGGTAAAATATCCCCAGAGCTTAAATACTTCAAGAACGGTTTATCTTAGAGTTATGGGGCTGGATTTATTTGTTTCAGTAAAAAATTACATATAAAACTAGAATTTATTAATACATTTAAATATAAAATAATAATTATATATAAAATAAACACACATTTATTTTATATTTAACCCTTAACTTTATTTTCCCCATGCATGTTATACTATATATGTAAGGAAAGTGAAGACATGTTTATAAACTAGCAATAAAGAAGTAGCATCCTTCATATTTGAAATGCTTTTCAAAAGCGGCTTTTGTCCTCTTTTGGATAAAAATAGAGTTGGCAAGAGACCAAAAACATGATTGACATTTAAAAAAAGGGTCAATAACTAATTTTTAAAAGCAGGGCAGGGTTTAAAAATACTTTTTAAACTTCTAAAGACTATTTGGGTTGATTATTCTATGTATTTGTAAACTCTGCTTAAGGACATTGTGTAAGCAACTTAAAATACTTTTTCATCTGGCTTGTTCATAACGATAATTTAAGTACCTATATAATGCACCAAGTATATATAAAGCATTAGCAAAGCATAATTTAAGTATATAAACTATTACAAATAGTATTAAATATTATAGAAAATATGTTCAATACGTTCATTATGGTAACATTATGTTAGGAACATGCAAATATTGTATAGATATTGTATAGTAGTATTGTATAGTATTGCATAATTCAGTTCAGGAATGATTGAACGTGTTTTTCCGTCAAAAATTTGAACTTTCGACCCCGTCACAATACATTATACTATGTATATAGGGAAAGTGATGACTACATCATAGTTTTTTCAATCCAGAATTTCATTGTTGAAAGCTAAATTAATCATGGAGTGGAAAATGCCTTGAATATACTGTAGCACGATTGAAAGTAATTTTTAAGTTCAGTATTTAATTATCCACTCATTTTGCAATTTTAGAGCTTTAAAACTTTATACAAGCATACATCCACTACTTTGTTTTTCTTCCAATAGCTATTACAGTGGCACCACATAATTCACCATTGCTCCATCAATATTATAACTGTTATAAAAATTAATCAGTTCTTTGAAAATATTTGCAACTCAATTAATTTCCCCAAGATATTGAAGTAGATTATTGCTTCATATTCAATCAAAGCTCTTAGACTAAGGAAATACTAAAGATCATAATTATTTTACAAAATAAAGCCTATAATTCCTATAGAATCCTCATATTTTTCTCTCTGCTTGTCCCGTTCTGACGTCAAAAAAGTCAAGACCCCCTCTGACCTCTAAAAGCGGCTTTCGGGAGTTTGATGTCTGACGATCCTTGGGACTGTGCGTATTCATGGTCTGAACCTAAACCGCCAGCGACTTTGGTCAAGAATTGACGGGATCACCTTCGGCCCCAGCCCGGTGAATAATTCTAATGATGCTCCCCAGGCTGTGGCTTTGGAAAATATAATATTCTTCCGGGGACCCACATTTTCAAGGTCTCTAAAGGCTGGTGAGGCTGTGGAACCTTCCACTGACCTTTCTGTATACTTTCCGGTGGGGTGGTAATTTCTTTCAATTACTGTTCCATGTTTTATTTTTGGGGGTAGTGTTTATATCCCCTTTAAAAACTGTAAAGACATCGTACTTTTACTTTTGCATAAGAGCCCATCATGAAAGGGTTATAGCGACCCTGACTTCTATAAGTAATTAAACATATTGAAAATCTTGACAATTATATTCAATTAGAGAAATAAGCATTGTTTAGAAAATTTCTACTCGAATTCATTGTGAATAGACGAGATATGTATCAAATGATACGTACACATTTGTCCACTCTCTCTCCTTTAGTATTCCGAGTTTTCTTGGCGTATTGAAATAGTGTTTATTTTCAATAAATATGGAAAGGGAGGTACATTTTTAGGCAGAAGGTTTCATTCCAAATCATCCGCAGGCGTTACAATGGCTAAGGAAAAATACGAAAATTGAAAACACTTTACGGTGTGGATTTCATTTGGTTCAAATTTTGCCATTTCAAGTCTATATTTTATATTATTTATAGCCCGAAATGTAATAGGTAAATTTTTTCAACGGCAGCTATTTTGGGTAGCCTTTAGAATATTGTTATATATATTGGGCTTAACTATCTCCCCATAAAGTAAGATATTGCAAAAAAAAAATAAAAGTGAAATATTTTTTTGTCTCGTACCAGTCCATTCAAACGTATCGATAATATTTTAGAAGTATATGTTATATAAAAAATGATTTCGTTTAATCGTCAGTGAGAAACGCAGAGGAAGTAAATTGAGACAGCTGCGGTGAATAAGGCCACAGCAAATTGAAATAGATTGAACAAATAACTGCAGTCTATCCATTTTCTCCAGAGAACATTGGCTGGCTATGAGGGGATGTGTTGTGCAGCATGAAAATCCACTGTGTAGGTTTTCTTAAGGGTGAGCGTCAGTAAATCTTCTGCCCTATCCACGCTTTGTTAACTTTCTCAGATCACGTTTTTCGCCGAAATTCTACTCAAATAGTTGCGAAATATTTTCTGAAAGATAAAATGTAATACTTAGATTATATTAAAACTAAATGTAATTATTTTTTATTTTAATCCAAAATATTTTTGGTGCTGCCATCTGTTGTCGTAATTTAATTCATACCGACTATTTTCATTTTTAAAGAGCATTTTTAAATGTATTTTCCTTCTAATACACTATTAAATACAACAACAGATCATATATAATAATGCCACAATCACGGTAAGGTAATTTTTCATTCTATACATTTGATAAGAGGATCTGAATGTACATCACTGGGACTGCAGCTTTGTATTCAAGTTCCTTTGTCTCCAAGTCCAAGTTCAATTACTTTTTCGTGATTGTGGCATTTTTATATATGGTATGTTGTTGTCTTTAATAGCGTATTAGAAGGAATAGACATTTAAAAATGTTCATTAAAAAATAAAAATAGTCGGTATGAATTAAATTACGACAACAGATGGCAGAATAAAAAAAAAATTCGGATTAAAATAAAAGATATATTCTATATTTCATTGAGTATTAAATTGAGTTTTAATATAATCTAAGCATTGTATTTTATCTTTCAGAAAATATTTCGCAACTGTCTGAGCAGGATTTCGGCGAAAAATGTGATCTGCGAAAGTTAACAAAGCGCGGATAGGGCAGAAAATTTTACTGACATTCACCCTTAAACTTTCGATAATGCTAATTTAGAGCAATTGGCGAAACTTCGCTGTTTTGTAACGACATTTAAATTCTATACATACTGCATATATTATATGTATGCTCTTCATCATGGAGGTCCAGTTACCTCTTTATCCGCGGACCTTGTCTGGCTGTGAAACCTATGAATCCAGCACGCTATGATGTCTTTGTAATCTTCATAGTACTACTTGACATATAACGAAGTTGGCATACAACGGCGTCTCGGATACGTCGTATGTTTCATAAGCCATTGCAGACATTGTTGTCTGTGGGATGATTGCAGATCTCCCTTTGCAGACATTGGCATCCATGGACGCCAATGTCTGCAAAGGGAGATCGAACTTTTTGGGATAGGGTATGTCATATGCTTGTCTTTTTGAGAGGTTCTTCGTCTTGGATTGACGCTGTCCCACTCGTAACCCAAAGGTTAACAAATTTTGCGCTAATTATCACCCTAGGAGGGACTGGTAAGGGAATATATTTAGGTTAATAGATTAGAATGATATAAGCTTATTCAGCAAACATATTCTTAAAATAATTTTATCTTCTCAAAAACTAAGAAATGGGATTAGAGTCCCGAGAATGAAAATTGAACCATTGAGAACCATTGAAAATTTGGATACATATATCTCGTTTATTTTTTTAACTTTTTGAAAGCTAAGATCCTTTTTACATCTAATTAAATGTTGGAATTGGACTTTCTTGGCAATAAACAAAGTTTCTCTATTGTTTGTCTTGTAAACGATCGTAACCTCCTCTATTCTTCCGGTTTGAAATCTCTATAATTTTCTAGTTCGGTGTGGTTCTTTCATCTTTTTAGTTTCTCTTTTTTTTCCGAATTTTAGTTTTTTTTGTGGGTTAGCTCATATTGCCTCTGAAATCTGTTTGTTCCTACATATTTGCTTTTCACTTCTATTAATTAATGTTTTTTTAGATAGATTTCCCGTAGTTTTTAAAATTTTGCTATTGTTTTTCTTGTTTTGTAATTTTTACAGCTGGTTTAAACGTCTTATGGTATCCTGTAACCATTTTAGTAGGTTAAAGGCTATTTAATTGCTTCTATTCACTCTGCTATCCGTTTTCTTACCGTCTTAGTTCCTTCCCATTCTATTTTCTACCAGTCTTCCTTTTTGTGCTGTTTTTACCGTTCAACTTTAGCTTCATGCCACTCATTTTTCTGCCTCTTCTGTTTTACCTTTTTCATTTCTCTTCCCGACTTGCCTCTGACCTCCAGCCACGTGTGTTATTCTATCGCAGAAGCCACATTTGCATGAATAAGTGAGGTTGCGCTTCTTGCTTGCTTGAAGAAAGTGGGTGTTTGTTTTGCCTTTGAAACCTCTCAACTCTTAAATTGTATGGTATTCTGTATTTTAATAAACATTTCATACAATTTAGATTTTTTAACAGTAATTTTTGAGCGTTTTGTGATGGTTTGTATATCGTCCAGGATGTCTTTAGTTGCTTCTAGCTTAAATATTTAATCGACTTTGTTCAGTTACGATGGGATCCTAGATGTACAGCAAAACATGATCTCACCTTACTGAAATGAAAGACGGAAACATCTTGAAAAATATCAATCCAGTTTAGTACGAGTATTTTCATTTATTTTGTTGACAAAATTCAAGTATACACCGGATTTGATTAGTATAAAAATTGGTTCAAACTTGCTGCCAAAAATACTGTATGATGATAACAGGAAATGTTCGTTTGTCTACCTTTATCGTCTGTAGCGGAAAATCTAAGCGACGCGTGGACATGAAATTCAGTAGAAGGGTACCCCCTACTCACGAAAAGAAACACCTCGCCGAGTTTTTTTAATTTGAATAAGTTTCGTTCGTTTGTTCGTTCGTTACTAATTCCGCCGTGGTGAAGAGGCGCCTACACACCACGTCCACAAGACTACCCAGGGTATCCCATGGCGAAGGGGAGAAGATTTGCAGCTTCACTTTTATAGAGGCTCTCCAAAGGGCGGAAGTCTGACTTGGACTCGATATGACAACATCCATGCCCGCTGGCTGGATTCGAACCCGCAACCTGGCATACCAGCGATCAGACGGAAACTCATGCCCCTGGCCGCTCGACCACCGGATCGGCTGAATAAGTTTAAAAGTTATGAACTTAACAATTTGAAAATCAGCCAAATGGATTGGTGGTGTTATCAATTGCACATTGTTAAAACTAGAACAATGTTTCTGATTGCAAAAACAATTTTTTCGAGTATTTTATTGACAAACAAAATCAACTTCGGCTTCCTTATCTAACTTTCAATTTTCTTATCAACTGCGATTCCTTTATCTTTCTGAAACTAAAGAATTCCAAAAACCGGTTCCTATGTGTCAGATTTCTACAGAAATCGTCAAAATATGGCCTATTGGAATTGTGGCGCCATCTGTTTAATGTTCGTTTCTAATGCTCGCTTTTGAAAACTTGAATGAATGAATTCATTTAATTCCGGTTCTAATTCCCGTAAAACACCAGGTATATTTTCTTATCTAAACTTAACCTACTTCCCCAGTAACAACACAAGCCGCTGATTAAAAATATCAAGAAGTATTAAAGCATGTATCCAAAAGTAAGCTGATACTTCAGATAGATTGATAGATAGATCAGATTGATTCTAACGAAGTATTTTTACTTCAGATTTTGCTTATGTAATGTGTTTTATGATTCTTACGAGGTACAATCGAATTGGATGGTTTCGATTTGCACTAAAATGCAATAAACACGTAATAACCTATAGTTCAGTAAACAATTGAGTTCAGTGAAAATCTAATAGCTTTTGAGTTAATGTGAACAAAATTCTCTGCATATACATACGTACAGTCTTACCGAAAACTGTTCCACAGGATTCCAGTAATACAGTATCCCGAATATTACTCCTAATAAAAATTGAAAATTTTTTGCGTTTTATACTATTTCCGTTTGTAACTTCCCCTTAACGTATTTCCCAATTTTTCGATTATCCTCTAACTTTGGACTCATCCCGTTTCTACGTGACTCTTTGTGGACTTGAGGTTGCCAATTCTAGCTTGAGAAATACGCCATTTCTAAGCCATACATTTTTTTTTACTCCCTTCCCTAATCTCTCGCATTTTCCTTTTACTTTTTTTGGAAGACTGACTTGCAATATAAGATAAGTTAGTTTTCGAATTAAGTATGATTCTTATTAAATTTTATATTATATATAAATTTTTCAATAAAAGAATTATAAATTCTATCAAAACCAGGCATCTGAAAATTCGAAGCTGCATGTTGTAGGGAAAGACCATGAGCACTCCCAACAACTCCATAAGGAAAGGTATATGTGTGTACAGTTTAGGTCTATCTGTAGTAAAGTGACCATACCCGATCAAATAAAAGTGATTGTAGCGCCCATAGTAGAGAATTTAAAAAGGTAAAATGAACTCGGTAATAAAGGGAGATAGATAAAAACAACCAATTACAAAGCAAGAGTATCTTCTAATGCAGTGCTTTTCAAACTTTTTGGGGTCACGAAGCCTTTTGAAATTTTTTATAGGGAAACCCTAAAATGAGAAAAGTCCATTGTTGTTCGAATTATGCTTTCAATTTTTTTTTATTTTTAGGAATTTATTTACATTTTATTAAAAAAATTTACACGAAAATATCACGTCGAGAACCCCTGGGATACTGTTGCGGATCTTCGGGATTCCGCTGAGTACACTTTGAAAAACACTGGTCTGATGAGTAGGAATCGACATTAAAACTGTTATAGAAAGTAATTATTTGACACTGTTTATCGACGAATGATTGTTCCATGTAGGAACAGTGTTTGCTTCAGAACATTTTGGCTGGGGGGGGGGGGGGGAGGCGAATGAAACTTTAGTGTGGTTTCTATTTGCTCTATATAAATATATCTAAATGCTGCCACATTTATAGAAACTATGTAAACATAGAATGTCTCCTGGAGCGTTTCGTCCCCCCCCCCCCGGATATATGTATGCCTGAAAGATACACTGTTTAGGAATGTCCAAATAAACAATTCTTACACCACAGGAATTTAATGAACAGCTTGTTCAAAATGCCCCGTCAGATACAAGGCACATTTGAATTCGAGAAAGAATATGGCCGCGCAATTTGACAAGCATTGCTGGCGTTAGTTTTTTATAGATTCTAATGATACGACTTTAACGTTGTTCGGCCGCAGTTTTCTGCAGCATATACTACAAGTCTTCGTATTTACCCCACTCAGAACAGAATGCGTATATGGAAATATATGCGTTTAGTTCGATCTTGGAATCAATTCCCACTCGATAATACTTTTTAACTTTGTAATCGTATTTTTTTTATCTATCTTGCCTTATTACCGAGTTTTTTTTTATCTTAATTTTTTTAAGTTCGACGTTAGGGACGCTACGTTTCCCAATTTTACGATGCTTTAAATGTGTAAATTCATCGAAAACCTGAATTTTCAGCATGTTGATTATACTGTTGCGAACGTATAATATCCCCTCACTGACGTCATTTCTTTCGTCGCTTTTGAAGACTAGATTGAGAAAACACTGTGACGTGTTTCTAACACTTTACAACATAGTTGAAAAGTGTTTATTACTGGTTATTCTGTCTGTCTGTCTGTCCGTTCACGCGATAACTGCCGTAAAAATGACTATCAAAATGAAATTTTAGCATGTTGTTGAGATGGTCTGTGGGACATATGGGAATGTAAATTAATAATTTCACCTAATTAGATTTGGATTGAACTCGGGTTGAAAAAATGAAATACATTGAATCCTATAGGACCTAATTTTTCAAATATTTTTAAAGCGAAGTTAAAATTGTTAAATTGCTTCGAAAATTTTGGGAAATATTCAAATTATCCCACAAAATATATAAAAAAATTCAGCAAAATATGTTCGGTAGATTTTTAAATAAAAATTAAAATAGTAATTACACCCCTATTATATGGGCGCGGTAGCCCAGTGGTTAGCGCGTGGGAATTGCACTCGGTAGGTCCGAGTTCGATTCCTGCCATTGCGAAACTGCCGCCGTGTTCATGCGGAGTACGACCAATCTTAAATGCGTGGGGCCGTATGTCCTTCTGAGAGGTTGGTGGTAGGGGAACGAGGGTACGGTCCCTGTGGATGTCTCCCCCACTGGGTTCCGGTCTTAATTGGGTGGCACTACCCGGCCGTCCAAACAGTTACCTTCAACCTTTCTGGTAGGTCGGACGGTCTGGGTCTCAACAACAACACCCATATTATATGAAGAGATCACGTGACGCACTTCAAAATAAAACATGGCATCTATATTTTTTTCTCAGAGTAAAAATCGTGATTTTTAAAGTTCTGTTAAATTTATACTTAGTGTTGCAGCTGTCCTAAAACCGCTTTATTTCTGCGTATTTTCTGCGCATCTGTATTCAGCGCTAAAGCAATTACAATATTTTTTGGTTTAAATGATCATCAACTTTGATTTTTTCTCCAACAAAGCCTAATTTTCACTTATGGAGAATGTAAACAAGTGATTGTAAGGTAAGCTGAATAAGAATTGCTGGCTCTTTTTCGTGCAAAATTATTTAACTCTGGAGTCTGGAATAAAAGTGTATAAATGAAATATTTACTGTTTTTACATAGAGGGCCAGACTGTATATATATTTCGATGACGTCATTTGAATAAAGTTCATTTTTTTCATGCAGTTTTAAGGTTTCAAGTAAAATAAATTATTGTAGTTCTGTGATAATTAAAAAAAATATCACCGCTGAATGTATCGCATTTTAGAGATACGATACATTCAGCTGACTGCATTTCAGTTGGAAAGTGTTTCATAATACACTCACGGACAATGAAAGTTTCGCACCAAGAAGGAAGCATAGAATGGACATGAAATTTAATGATGGAACGATACAGATGAATGATATACAAAATAACGCAGCAGAACACGTACAGAGGAAGCTGTTTTATATAGCCCTGTCAACCTCAACAGTGCGTCGCTCCTCCTCGTGCTGCGATACAAGTAACAATAAGGTCCTGCATGGTGTCAAACAGACGCCTGATGTTCTCCTGCGGCAGACGAGTCCACACTTGTTTGACGTTACGTTCCAAATCACGAAGATTGCGGCAACGAGGCAGCTGGAGTTTCAACTGGTTCCACACATGCTCGATAGAGGACAGGTCTGGGAAGAGGGCAGGCAATGGAAGTGCCTGGACATGACTCAGGCAGGCCTGGGCGACCCGAGCCGTGTGTAGCCGGGCATAATCCTGCTGGAATTGCGCACCTGGAATTCCAGCAACGAATGGGAGCACATGGGGCCGTAGAATCTCATCCACGTACCGCCGGCCCGTCAATGTTCCAGGTACCATTACTAGAGCGGATCGGCTGTCGTAGGCTATGGCTCCCCAGCCCATGATGCCTGCAGTGGGGTTGGTGTGGCGCTCGATAACGAGGTTGGGATTATGGCGTTGTGCAGGGGACCTCCACACCCGGACACGCTGACCATCGGTCCCCAAAACGAAGCGGCACTCATCGCTAAACACCACACATCGTCAATCTGTGGCATTCTACGTTGCTCTGGCCTGGCACTACTGCAACCGGAACCGCCGCTGTTCCCGTTTTAACTGCAGCACACGTAAAGGACGTTGGGATCGCAGATTATCTTCCCTCAGGCGTCTAGATATGGTTCGTGGGTACACAGGAGTCGCTACGTGCGCCTGTATCGCGGATCGGGTCGCCGTGGACTCTACACGTGCCTCCCGTACGATCATTCGACCCTCTCTACTCGTGGTATCCCTGGTCCGTCCAGAGCTGGTCCTCCGTGTCTGGGTGGCGCCCCGTGACAAGTGCTCCAACACCGTCGAACAGCATAGTCCGAACGATCCATGAGACGGGCTATCCGACGCGCTGACCACCCTGCGGTTTTCAGTCCGATGATCAGGCCTCTCTTGAAGTCCGTCAGTTGTGTATATCGACGTTTCTGGCATCTATCCACCATTATTTTCACTCCGTACTCGTGCTTGCGTCGGACGAAGCTTCTCGCATTGATGAGGCGTCGACTACACGCCGGTTTATGAGACTGCTGGCTCATGATTGCAACGCCACTCACGGGTGTACTGTCATGCTCAATCACACCAGACTGGAAATATTTGCATACCAGCCCGCCCTCTAGCTATTTACATTATTTTGCGGTTATACCGTGTTTTTTTTCTTGGTGCGCAACTTTCATTGTCCGTTAGTGTAAATGCTTTGTGCATGGTTGATCTTTCTTGTTTTATTGATATCTCAGCAACCTCGTGTCCTAAAAACTCAAAACATATATAGGGTTATTCGCTGTAAAAGTAGAAAATACGAGTAATCATATTTAATTTGAAAATATTAGTCAAAAACTGTGGTTTGTATGCAAAACAGACACTTTCCATTATAGTATATATATATGTATATATATATATATATATATATATATATATATATATATATATATGACAGACCAGAAGGAGAAAACAACATGACGTGAAAATAGGGTTGCCAAAATTTCGAAGTTCAAATGGATTGCAGAGTTAGCGATTTATCGCTAATTTGGCAACATTTCGTGACTTCCCGAAGGTTTGAGAAGGACTGAGAAATAACGATTAGTCTAGGAGATATGGAGAATTCCAGAAGTTTCTATAGAAAGACTATAAAAGGAACCATCACTCCATTAGAGTTCAGTTAACGTAATATACAAGCTACATTGGACTGTGATTTTTATCAATGTTTTGAGAATTGTAGCGGCTGTTTTGTGAAATTATTTTCCTCAATATTTTGAGAATTATATCAGTTATTTTATGAAATTAGTGGAGCATTTAACTGCTGCTTGACTGTATATTGTGCCTGTTTACGTTGTGCTTATGAATAAACGTGTTTGTTATCCAGAAATTTGGAATTATTCTTGTTTCTTGTATGTACACCTACGATTCCAGAGGATACTCTATAGCAATACTTTAGACATGTATTATGTGCGGTACGGAAAAAAAATCTTTTTCCGTTCGAATTGGAGATAAAACTGACCTGTCATCTTAATTCAAGTCGTGTGGCACATCTGCTATCGTCAACGATCCATCTGTTACAGTATTGGAAAAGAATTTCTGGTTTCTTTCAAAGTTGTGCCTATTTATTAAACAATGAAATTCCTCCTTTGAACGATACTTTAACGGATATTTTAATGAAATAGAAGCCAAACATTTAAACCTCTTCTTTCAAAACAGGTTTCCGAAACTACTTCGAAAAAAATATTCTTCACTTGAGTCGATAAGCCAAGTACTGGATACTTCGATTGAGCTGTTAGGAAATTTGAGAATAAATAACTTCAGCATCTCTATCGTTATAATCGCAAACTATCGATTCTCTCATCAATCTTCATCGTATTACTTTGTGCTATCTATACTTCACATCGTTAAATCGAGATATCCCTCATTAATTTCTTGCAGATGGCTCATGTATATTTTTTTATTCCCGCCTAAAACCGGTAAACGGCACTAAATTGACCATGCCACGCTTATTGATGGTTCAATCTGATACGGAAGGAAGTGTTTTACTGGAGTTATTTATTGTAGGGGAAGGAAGTGACTTGCTTTATGGGTGAAAATTGAAAAAATAATTACTCATGAAATGATTCAACGTAAAGAATATATGAAGTAGTCTTTTAGTTAGATTCTCTTAATAGAAACAATGAAAGATAAAGTTCGGTTCCACTGTAACTGACGTAATGTTGTGTTTCAAAGAGATAAAGAAGACATAATAATTAGTTTAAAGAAAATTAGTTTATTAAATAGAAACTTCAAATTAATTCAAAGAACAAATTACAATAACTGTGCGCACAGGCAGGCAAATCAGGAAGAATTAAGTTTATTCTAAATTTATGACAGACATTAGAATTTTATCAGCTTAGTAAGAATTGAAGAATCTGTATAAAAACTTTACTTTAAAAAAATCTATTTAAATCCCATCATAAAATATTAGCAATAAAATATTAAATTTAATAAATAAAAATTAAGAATTTTCCCAAGCTCTAATAAATTTAGGTAGGTTTAGAAAATTGCTCTCACAAATAAAGTTTTAGAATTTTAAATTCAAAGAATAAAATTTAAATCATACATTTCAATATTGAGAATTTAAGAAATTAAGTTTTTAAAAAAGCAATAATCATATATATTCACCCAGCCGGGTCATCAGACACGGGGGAAAAGTTCCATAATCAGAGATGTGCAGGTTGGAGACAGAAATTTTCTAAACTGGTTTTCTTGGAATCAGGAGAAGATTCACAAAAGTGGCCTTACAACTGGAACGCTCGGATTTTCTTAAAACAGCCGGATACATATTCCAGAGTCGCTTCTTTCACGTAGCATACGTACGTAATAATTTCTCACAACACATTTTTCCGTGAGTCACGTCGTAAATTAGGTGATAAAAACAGACAAAACCGTCATTTAAAAAAGAAATAAGTGTAAAAAACAAACAAACAACAACAACAAAAAAAATATCCCGAGGAGCTTAATGTTCCATAGGAATCATCGTGTGGAACATAAGTTCCATTCGAAAAATCAGTGACGCGCTTCTCGAGCGAACTGGAAACCTGGAATTTCAACAAAAAACTGAAACTGAAAAATTCCGCGAGCGTATTTATACGTGCGGAAAAAGAGAGAAGTTTAGACAAACGGCAGCAATTAAAATCCGCTTACCAAAATTAGAATTGTCAAAATTAAAACTCAAAACTCTGATAGCTGACTATCCGGAAATATGCGAACCAATTAAAATAATTCAGGAATTCCGAAAAGGCGCGAAAATCACTTAGGCGCAGCTTCAATCGCGGTAAAAAAGCGCTCAGAACCAAGATTTCAAGATGGCCGCAACTGAAATTTTTGAAACGCACTGAACATGGGAATAACTAGAAACTATAGAACAAACGGAATTTCTAACCAAAATAGGAAAATGAGACATCAAATTAAAGGGAAATTTAAGGGGAATCAAATAAATGATCATTTTTATAAATTTACAAATCAAAAGTAATATTTACTTAGGGAATGGAACATTTTTAATTAAGAATATTATAAAGAAAATTAATTTAGAAGTTTAAACATATTCTAATTAACGAATAAATGAAAAAGCCAATAAATATTATTTAAATATTACCAAATTGAGAATATTGAGCCAGGGAAAAAATAAATAAAAGTAAATTTCAAACCGCCAAATTACATAAATTCTAAAGCAACCCAACAGTAACAATCAATACAAGATTTATAGATTGTTGTTATCAGGAATATTTACTAAAAATGACAAAGTAAAACTTTATGCTTATACAGTCTCTTTCAAAATTATAAGACCACTCAAAATTCCACCCTTTTTTGACAAAGACAAAATTGAATCTGAATTTCAAAGAAGGTGCATGAAACGAAACACTTTTGCAGTATTGATTTAGCTTAGAAAAAAAAACAGATCGAATACAATTTTCGTGCCAAACAATTTTTCGAAATCACCGTGTTACATAAATATAAGACCACTTCAGATTTTCTAATAATGCAGACAATTTTTGTTTAACTTCGGAGTTTAACTGTAACTTAAACCATCTGGAAAGGTTGGAAAGAAGGAAAAAAGGCAGAAATTCAGAACTGAACTGTTTGATTCGTTGGATTATTAAAATGCCTCATGTAAATGATTTGTCTGAAGTAGAAGTGCGAAAAGTTTGGTTCTACAATGGAAAAGGAAAGTCGGAACGTGAAATAAGTAAGATTCTTAATCGTTCTAAAACGGCTATTCTTAAATTTTTGAGTAAAAAATAATTGTATGGAAAGCAGAAAAGAATCGGCCGCAGAAAGCAGTTATCAGGTCGTGATAATAGACTAATTTTCCAGCTTGCAACGAAAAACTACCAGTCCACTTATGAAATAGTACAGCAGACAAGTAAACAAGTATCTCATGTAACTGTGTGGCGAAGTTTGAAGTCGAATGTTGATGTTAAACTTCGAAAATTAAGAAGTAAACCACGACTTCTTAAACATCATAAAGAAGCACGTCTGAAGTGGGCAAAGAATGTCATGTCCTGGAACTCTACATGGAAAAATATAATATTTTCGGACGAGAAAAAATTTAACTTAGACGGTCTGGACGGCAATAAGTACCACTGGCATGACTTAAGGCAAGAATTTCGTGAGGTCTTCAGTAGGCAGATGGGAGACGGTTCCGTTATGGTTTAGGGCGCTTTCTCATATACAGGAAAATGCGATCTGCAAAGAGTTTATGGCAAAATGAACTCAGACAGTTATCAACAAATGTTATACGGATGTCTGATACCCTTCGGATCACTTTTAGGACGGCCGAAATGGAAGTTCCATCAAGATAATGCTCCCAGTCATGCATCTAAATCAACAACAGCATGGCTCAGAAGAGAAAGGATTGATGTTATACCTTGGCCGAGCCTTAGTCCTGACCTAAACCTCATAGAAAACCTGTGTGGTTATTTGTCTCGCCAAGTATACGAAAACAACAGACAATATCATTCGGCATATGAATTGGAAGTCGCCATTATGGAGAAATGGGACAATATTCCGGAATCTGTCTTTAAAAATTTAATTAAATCGATGCCAAATGTGTGTTTCAAGTTATTTAGAAAAATGGTGGAGCAACAACTTACTAAATTTGCTAAAACTTTTTTTTTCCACATGTGGTCTTATAATTTTGTAACAGGTATTTGTGCCACTTTTTGTTACATTGCTGTTATATTTTTTTTCTAAATGAATTTCGTACATGTAAGTTGCTAAATTTTATTTGAAACTTGTTCTGACATGGAGTAGTTTTGATTCTGAATAAAAAAATATTTCATTAATTACCTAACTAACAAGAGGTCTCGTGGTCTTATACTTTTGTAACAGACTGTAAGTATTTATTACCTATGGCTATTATATAGCAACTTTCAAAAAAATGTTCCTGCTATGAATATACCTCTAAATTTCATTTTAAAATTATATAACTGACGTAACGCAGTTGGACAAGATGTAATTGCTGATTCAATTAAATATTATCAAAATGTTAAAGCTAGAGTTGTGTTTTTTGATTATAATACTAAATAACTAATAGACTAGATGCATGCATATTTATATTTTATTTATCAACCTTAATTTAAAAAATTACAATATCTTTTGTAACTGACGTAACATGCTTCTGTAACTGATGTAACAGTATGCATTTCTTATGATATCAGTTATATGTGTAGTGCATTTTTATTCCTCGATATTGTTATATGAAATCTAAAGTTTTTTACTAATACACGTGGACATATAAAAATTTAAAACCCTCTAAAAAGAGGCAATAATCGGAATATTTATTTTGGGGCAAAAACGAGACTTCTGCGTGAAATTGGTCTTAAAGGACTTTCAAAGTTAAACATGGGGCGGTTGTAAAGAGGCTGCCTCAAGCACGAATTGAATGACGGATCATCGTGCTGGTCAATCGAGGCTGTTTACCGTTAATCTACTGGGATGCAGTTGCAAACTCTTTTCGTAGACTCTGAATTGTCCACACTTTGTCAGACTGACGTTCAACTAACGATCCTACTGACCACTTACTGCTATTTTTATCCTCAGATTGGCTTCAGACTGCTATTTTCATCTCTAAAGATAGCTTGTTGAGTGGACTCTGACCTCCCGATTTGAAATCGGCGTTCAATATACCGGAGTCTATTGAATATGTGCTGCTCGTTGCAGGGACACTTTCATATCTCCGACTTCTTTGACCTAATCTACAGGGTGGATTTGTTCGAGCGCCATTTTAACGAACTTTTCTGCCCCAACCGGAAATAGAACCACGGATATTTTAGTGACCAGCCGACGTTCTAAAGTTGAGCTACTGGAAATTGCAAGCTCTTTCGTCTTTTTTCGTCGGAATTGCAAGCTCTTTTCGTCGGACTTTACATGGTTTAGAAATAAATGTTTACTTTCGTGGAAAATTTGTGTAAAGGGCAAGTATTGTTGTATCCTGCTGTTCGATATTCCGGCTTTTCGATATTTTTGATTTTTAGGCTTTTCGATATTTTTGATATTTAGGATTTTCGATATTGATCTTTAGGCTTTTCGATATTGATTTTTAAGTTTTTTGATATTTTTGATTTTTAGGCATTTCGATATTTCTGATCTTTAGACTTTCGATATTTTTGATCCTTAGGCTTTTCGATATTTTTGAAGTTTAAGATTTTAGATATTTTTGTATCATTCAATAATTTTAATTTTAATCTTTTTAATTTCTTTCTTTTCTAACTTCATTTCAATTCAAACGTGTTGAAATTCTGTTTAGATTTCTCCGGCAGTGGTATCCAATTCTATTTCAAACATGTTACCCTAACGCTTTAATTTTTATTTTCATTTAAGACGGACAAACAAAAAACAAGAAAGATCAATCATGCTTAAAGCATTGATTATGAAACACTTTCCAAATTCAATGCAATTTTATTTAAACATCCCTAAAATGCAATACATTCCTCGGTAATATTTTAAAACTTATCACAATATTACATTAATTTATTATATTTGAAAACTTAAACCTTCATCGAAAAAAATGAACTTCATTCAAATGACGGCATTAAAATATAAATTGCCTGGTTTAAACATCTCTAAAATGCGATACATTCTTCGGAAATATTTTTAAAATTCTCATAATACTACAATAATTTTTTATATTTGAAATCTTCATCGAAAACAACTGTCATTCATTCAAATGATGTCAGAAAAAATAACATGCCTGGCTTTCTCTATAAAAGCAGCATTTCATTCAAAACATTTTCCCATTCATTTCATTGATCACAGTACTAAAATAATTCATTTTATTTAAAAACTTGAAACCATGGAGCTACAAGTAATTAAACTCTATGCTTAAAACTTCATCGAAAAAAATCGCCTTTCTTTCTAAAAAATCAATTAATATTTCATTCATATCAGCTATGCAGACTCCATGAGCTAAATAATTGTGCGTTAAAGAAATATAGCAATTCTTATACAAGTGATTCTACATATTTTGCTGTTTACATTTTACGTAAGTGAAAAATAGGCCTCGTTGTAGAAATAATCAAATTTGGATGATTATTTAAACTCAAATATATTGTCATTGCGTTGTTTCAGTATGTAAATGCACAGAATTTAGGCAAAAATAAAGCGGTTTTAGGACGGATACAACACTCAATATGAATTGATGCCAACGGCCGTACCGTGCTGATAACACCGGTTCTCGTTTGATCACCGAAGTCAAGCAGCATCGGGCGCGGTTAGTACTTGGGTGGGTGACCATCTGGGAACACCGCGTGCTGTTGGCACCTTTCGGACGCGGTAGCCGCCCGGTGGTTTGCGCGCTGGAATTGCACGCTGCCACAACTGCCGCCGTGCTCATGCGGAGTACGATCACGTTAAACATGTGGGTCCGTAAGTCCTTCCGAGAGGTTGGTGGTAGGGGAAGGAGGGTACGGTCCCAGTGGATGGCTCCCCCACTGGGTTCCGGTCTGAATTGGGTGGCACTTCCCGGCCGTCCAAACAGTTACCTTACACCTTTCTGGTTGGTCGAACGGTCTGGGTCTCAACAACAACAACTTAATATGAATTAAAAAGAACTTTAAAAATCACGATTTTGAGACAAGATGGATACCATATTTCATTTTGAAGAGGGTCACGTGATCTTTTCATATCATGGTCACGTGATCGCTTCATATAAGAGGTGTAATTATTATTTTCATTTTTATTTAAAAAACTACCGAATATATTTTGGTGAAATTTCTTTTATATATTTCATGGAATAATTTGAATATCATATAACATTTTCGAAGCAATTTGTGAGTTTTAAATACGCTTAAAAAATGTTTGAAAAATTAAGTCCCATAGGGTTCAATGTATTTCATTTTTTCAACCCGGGTTCAATCCAAAATTAATTGGGTGATATTATTCATTTATATTCCCATAGGTCTCATAGACCGTCTGAACAACGTACTAAAATTTCATTTTGATAAAGCCAATTTACGGCAGTTATCGTGCTAACGGGCAGGCAGACAGACAGAATGAACAAAGTCATAAACACTTTTCAACTTTGTTGTAAAGTGTTAATAATTAATCAAAAGTTCGATCGTCAAAATTGGTTTGATCTATTTCGTCTCAGCATGTCGGACCTCTGGACCAATCACTATATCTATTCCACGCCAAAGTTGAGCTGTACCTGTCACAAATCATACTGCGTTCTATTGCGTCTTTAGCCAATACGCTTCAATAATTGAACACGCTTTGATTTGAAATCATTTTAGGGCGGGATTACACGGAGTGTTTCCAGCCCTTTAAGATCCCTATTTAAAGATCTATTGTGCGCTTTTGGATAGTTATCATTAAAATTTGTATACGATAAAAAAGTGTATGTCATACAACGCCGCTTGACTATGAAGCATGTCGCGTTTTTTCAATTTTTCGGTTAACATATCGTAAAGCAGATGATATTTACATTCTTACTCAACAAAATTATTGATTTATTAATTTGATGAAACTAATTATTTAAGTAAAACAATATCAACAAAAAAGATCAATCATGCATAAAGCATTGATTATGAAACACTTTCCAACTGCAATGCAATTTTATTTAAACATATCTAAAATGCGATACATTCAGCGGTAATATTTTTTTTAAATTACCACAATACTACAACAATTTATTATATTCGAAAACTTCATCTAATAAAAATGAACTTTATTCAAAGGACGTCATTGAAATATAAATCTCCTGGCTCTCTATGTAAAAGCAGTAAAAATTTCATTCATAACATTTATTCTATTCCTTTCACTCATCACAATACTACAATAATTTATTTTACTTAAAAACTTAAAACCATGGAGGTAAAAGCAATTTAACTCTGTGTTTAAAACTTCACCGAAAAAGGCTGCTATGAAATCGTCTGTTCTCTAAGTAAAATCAACGACTGTTTCATTCATATCAACTATATTGCAGACTCCAGTGCTAAATAATTTTGCGTTAAGGAAATTCAGCAATTCTTATACAACTCATCTTACAGCTTGATCTGTTTACAATCTTCATAGGTGAAGATTTCGTTGTAGAAAGAATCAAAGTTTGATGATCATTTAAACTCAAATGTATTGTAATTGATTTATTTCATAGCATTGATACACAGAAATTAAGCAAAAATAAAGCAGTTTTAGGACGGACACAACACTAAATATAAATTAAAAAGAACTTTAAAAATCACGATTTCGACACAAGATGGATAGCATTGATCATTTAAACTCAAATATATTGTAATTGCGTTGCTTTAGAATATATATATGCACAGAAATTAAGCAAAAATAAAGCGGTTTTAGGACGGATAAAACACTAAATGCAAATTAAAATGAATTTTAAAACTCACGATTTTGACACAAGATGGATGCCATGTTTTATTTTGAAGTGAGTCACGTGAACTCTTCATATAATGGTCACGTGATATCTTCATATAATGGGTGCAATTATTATTTTAATTTTTATTTAAAAAACTACTGAATATATTTCGCTGAATTATTTTTTTTTATATATTTTATGGAACAATTTGAATATTACCTAAAATTTTCAAAGCAATTTGTTAATTTTAAATCGGCTTAAAAAATATTTGAAAAATTAGGTCCCATAGGGTTCAATGCATTTCGTTTTTTCAACCCGTGTTCAATCCAAAACTAATTGGGTGATATTATTCATTTATATTCTCATAGGTCCCACAGACCGTCTGTACAACATACTGAAATTTCATTTTGATAAATCCAATTTACGGCAGTTATCGTGCTAACGGGCAGGCAGGCAGACAGACAGACAGACAGAATGAACAAAGTCATAAACACTTTCAACTATATTGTAAAGTGTTAATAACAACTACGTTGTAAAGTGTTAATAATAAATGGAAGATTTCGTGGTGAATTTTACGATCCCATTCTGTGTTTTATGCTTTGAGTCGTCTCCAGAGTGAATTCCTCATTCTAGATGATGTAATGTCATCATTTAATCAAGACATATTGGTTGTCACAACGACTTGGATCTTCACGTTTTATGTTGCTCCAGATTGTTTTCCTTCTCTTCTAAACGAGTGCGTGCGCACGATTTCTATTTCTTCATTTTTATCTTCTTTATAACATGAATCATGGTTTCAACAAAATGAGGCAGTGATTTTTCGATGCCACAAAAATATTGTGATGTTAGTAACGCGCGGACAATTTTTGATGTATTACTTATGTTTTGAAGTTTTTGAACACTTTACAACAAAGTTGAAAAGTGTTTATGACTTTGTTCATTCATTCTGTCTGTCTGTCCGTTAGGACGATAACTGCCGTAAAAATGACTTAATCAAAATGAAATTTTAGTATGTTATTCAGACGGTCTGTGGGACCTATGCAAATATAAATGAATAATATCACCCACTTAGTTTTGGATTGAGCCCGGGTTGAAAAAATAAAATACATTGAACCCTATGAGACCTAATTTTTCAAATATTTTTTAAGCGGATTTAAAATTCACAAATTGCTTCGAAAATTTTAGGTAATATTCAAATTATTCCATAAAATATAAAAAAAAAATTCAGAAAAATATATTCAGCAGTTTTTAAAATAAAAATTAAAATAATAATTTCACCTCTTATATAAAGCGATCAGGTGACCACGATAGGAAAAGATCACGTGACCCACTTCAAAATAAAATATGGCATCCATCTTATCTCAAAATCGTGATTTTTAAAGTTCTTTCTAATTCATATTGAGTGTTGTATTCGTCCTAAAACCGCTTTATTTTTGCTTAAATTCTGTGCATCTGCATACTGGAACAACGCAATGACAATATATTTGAGTTTAAATGATCATCCATATTTGATTATTTCTACAACGAAACCTATTTTTCACTTATGTAAAATGTAAACAGCAAAATATGTAGGATGAGTTGTATAAGAATTACTGTATTTTTTTAACGCAAAACTATTTAGCTCATGGAGTCTGCATAGCTGATATGAATGAAATATTCATTGATTCAGAGAAGAACTATTTTTTTCGATGAAATTTTAAGCATAGAGTTTAATTACTTGTAGCTCCATGGTCTTAAGTTTTTAAATAAAATAAATTATTTTAGTACTGTGATGAATGAAATGATTGGGAAAATGTTATGAATGAAATGTTGCTTCTATAGAGAGAACCAGGCGTGTTATTTTTTCTATGACGTCATTTGAATGAATGTCAGTTGTTTAAAATGAAGTGTTCAAATATAATAAATTATTGTAGTATTATGATGATTTTAAAAATATTACCTAGGAATGTACCGCATTTTAGAGATGTTTAAACCAGGCAATTTATATTTCAATGCCGTCATTTGAATGAAGTTCTTTTTTTTCGATGAAGGTTTAAGTTTTCAAATATAATAAATTAATGTAGTATTGTGATAAGTTTTAAAATATTACTTAGGAATGTATTGCATTTTAGAGACGTTTAAATAAAATTGCATTGAAGTTGGAAAGTGTTTCATTATCAATTCCTTAAACATGATTGATCTTTCTTGTTATATATGTCTAAGGTCAATATTTAAGGAATAAAAGCCGAGGTCAATGTTTATTTGACATCCTGTATATATATATATACATATATATATATATATATGCTTTATATATTATGCTTTATTATTTCCTCTTTTTGTCTTAATTTCTTTGTATTTTGTAGAAAATTTTGGAATAGTGTATTATGAGTTACTACATACATTCTAACTTTGGATTTAATAATTTATATTTATATTTATATATATATTTATATATATATATATATATATATATATATATTTATATATATATATATATATATATATACATACATATATACATATATATATATATATATATATATATATATACATACATATATACATACATATATACATATACTTTTTGCTTAAAGACGTAATTTCTCGATAGGAGAGCCTTTGAGATTTTCACGCAGAGTCACTGCGTTAACACCATCGGAGCATCGTTTTTATTTATTTATTTTTCTGTGAGTGGGTGCATTGTTTTTCAGTTTTTTTTTGGTTTTTGAGAATTCGTTGTGAGTTCCTGTGTGATTATAATTAAAGTTTCGCATCTTAAATCCTTGGCAATGCCAGGAACATGTTCTGGAACGTTCCGGCGTTGCCCGAGATTTAAGAGGCAAAACTCTGATAAATTTGGTACTTGTTATTTTTCGTGATATATTTTAATTCTTTCGTTTTTTAATCATACCCGTCTAGCCTGCCTAGATCCCGCCTAAGGAAAGCATATGTGTTTAAGAAGTTCAAGTGATGAAAATCAAGTTTCAAAGATCCACACGAAAGTTTATTTTAACCTTTTGCTTGCGGGTGGACTAGCGGCATGGACGCCAATGAGTGCAAAGGCGGATCGAACTGTTTAGGATAGGGTATGTTAAATACCTGTCTTTTTGGGAAGTTCTTCGCTTAGGATTGACTCTGTGCCACCCATAAGCAAAAGGCTAAAATATACTAAGTAAGAAGTAGAAAAAACAAAGTAGAAATATTTTACCAGCTAATTTTTATTCCTGGTATTTTATCTCTTCAAATTATTTTATCATTCTTCACCACTATAGAGCACCTAGACAAATAATGTTATGCTTTGTCCTTATACCTACTGAAGTACTCTGTATATGTCTTGCGTTTGTGACGTAGATGACATTTATTGGAACTGAATTTAAATTTTTCCACGTTGCAATTCATCATCGATATTTTTTAAAAGTTAAAACTGAATAAACATTTAAGGAAACTTTCATATCTCTGACGGTAGCAAAAGTTATTTCAAATTTACGTCATATTTGTGCTGCATGAATTCTATTTTATATCAATGCGTGCACGTAAATTCTGTGCATAAATTGTTTGATGCGAAGCATTCAAATAACTCTGTCTCGCACATTTAATAGTTGTTTTATAAAAATATAGTTCATATTGATCGTGGACGATGATGGTCTTCAAATAAAATCATTCAATCCAATATAAATGCAAATGGCAATGTTCTGCATATATACCGAACGCAATGTGATTTTAAATGCAGTTTAAAACGTGATTTCAAATAGATGGCATTGATTCTGCCTTGAAGGTTCTGTAGATGCCAAAATTTGTGAGATAAGCATATTTCACGTTATATTTCTAAAAGAAAATCATATTTTTTTATTTTTAATAATATATTGGTGAATAAGATATTCAAATGCGAATATGGCGAAATTTATTATGAATAACATACATCGGAAACTTAGTTTCATATTATGCTATAAGCAAAAATGCAGTATATATTCAATATTTATAGAACATTTTTCGAAACGAACTGCTTTTATTATTTTTCTACTTTAAATATTATTTCAAAAAGGACGAATACTTAATTTAAACCTCCACAAATATAATTTTATATGCATTTCAACACTTTGAATAGAGTTTGGGACAAATGCAATAAAAATACGACTGTCCCCAAAAAATTGACATAGGCTTTTATTCCTTAAATATTGATCTTAGACATATATAATAAATTACAAAGTTGCATGAAAAAAGGTACAGAATTTTATGAAATCGATAAAAATTTTCAGGGGATTAAATGTGAAGAAATTTAAAAAAAACAAAATTTAAATTTTTATACGGCCCCTGTACAAAAGCATTCCCAATGAGTAAAATGTGCCCCATACACTAATAAGGTGATGTACAAAAATTTCATCATTTTATCATAAAACGTCCCAGAATTAAAATGTAAATGTTTACAATAAGAGTGCAAATGACGCAACACAGAAATGCATCATAGGTAAATAATATCTGCCTCTTATCTTTAATGGATCTTTGGCATGGATGGAAAACATTTTGAACAAGCTTTGTAATCTTTGTGTAAAGTTATTATTTCTACACGGTGTAGATACTTTTGTACCAATAAATAGCAAAATTATTATTTATTTACGTAATCATTGTTTTTTTTTCGCAATTTGTGTATTGCCCCTGAAACGCGATCTGCCGACATGATTTTTCCCCTCTGAGAACCTATGTCGATGCATCGAAAAGTGGTTTAAGTCAGCATTTTTGTCCTTTCATATCTCTAAAGCTTTTTATGATAAAATGCTGAAATTTTGCACATCCCCTTATTAGTGTATGGGGCACATTTTACTCAGTGGAAATGTTTTTGTACGGGAGCAATATAAAAATTTATATTTCTTGGACTTTAATTCAATTGAAAATTTTAATCGATTTCATAAAATTCTGTACCCTTTTTTATGCAACTTTGTAATTTATTATATATGTTTAAGATCAATATTTAAGGAATAAAAGCCGAGGTCACTGTTTTTGGGACACCCTGTATATTTCTTAACACAAAGGAAGGGATGAGCCGAATATTTCTTAAACATTAACTGTCTCGCAATAAGTTTAAGCCGAGCAATGCGAATTTTTATAGTCAATATTTCCAGTGTTTATTATTAAACTGTTCACCCATGCACCAAATTTCAAGTCTCTATTTCTTTTAAAGGTAGGCAATTCTGATTTATTCACCCAATTGAATATTTCGGTGTGAACAACTGAGAAAATCCATAAATATTGCAACACAATATACGTACTGCAATACAACACATAAATATTACAGAACAATAAGTTTCTGCCTTTTTTCTGCATAAGGTTTTTATGACTATAATTCAAGTCTCCACCCCTGAGTGTTCTAAATAGTCCTTATTTCGAACGTTTGTTTGCGTCTGGAGCACATCCGTTAAAATTAAATTTTAGAATAATCCGATGTTTCTAGTGGATCTTATCGAAATGTTCACCCATGCGACAAATTTAAATTCTCTCTCTGACTCAAAAGAAGTCATTTCTCATTTGTTTGGCAAACCGGACATATCGGTGTGCGGCACCTCCAAAGTAACAAATGTTTGAAAAGTGAAAATGGAACACCATTTTAATTGAATGATCCGCCCTTGAATTAAAAGTACAGTCTCCATCTCAGCGCGAAGTACGATTTTTATCATTTCGTATGTGAACGTGTTTATGTGAACCACCCCTTTCAAATGGCCATTTTTGAAAATTTTTTATTTTTTCCGGTGTGTTATCGAACGATAAATTTGTACAGCAAATCGCAAATCTTTATCTGCTCTTGAAGTGTATTTATTTATTTATTATGTATTCATCGTCAGCGAGGGGCCGACCCAAAGGGTTTTCAACCTGACGAAGCCTCGCTATGGAAATTAATATCAATGGAGGGGTGGAGGTGCTTTTCTAAGATGGTACTTTAAGATAAATGTTCTATTATTAATTTGATAGCCATAAAGATAATAAAACAGAAAAATCGCACTTTATAAACATAATAATATGAATACTAAAATAAGTGCGTAAAAATGCTATGGAATCATACTAGATATAAACAAGAAGAATCAATCTCGCATAAAGCACTGATTATGAAACACTTTCCAATTTCAATGCAATTTTATTTAAACATCTCTAAAATGCGGTACATTTCTCGGTAATATTTTTAAAATTATTACAATACTACATTAATGTATTATATTTGAAAACTTCATCGAAAATAAATGAACTTTTTCAAATGACGTCATCGAAATATAAATCGGCTGGCTCTTTAAATAAAAGCAGCATTTCATTCATTCACATTTTTCCATTCATTTCATTCATCACAATATAATAAAAATAACTTTTATCTAAAATTTAAAACCATGGGGAGGTAGAAGTAATTTAAATCTATGCTCAAAACTTCATCAAATAATCGTTTGATTCTCTGTAAAATCAATTATTGTTTCATTCATTTCAACTATATTGAAGACTCCATGGGTTAAATAATTTTGCGTTAAAGAAATGCAGCAATTCTTATACAACTCATTCTACATCTTTTGGTATGTACATCCTCCATAAGTGAAAAGTAGGCTTCGTTGTAGAAATAATCAAAGTTGGATGATCATTTAAACTCAGCTATATTGTAATTGCGGTGTTTCAGTATGTAGATGCACAGAATTTAAGCAAAAATAAAGCGGTTTTAGGACGGATGCAACACTAAATATGAATTAAAAAGAACTTTAAAAATCAATATTTTGACGCGAGATGGATGCCATATTTTATTTCGGAGTGGATCATGTGATCTCTTCATATAATGATCATGTGATTTCTTCATATAAAGGATGTAATTATTATTTTAATTTTTATTTAAAAGACTACTGAATATATTTTGCTGAATTTTTTCTTTTTGATATATTTTATTGGATAATTTGAATATTTCTTCAAACTTTCGAAGCAATTTGTGAATTTTAAATCCGCTTAATAAACGTTTGAAAAATTAGGTTCCATAGGGTTCAATGCATTTCATTTTTCAACCCAGATTTAACCCGAAACTAATTGGATGATATCATTCATTTATATTACCATAGGTCCCACAGACCGTCTGAACAACATACTAAAATTTCATTTTGATAAAGTAATTTTTACGGCAGTTATCGTGCTAACGGACGGACAGACAGACAGACAGAACGAACAAAGCCATAAAAACTTTTCAACTATGTTGTAAAGTGTTTAAAATGCCATTTTGATAAAGTCATTTTTACGGCAGTTATCGTTCTAACGGACAGACAGACAGACAGACAGAATAAACAAAGTCATAAACACTTTTCAACTATGTTGTAAAGTGTTAAAAATGCACTTGTTACATACTAAACCCTGTACTTAAAAAGCAAATGTCCGTCCGTGCTGTAAAAGCAAATGGCAATTTAAATAAATTTTGAATATTTTCTGATATAATACAATCCTATTAAAAATTAAACAAATTGAAAATCTTGATGATTATGTTCAATTATAAAACAAGAAAAATCAATCATGCATAAGCATTGATTATGAAACACTTTCCAACTGAAATGCAATTTCATTTAAAAAATAATAAAATGTGATACATTCAGTGATGATATCTTTTACATTATCACAGTACTACAGTAATTTATTATACTTAAATATTTAAAACTGTATCGAAATATAAATCATCTGATTCTCTATGCAAAATCAATGAATATTTCATTCATATAACTTGTATTCCAGACTCCAGAGCTAAATAATTTTGTGTGAAAAAAATTCAGCAATTCTTATGTAATTCACCTTACAATCGCTTCAGATATTTGCATTCTGCATAAGTTAAAATTAGGCTTCGTTGAAGAAATAATAAAAGTTTAGGGATCATTTAAAATCATAACTATTGTAATTGCGAAGGCACGGAATTTAGATACACAGATACGCAGATTATATGTGTGTGTGTATGTATTCAAAGTATTGGAATCGTGCCGAAGATCGGAACTCGAATTTTCGAAGGATCTACACGTTTTGGGACTTCTAGAACACGAAAAAACTATTTTTAGGAAGACGTCTGTGTGTGTAAGAGTGTATCTGTGTATGTTTCTGTGTGTCTGTGAGGATACTACATCCACTTTAATTGAAAAACTAATGGACCGAATTTCATAAAATTTGGTAGGTATGTTTTTTATGGGAAATCCTGATGTTGATTAGATTATAGTACGATTCGTAATAAAAGAATCTGCCTTCTTTACGAAATGGCCGGCAGAAATTGCCTTTATCCACTCTAGCTAAAAACTAATGGAACAAATTTAACAAATTTTGGTGTATAATATTTCAATGACCTACAAGTGATTTATATACCAAATTCAACAAAATTTGTACATAAATCATTTGTAGGTTATTCCAGTACGATTCAGGAAAAAGGAACGGGCTATTTTTGCGAACTGGCCCGCAAAAATCGTTAAATATAAAAATAAAGGACTACGTGTGCTCAATTATATCAATTAAATTACTATTTTTTACGTGATTTTTGACGACAAAAAGAATAAGACTAACTCCATTACTCTAAGACTAGCCATTCTTGAGATATTCTAGTTTGTTTGCGTTTTCGCTACGCCACCTTTGACAATAAGTCCAGCTATCAAACGAGAACCAAATTTAAGTTTAACGTGCAAATTCAATGTCATTTAAAATACTTATTGCTGTTATTTTGTGCAGATAAACTGAAATTATTATTAAAGAAATAAACAGAACGTGAATATGAGTCTGCAGGGAAAGACATGTGCTGCCCACATCAGAATTTTTAATAATATTACAACAATGATTTATAAAAGTGAACGGGGATTATTTGCAGGCCATTTCGAAAAAAATGTATGATCTATATTTAAAGATCCACCAAATTTTTGTAGAATAAAATGTTATATAGTAGAATAAAATGTTATATAATGTAGAATATGAAAGTGGGGAGTGTGTTGTGTGCAAAATATTCATTAGATTATTTAATTCCAAATCACTATTTTGGCAAGTAAAAAAGTGAGTAGGAAAATCTTCAAAAATTGAAATAGCTTTTCGGTGTGACATTAATTCCGTCTAAATATACAATTAATTTTATTTGTGGTCTGAAAGGTTACTGGTGAATTTTTGTAACGACAGTAATTTGGACTGTCATTTATTAAGTCTTATACAGAAGGTCGTATGCACTTCTGGAAACGATTTTGAGAATTAATTTTTATATGTAAAGGGCGCATTTCTTGAGGCGATTTGCTTCCATCTGATAGCTTTGATTCTTGACTATAGCTCTAGCTCAAATTTTCCATGAACGTAAACTTTTTCTTAGCACCGTCATATCAATTTTATTCCCACTCCTCTTAGGTCGTTTTCCAAAGTCCTTTCAGTGTTCTTAGATGCCATTTTCCTAAGGCTCGTTTTAACAAACTGAAAGCGCAAAAGTTCATAGGAGAAGCGTCAGGTGATTTTATAGGTATTTCATTAAATGGGATACATTTTATTCCTGTTTCTGATTCTATCTTTGCTAAATATGCGGCAGTTGATTAGACGCGTGACTAAGCTTTGTCCATATAAAGCTCAACTTTATTGATGTCCTTTCCATATAAGGCTGGAATTTCTTCTTCTAAAATTGGTTCTAAAATACTCTGCTGATAGTAGAGTGAATTAATTTTGGTTTTACTTGAGACTTTTTTGAGTTTTAATTTACCATTGTAACAAAATCCTGCAACTATCACGAATCCCTTTGCGAACTTTTCTGTACATTGACGAAGCTATTTCGTGCGGTCTAATTCGTTAGTTGAGCAATAGAAAATTGCTCTTTTTTTATTACAGTCACTTAAAGGCACCCATGCCTCTTCAAGTGTTACCACAAATTTCCATTTATTAGCAGCTAAATGTATTTTTTATAATTTTCTACAATTCGTTTTTCTTTCTGCAATATGTTTTGGCAAAAGTAGATGCACTTTAGATTTAAACATCTTTTTTAACTTCAAATCTTTATGAATGATTTTACTTACAGTGCCAGAAGACATTCCGAGTTTCGATGCAATGGATCTCTGAGTCGGTGGATTTTTTTTTAGGATCAGAGACTTCACTTTCTTGATATTTACCCACGTTTGAACAGTCTTAGGATGTGATTTTGCGGCCATTTTTTCATTTTTACTTTCAGCTAGACGCTTTTTCCCTTTCAAATTTAATATAGTAAAAATATCTTTCTTTGAAATGCAATAACCTCGATTTTTACACCGCTTTACAATTTTTTGATACGAATATTTTTTTTGGAAAGCGCATTTACCCAACCTTCGAGCCATCTATCAATTTTAGGAGCCATTTTCAAAATACATCTTTTATTCTACATTCCAATTAAAAGAAAACAGTAGCAGACGATTGTATTGAAAATACCAAATCTTTATCTGAAAATGCTAACGAGAAACATAAATACAAAATCGTTTCCATAAAGTGCGAACGGCCTTCTGTATATACAACAGTTATTCCCCACAGAGCATGGGATTTCCAAAAAATATGAAAATGAAATATTTATGTGGAGCGATATTATGTATCGATAATATTTTATTGATATATTTTATATAAAAATGTTTTCGTGTAATCAGTACTTCATTAAAAGTTCAGCGCCCTTTACCCCATGCTCTGTAGGGAGTCTCCCCTTTTCCTAGAGAACAAGTTTCTAGTCTATAAACAAATGATATCGCATGTCTGCCCCGTCTGGGGCTCGGCTGCAAAATCACATATTGGGAAACTGCAAGTATCCAAAGCAGACTTTTACGTATGATAACCAGTTCTCTTTGGTTTATCCAAAACGAGAAAATACACCAGGATTTGAGAGTCTGGCATTGAAGAGCATATTAGAATACTCAGTCAAAAATTCTACATTAATAACTTTGAGAAGCCCTGCATGGCAGATAATGACTTAAATTACCTCCTGGGAACACCGCGTGCTGTTGGCACATTTCGGGCGCGGTAGCCCGGTGGTTTGCGCGCTGGAATTGCACGCTGCCACAACTGCCGCGGTGTTCATGCGAAGTACGATCACGTTAAACATGTGGGTCCGTAAGTCCTTCCGAGAGGTTGGTGGTAGGGGAAGGAGGGTACGGTCCCTGTGGATGCCTCTCCCACTGGGTTCCGGTCTAAATTGGGTGGCACTTCCCGGCCGTCCAAACGGTTACCTTACACCTTCCTGGTAGGTCGGACGGTCTGGGTCTCAATAACAACAACACTGACAGTGTTGAATCAATCGGCGTCAAGTTTCTATAATTATATATTTTAAAAATATGAATTTCATATAACATACAATATTTCCTTCAAGAAAGCAGACGTATGTCAGTTAGGTTCTTTGGTAAATTGTGGACATTGTTATCGTTGAGACCCAGATCGTCCGACCTACCCAAAAGGTGTAAGGTAACTGTTTGGACGGCCGTAAAGAGCCACTCAATTTAGACCGGAACCCAGTGGGGGAGGCATCCACCGGGACCGTACCCTGCTTCCCCTACCACCAACCTCTTGGAAGGACTTACGGATCCACATGTTTAACGTGATCGTACTCTGTGTGAACACGGCGGCAGTTTTGGCAGCGAAGGGAATCGAACCCGGGCCTATCGAGTGCAATTCCCGCGCGCTAACCACTGGGTTACCACGTCCTAGATTGTGGGCGTGTCCCTCCCAGTAGAAATTAATCTGTCAATTAGCTGACTAAAATTGTCTTGAGGACGTATTTAGCCCCTTTCCTTGGACCAAACGAACAATATGCGCTCTTAGCAAACTCTAAGAACGAACTGCAGAAAGGCAGGCAAAGATAAATTTAAACAGAGTTAGCACCCAAAGCGAGAATTCGCTAACGGGTGGTATCAGCCGTTGAAAAAACAATAGCTATAAACATATCAACACAATCCGATAAGGGGTCCCCCCTGTTCTCTCATACGAATGCGAGGAAAGCTGGCTCTGGAGTTTTTACTGAAATTTTAAGCATTGATATGAGATTTAAAATAAAACAGAGACAAAAAAATTCCTTTAAATTATTGGTTCGTTTGTTACTAATTCCCCCGTGGTGAAGGAGCGCCTACGCACCACGTCCACAAGACCCCCCCCCCCCCCCCCAGGGTATCCCATGGCGAAGGAGGGGGGAGAATTGCAGCTTCACTTTTATAGAGGCTCCCCGAAAGGCGGAAGTCTGACTTGGCCTCCACATGACAACATCCATGCCCGCTGGCGGGATTCGAACCCGCAACTCGCAATCCAGCGATCAGACGGAAACGCATGCCCCTGACCGCTGGACCACCGGATCGGCAAATTGTTGGTAAAATAATGAGTGAGGTTAGACAGAGAAAAAAATTGACAAACCCTTATGATGGAAGAAAGATAGAAGTTTATAGGCGAATGAGGCAGTAATTATGACGAATGTGACAAAAGTAAGCACCTGCTGTTGAAAGTGAATTTCAACAATCAAGCTAATATAAAATTAACAGTGGGTGAGACTAGGTCAAAAAATAATATAACATAGAAAGAAGGAAAAATCGGTTTCAACAGCCATATGAGTTAACTTCATCAACCAAATATTAGTATTAATCCATTAGTATAATCAAAACTATCAGTGAATGAGATTGGAATTAAGACGGAAATAATTAAATTGAAAGAAAAACAACCAGTTTCGGATGCTATGTATGTATACATTTAGAAGTTAAACTGGCTACGAAGATGTAAGGAACTGCACATTTATCAATAATAAGATTATCAGAGTTCGAATAAATAAAAACTCTTAAATTAAAAAAAAGCACATACGTAGTGGGCAGAAACAGCCGGTTTTGGTGTGCTGCAATAGTGACTTTATCAACTATATTCAAATAACTAACAAAGAAACTACTTTAAAAATAACATTGCATGATACTGAAACTAAGAATAGGAACAAAAATTGAGGAAGTGACTGGTTATGGAAGCTAAATGAGTTATCATTAGTAACTAAATTACAGTAACAAGTGAACAAACAACTTTAAATTGCTGTTGAATGAGATTATAATTATGAAGGAATTAATTAAATAGTTGAATAAACAAGAAAGATCAATCATGCTTAAAGCATTGAATATGAAACACTTTCCAACTTCAATGCAATTTTATTTAAACATGTCTAAAATGCAATACATTCCTCGGTAATATTTTAAAACTTATCACAATACTACATTAATTTATTATATTTGACACCTTAAACCTTCATCGAAAAAAATGAACTTCATTCAAATGACGGCATTAAAGTATAAATTGCCTGGTTTAAACATCTCTAAAATGTGATACATTTCTCGGTAATAATTTTAGAATTATCATAATACTACGATAATTTATTATATTTGAAAACATCATCGAAAACAACTGAAATTCATTCAAATGACGTCATAAAAAAATAACACGCCTGGCTCTCTCTATAAAAGCAACATTTCATTCATAAATAATTTCCCCATTCATGCCATTCATCACAATACAATAATAATTTATTTTATTTGAAAATTAAGACCATGGAGCTACAAGTAAGTAAACTCAATGCGTAAAACTTCATCAAAAATATCGTCCTGCTCTTTCTAAAATCAATGAATATTTCATTCATATCAGTTAAGCAGACTCCATGGACTAAATGATTTTGTGTTAAAGAATTACAGCGATTCTAATACAACTCATTCTACATATTTTGCTGTTTACATTTTACATAGGTGAAAAATAGGCTTAATAGTAGAAATAATGAAATTTGGAAGAGCATTTAAACTGAAATATATTGTCATTGCGTTGTTTCAGTATGTAGATGCACAGAATTTAGGCAAAAATAAAGTAGTTTTAGGACGGATACAACACTCAATATGAATTAAAAAGAACTTTAAAAATCACGATTTTGACACAAGATGGATGCCATATATCATTTTGAAGTGGGTCATGTGATCGTTTCATATCATGGGCACGTGATCGCTTCATATAAGAGGTGTTATTATTATTTTAATTTTTATTTAAAAAACAACTGAATATATTTTGCTGAATTTTTTTTATACATTTTATGGAACAATTTGAATATTGCCTAAAATTTTCGAAGTAATTTCTGAATTTTAAATCCGCTTAAAAAATGCTTGAAAAATTAGGTCCCATAGGGCTCAATGTATTCCATTTTTTCAACCCGGGTTCAATCCAAAACTAATTGGGTGATATTATTCATTTATATTCCCATAGGTCCTATAGACCGTCTGAACAACATACTAAAATTTCATTTTGATTAAGTCATTTTTACGGCAGTTATCGTGCTAACGGACAGACAGACAGACAGACAGAATGAACAAAGTCATAAACACTTTTCAACTTTGTTGTAAAGTGTTAAAAAACTGTTTCCAAAGTTATGTGAGCTAATCAAGAATGAGTATGAAGGATATTTTTGTGAAATGAGTTTGTGAAATGAGCAGATAATGGGGGGAGGGGAGCTTGCAACGGAACCCATGCAACGGAAGAAAAATCTATTCCATTGTTGTAATTCTATTCTTTGCAGTTAGTGCATTCTGGCGATATAGTTGGAGAAAATTCAAATTTTGAATTCCAGGCATTTTTTCATTGCGATTTTGTTATTGAGAGATCATGGTAAAAAGATTCATCGAATTCAACAGTCGCGTTATGAAGAAGTGATTTTGTGGTTGATGCAAAAGTTCATTTACGGATCTCAAAAGGGACGTAGTAGAGTTACCAAATACTCAAAATGATCTGCATAAAAGAGAGTAAGGTAATATTTTATATATTTTAATTGAGAAGAAAGTATAGATCTGACTCTAAGCCAAATAAAAGAAGAAATATCAATTATGCTTAAAGTATTGATTATGAAACACTTTCCAACTGAAATAAACTTTCATTTAAACATCTCTAAAATAGTATACATTCAGCGCTGATATTTTTAAATTATCACAGCACTACAGTAATTTGTGATACTTGAAAACTTTAAATTTCACCAAAAAGGAAAATGCTAGTTAGACAAAATGAATTCTATTCAAATGACATCATCGAAATATGGATCTTTTGCACTTCTATGTAAAATCAATGAATATTTCATTCACATCACTTATATTCCAGACTCCAGAGTAAATAATTTTTCGTGAAAAATTATTCAGTAATTCTTATACAACTCACCTTACAATCGCTGGATTTGTTTACATTCTGCATGCTATATTATATAGCATTAAATTTAGGCTTCGTTGTAGGAATAATCAAAGTTTAGTGGTTATATAAAATAAAAAATATTGTAATTACGTTGGCGCAGAATTTAGATACACAGATAATATGAAAAAATTAAAGCTGTTTTAGGACGAATGCAACACTAAATATAAATTTAAAACATCTTCAAACATCACGATCTGGTTCCTACGCAACGGAAAGAAATGGTTGCCATATTTTTGCAATGAATCACGTGATCTCTTCATATATTATGGGTGTAATTATTATTTCAATTTTTATTTAAAAATCTATCAAGCATATTTTGTTGAAAATCTTTTACACATTTTATGTGATAATCAAAATATGTCTAACATTTTCTAAGGAATTTACGAATTTTAAATTCGCTTAACAAAATGTTTGAAGAATTAAGTCTCATGGGGTTCAATTTATTTCATTTTTTCAACCCGGGTTCAATCCAAAACTAATTGGGTGATAATATTCATTTACATTCCTATATGTTCCCCACAGACCGTCTCAACAACATACTAAAATTTCATCTTGATAAAGTTATTTTTACGGCAGTTATCGTGCAAACGGACGGACAGATAGACAGACGGATAGACAGACATACAGAATGAACAAATTCATAAACACTTTTCAACTGTTTTGGAAAGTGTTAAAAAGACCCTGTGTCACACATACAGCATTTCAGCAGCATATTCTGTAGTTAGTGTAGTAACTGATAATTTGTTTGAAATTGAATAATAATTGTGAATTTAATAATGAGATTATTTAACATAAGTAATCTTTATAGTAAAGTTTAAATTTGAGTTAAATAATGCACTTCATTGCACTGAGCTGAATAATTCATTGAATGTTTAATAAGTCATTTTACATTCAGTTAATACCGGAAAACACAGAATGGCAGGTTATCACAACTTTAACTACTATGCAAATTTACGACTCGGCAGTTAATTTATTTAAGCCATAGAGTTCATATTTTAAGTGTGGAAACGCATGCTTTTTATATGTTGAAAATATGTTAAAGGTTTATCTAAGAGTATAGTATAAGTTTTATTCCATATCAAATTTGCATATTAATAAATCATGCATTCAATTATGAAATTCAAAATCAAAAGTATGTGACGTCATTGAAAACTGACTTTCACGCAATTTCCTAAGCAATTCTAAGCATGATTCTAGCAATTTTCTAAGTTGAATCTATGAAGATAATTATTTTGTAACTATGTAAATATTAGAGAATCGCGTAAATAAAATAATTCGAACGTTAAGATGGTCCTAATTACGTACTTTATTATCATGAAAACACAAAACTGAAAATTTTCAGATCACATAAGCAGCTATTTTGTCACTGGTTTGTTTAAAGAACAATAATAGAAAACTCGATCAATTGGCCAGCTAAATAAAGCTAAAATAATATTTTGTCAAGGATTTATGACGAGTGTTCCTTTCATAACATGTACCATTCGTGCCAATTCTCCCCTACTACATATTTAATTGGAAATATAATATAGATGTAGTGCTAAATTCCATTCGTAACGTTCACTGTGTAGTAAATATGAATTTTATCGCACTTCATGAAATGCGAACTAGTTTCCTCATATATTAATTCAATAGTTGAAAACCTCTGGATTCATAAAAGTGAGCGTAGATTTATTTTAAGATGAGGCTCAAATTACAAATAACAGCATCCACGGACCACCGGTTTTATGATTATTATTCGCTATGGTCAGCACGGAATACCTGATACCTGCAATGACAGTTAGAAAACGTGTTACATGCCTCAATTTTCTTAACCTCTAGCGAAACTGATGAATTCAATTTTACAACGTTGCCGGCTTTAAATGTCCTCAAAATCGAACTCGGGCTACTTGAAACTGCAGTGGCCAAGTTCATAAACTCGGAAACTTATTTTTTTTTTGGTGTTGGGGGGGGGGGGGGGGATTACCGAAAGTTAAAATCATGTGAATATCCTCTGCAGCTAAGAACTTGTTTTGAAACTGGACACACAATCTGTCACTAATATGGTTTATTAGTGAGACAATCCAAAAATGAATATATTGTAGTGCTATTTATTCATTTCTGGATCCATGAGTATATACGTTGGGTTGTTGTTGAGACCCAGACAGTCCGACCTACCAGAAAGGTGTAAGGTAACTGTTTGGACGGCCGGGAAGATCCACCCAATTTAGACCGGAACCCAGTGGGGGAGGCATCCACAGGGATCGTACTCTCCTTCCCCTACCACCAACCTCTCAGAGTGACTTACGGACCCACATGTTGTATATAAATTAGGACTAATTTGAGTAAAATGGCCTTGACCGATATAATGATGGTTATTGAAGCGCCTCAAGCGTATGATTTTAAAAACTAGGATAACAAATTCAGCAACAAAGCGAACGAGACGAAGATGCCTGTAATGCTTCTCAAAATGCGTTCTTTCTGGAATTTGGATGTGCGTCATGTAAGGCAATTGAGACCATTTGTCTGCACAAGATTTCTGCCTATTTAAGTGCTGTTTATTGCATTATTCCTGAATACGACAGCCATTCGCGAATAAACACTGTCTTAAATAATTGCTTTCTGTAATAGTATTATGGTCGATTCTTACTTATTACACAATGAACTGCAACTTTGAAATTGGCTTTATTCGTCTATCTAGCTTTGTTGCCGAGTTCGGGATTCTTTCTTTTTAAATTCTCAGCTAGAGGCACTGCTATCACTTTTATTCGATCTGACATTGTTACTTTACTATATATGGACTTAACATTTACACTCATGGACTTTTCTGTACAAAGTTATTGGATAGCTTAAGGATTTTACTATGAACCCTGTATCTGCAATGCGATTAACCTTTTGCTTACGGGTGGGACAGCTTCAATCCCAAACGAAGAACCTCTCAAAAAGACATGTATTTGACATACCCTATCCCAAACAGTTCGGTCCCCCTTTGCAGGCATTGGCGTCCATGGACACAGTGTATGGCATATACTATAGTACAGGCATATCTTATAATACGCGGGTATAATCTTCTACGAAAATATAAGTGGTAGGGGTATATATTCAAATCCACGAGAATATAAGTAGTATGGGTATATTTTCTAATCGAATACTATTTTATGGCTTTTTTGTATATATTGATTGAATTTCACATTTTCTGTAATGTGTTTACAAACGGAATCAGTATGTCTTATTCTTCAGATCTGTCTATGAAAATAATTTTGAACAGCAAGAACAGATCTTAACCATCTATTTAGGAACATTAATTTAAATATTTTAATAGAAGTTTTGAATAACGATGCCATTTATAATACTACAGAAATTTGCACATGATTGTAAATTTTAAGTTTCTTTACATTGTATATTCTGTACGAAGAACGGGTATGCTGCTAGAAAGAAATATATGCAAAATAAACTTATTACTTTCCTTATATACATAATGTATAAGGAAAGTATTGTGACGGGGTCGAAAATTCGAATTCCGGTTTTCGACGGGAGAGCACGTTTCAAGCATCCCTGATCACGAATCGAACATTTTTGAAGTGATGCCCGTGTGTGTGTGTGTGTGTGTGTGTGTGTGTGTGTGTGTGTGTCAGTGAGTCTGTGAAGATTATATCTTAAGAACGAATGGAGCGATTCAAATGAAATTTGGTACAAAAATCACAATCCGTGAATACTGGAAGCCTATTGTTTTTAAACTCAATCGAATGTTTAGAACCTCCATAAATTTTCGAGTGAAATGTTGAAAAAATCATCAAAAAATCAAAACCTTTAATAAAGTTACGCAAATAGACATTTCTGATGTAATTTTTCATTAGAAAACTATTGACATAAATTTTAGAACGCTAACATGAACCGTTTTCTAGATATTGCGCATTTGTTGAATAAATTTATCAAAAAATCACATAAATTAAAAAATATATATTAACTGTTGAGAAACGTATTTACTTTTCATATGTAATATCATGCGATAAATTAGGTGACATCATTCTTGTGGATCTAGCTCATTCCATTCAAGAGAAAAAATACTTTGAGTAATATTTTTGTAATTGAACACCAATAATCATTTATCTGCTCTAAGAATAACTTATCTCTCCATCCATAACGCTTGGTGAGATTTTGGCGATGAATTTGGCGGAATGTCGCCAACTTGGCGACTTTTTTAAATGTTGCCAAATTAACGAAAATCTCGCCAAATGGATAAAAATGACGCTAAATCAATGAAAATGACAACTAATTGACGAAAATTTAATATTTTGGAAAGAATATAAGTATCTACTATAAGAATAACCTATTATTTTTTGCTGTAAAAGTAGTAAATTCATTGCATTATATAAGGAAATTCATGCGCTGCCCACATCAGATTTTTTTCTATAATGTTCAAACTGTTCAAATCTGACAGCCGCCTAGATATATAATTTTCCTCTTCATACTTTTACAACACGTACTCCGTGTTAAAAGTGATAAGAAAATTTGCACATTGTGAGTTTTTGTAATGAAATATATTACAACTTCCACTATCGTGCTAAAGCGGAACACGAAGTAGCAGACAAACGTAGGACAATCCTCGACCAATTAAATAGCACCTCAATATTTAAGCTTGGAGCATTGGGAATGACCGACACGGCCAGAAATAATAATTGAATGAAGTGGTAGCCTAATCCAATTCGTCTGGTATGCAGTAGAAAACAGCATTAATCTCTATTTGGCGGAGGAATTGTTGGGTTGATTGTTTAGCATGTAGTGGTGATCGTTGAGTTCGGTTCAGAATGCGTTTAACTGAACGCTAGAAGACAGAGTTCGGCATTCATTTTGTACTTGCAGTACGTAAGCGGCTTCTGAGCGCAAAACAAGAAATCTGATGTGGACAACACATGACTTTCCTTATATAATGCAATGAATTTACTACTTTTACAGTAAAAAAATAGGTTTTTCTTATAGTAGATACTAATATTCTTTCCAAGATATTGGATTTTCGAAAATTAGTCGTCATTTTCATTGATTTAGCATCATTTTTATCCATCTGGCGAGATTTTAATTAATTTGGCAATACCTCAAAAAAGTCGCCAAGTTGGCGACATTCTGCCAAATTCTCGCCAAGCGTTATGCACTAAGAAAAAAGTTATTCTTACAGCAGATAAATGACTATTGGCGTTCAAATACAAAAGTATTATTCAAAGTATATTTTTTCATGAATGGAACGAGCTAGATCCACGAGAATGATGTCACTCAATTTTTTCGCATGGTATTACATATGAAAAGTGAACATGTTTCTCAATAGGAATTTTTTTTTTTATGAGACTTTTTCATAATGTTTTTAAAAAATGTACAATATCTCGAGAACGGTTCATGTTAGCGTTCTGAAATTTATGCCAATCGTTTTCTAATGAAAAATTACATACGAAATGTCTATTTGTGTAACTTTATTAGCGGTTTTGATTTTTTGACGATTTTTTCAAAATTTCAATCGAAAATTTAGGGGAATTCTGAACATTCGATTACGTATAAAAACGATTGGCTTCCAGTGTTTACAGATTGTGATTTTTGTACCAAATTTGGTTCGAATCGGTCCATTCGTTCGTCGGTTATCGTCTCCACAGGCTCACTGACACACACACACACACACATACTTTCACACACATACACACACACACACAGACATCACTTCAAAAATGTTTGATTCGTGATCAGGGATGCTTGAAACGTGCTTTCCCGTCGAAAACTCGAATTCGAATTTTCGACCCCGTCACAATACTTTCCTTATACATTATGTATATAAGGAAAGTAATACTGCATGTAAGAGATAGTAAAATAGTCTAATAAATGGATGGAACCCTACGGCTGTAGCGAAATCATTTTTACATTAGTATTTAAGCCTGTCAAAGACAGGGAATCGAATCCAAAAATTAAGTAGATTGGGGCTGAACTTGACTTTGTCATATCAGATTCCATTTTTTATTTCAAACTTTACAAGACACTTTTACTTTCCTTATATACATAATGTATAAGGAAAGTGTTGTGATGGGATCGAAAATTCGAATTCGAGTTTTCGACAGGAGAGCACGTTTCAAGCATCCCTGATCACGATTCAAACATTTTTGAGGTGATGTCTGTGTGTGTGTGTCAGTGAGTCTGTGGAGACGATATATCACGAACGAATGGAGCGATTCGAATTAAATTTGGTACAAAAATCACAATCCGCGAATACTGGAAGCCTATTGTTTTTAAATGCAATCGAATGTTCGGAACTCCTCTAAATTTTCGAGTAAAATCTTGAAAAAATCATCAAAAAATTAAAACCTATAATAAAGTTACGCAAATAGACATTTCTTATGTAATGTGTCCTTAGAAAACGATTGACATAAACTTTAGAACGCTAGCATGAACCGTTCTCGAGATATTGCACATTTTAAAAATAAATTTATCAAAAAATCCCATAAATTAAAAAAAATTATTGACTGTTGAGAAACATGCTCACTTTTATGTAATATCATGCGATAAATTGGGTGACATCATTCTAGTGGATCCAGCTCGTTCCATTCATGAGAAAAGATACTTTGAGTAATACTTTTGTACTCGAACATCAATAGTCATTTATCTGCTATAAGAAGAACTTATTTCTCCGTTTACAACGCTTGGCGAGATTTTGGTGACGAATTTGGCGGAATATCGCTAACTTGGCGACTTTTTAAATGTTGCCAAATTAACGAAAATCTCGCCAAATGGATAAAAATGACGCTAAATCAATGAAAATGACGACTAATTGACGAAAATTCAATATCTTGGAAATAAGTATCTACTATAAAAACATATTTTTTTGCTGTAAAAGCAGTAAATTCATTGCATTTTATAAGGAAAGTCATGTGTCGTCCACATCAGATATTTTTAAAATCGCTATCGTGGATCCAAATGATTATAACGACAACGTGTTTGCCTTTACTTTAAAGGGGTTGAAAATATATGTCGATTGATACCATACTTGACAATGTACTCAGCCCCCCCCCCCCGGGGGGAAACTTGCCCTATGGGGTGTTAATGACGTCACGAACAAAAAACTTCTCTATGTAAAATCCATGAATATTTCATTCATATCACCTATATTACAAACTCCAGAGCTAAATAATTTTGCGTTAAAATGATTCAGCAATTCTTATACAACTCATCTTACAGTTTGATGTGTTTACATTCTGCGTACGTTAAAATTAGGCTTCGTTGTAGAAATAATCAAAGTTTGATGATCATTTAGAATAAAAAATATTGTAATTGCGTTGACTCAGAACATGGATGCACAAAAATTAAGCAAAAATAAAGTGGTTTTAGGACGAATGCAACACTAAAGAGAAATTTAAAAGAACTTTAAAAATCACGATTTTGACACTGGGGAAAAAATGGAAGCCATATTTTATTTTGAAGTGGGTCACATTATCTCTTCATATAATATGGGTTTAATTATTATAATTATTATTTTAATTTTTATTTAAAAATTACTGAACATTTATCCAATTTTTTTATATACTTTATGAGATAATTTGAATATTTTTTTAAATTTTCAAAGTAATTTGCGAATTTGAATTTCGCTTAAAAAATGTTTGAAAAATTAGGTTCCATAGGATTCAATGTATTTCACTTTTTTCAACCGGGGTTCAATCCAAAACTAATTGGGTGATATTATTTATTTACATTCCCATACGTCCCACTGACCGTCTGAATAACATACTAAAAATTTGATTTTGATAAAATCATTTTTACTGCAATTATCGTGCGAACGAACAGACAGACAGACAGAATGGCCAAAGTCATAAACACTTTTCAATTATGTTGGAAAGTGTTAAAAAGTGTAATATCTTGAGAACGGTGCAAACTAGCTTTCTAAAGTTCATGTCATTTGTTTTCTAATGAAATATTATGAATAAAATGGTTTTACGTGTCATTAAATATCCTGCTATTTTCAAAAATTCATTTGAAATCTGAGGAGGGTGGGTCTTTGGAACGTCTGATCGTGTTTAAAATAAATAGAGCTCCTTATATATATTCAATGATTTTTCTTTTTTTCTCCGCCCTAAATCGTCCGAGCTATCCAGAGGTTTAAAGTACATGTTTGGACAGCCGGGGGGGGGGGGGGGGGGTCCACCCAATTTAGACCAAAACTCAGTGGGGGTGGTATCCACAAGAACTACATTCTTCATCTCCTGCCACCAAACTCTCGGAAAGTATTCCCTGATTGTAATAAGCATACATGTTTTTTAAATGATCCATTTGTTTGTGAGATATCACGTCTACAGACTCTCAACCCTACACACACACACCATCTCAAAATTCTTGGGATGCTTGCCAGGGGTGCTTGATACGCGTTCTTCCGTCGAAAATTCGGTTTCAAATTTTCGTCACAGTACTTCGCTATATGTTGTATTACGTATTTATGGAAAATAAAAATAGGTCTGTAACAAACAATTTTAAACGCACGTGCACTAACTTATAAATTTTTGTCAATGAAAAGAAGCAACTTTATTTCCAGATCCATATTCTATGTTTTGTAAGTAAATTGAGTAATAAAGTAACACGTATGGAGCATCATAATGGACTGCACTACAACTTCCATTACTCTGCAACACTCAAAGAAGCCGATAAATACAGCACAATCCCTAGTGAATACTCTAATAAAAATGCACCCCCAGTATCTCAGCCCTGAGGACTGGGAATGCCAGAAGGCCAGAAATCATAATTGAATGAAGGGGGTAACCGAATCTAATTACGTCTCGTATGTGGTCTCGTATTAACTCTCTTATTGTGGTGGGAATATTTAGACTGTAGGGATGATGGTGGAGTTTGTTTCTAGAGTTAGTCAAATAGAATTGCTCTGAGATGTGCCACTAACATTTACTTAATCTGAAATGAAAATGAAAGGCTTCGGGGAATTTCGGAAAAATTGCCGGAGAAAAAGGAAAAAGAAAATTCAATCATTCATAAAACATTGATTATGAAACACTTTCCAACTGAAATGCAATTTTATTTAAACATCTCTAAAATGCGATACATGCATAGCTTATATATTTTAAATTATCACAGTACTACTGAAAATTTATTATATTTGAAAACTTAAAACTTCATCGGAAAAAATGAACTTTATTCAAATTACGTCATCGAATTATAAATCGTCAGGCTCGCTATGTAAAAGCAGTTAATTTTTAATTCATACCACTTTTATTCCAGACTCTACAGTTAAATAATTTTGCGTGAAAAATAATCAGTAATTCTTATACCACTCACTCATCTTTACAATCACTTGTTTACATGCTGCATCCATTAAAATTAGGCTTCGTTGTAGAAATAATCAAAGTTTGACGATCATTTAAACTCAAAAATATTATAATTGCGTTGGAGTGGAATATAGATTCTCAGAAAACAAGCAAAAATAAAGCAGTTTTGGGACGGATGCAACACTAAATATAAATTGAAAAGAACTTTAAAAATCACGATTTTGACACTATAAAAGAAACGGATGCCATATTTTATTTTGAAGTGGGTCACGTGATCGCTTCATATAAAATGGGTGTAATTATTATTTTAATTCTTTTTTTAAAAACTACCGAACATATTTTGCTCAAATTTGTTTTATATTTTTTTATCGGAATTTGAATATTTCTTAAGATTTTCGAAGCAATTTGTGAATTTTAACTTCACTTAAAATATGTTTGAAAAATCAGGTTTCATAGCGTTTAATGTATTTCACATTGTAGTCTGGATCGCGCCGAGATTTACAGCAAACCATAAATTTAGGAGCGTCAAGACAGAGGGGCCGAGCGAGGCCCTTACGAGGATGCCAAGTAGCGATATTGGTTCAATGATTAACCAATGAAGAAAGTGCTTGTTGCGTCACACTGGATGCTGCAAATGAAAGCAAAGGGGGAGTGACACCTCCGAGGGAAAAAGAGCTACAACCTGTGACATAAGAACAAGAACGATGGACTGGGTAAAAAATGTAAGAGATTAACAGCTCGAAATCAAGGAGCACGAAACTTAGAAAGGTGTGCCGACTACGAGAATGACACAAGTACGAGTGTCGAACCAGCAGTACAGCATGATCGTCGAATTGCGTTTGGTGAATAAGTACTTAGAGTCTAATTCAGTAATATGATCGGCGAAGTACCTGGTGGTGACAAAGTCCAAGACAGACTTGAAGGTATGTGTTCCTCAAAAAGATATCTAGGTCTAAACATATATTAGGCAAGTTAGGTGGTCTCACATGTTCCCGCCGCCGAAATAATATAACTAATTGTGTAATGAATATAATAAGTATTTTATGTTGTTAATAAATGTTTTATTGTTAAAGTTAAAATGGTGTGATCCATTTAGTATTATATTAATTAATAATTCTTTTACAGAACTCGCGAGAAAGTTAAATAATTGGAGGATTTTATATAGCGGCACAACAATGCAATGTACAATAATAAATAAGTCCACTATGTACGATTTACGGCCATGTTAAGAGATAGATATTACGTTGATGATAATTAAGCTAAGGTTCAACTTTAAGTTACCTTTCTTTTCGGTTACCACAATTACTTTGTTTAATATTTCCTTACTAAAATCAATATTACCTGCATTCAACCAGAAAAATAAAGTTTTTATCTAAAAACCGGTTATTTTATTGGTTACGGTACTAATAGGTATACTTTGATACGTTTAGTGTTAAACAATACTGTCTTTACTCTGGAGGTCTTAAAACAATACGTCCTCCATTCTACAATAATATGAGAAAGTAATAATTAGAACTATATGAAAACTTCGCTGTGTTTACCGTAAAAGTTCCATCACGTTTCTGTATTTAACAAATCTATTTATTTTAACTTCATCCTGACTGCATCTTTTACTTTGTCAGCAGCACAGTTGGAGTTGAAAATGAAATAAATGATTCATTTTAAAGGCTGACAGTTTGCAAGTGCAGCTTGTCATACTCTTTTCTGACTTTGAGGACAATGAGCAAAATTGAATTTAACTAAGCAGCAACGGCTGCGACAGAAATTGAAAGCGAAAATTTAGCTAAACACAGTCCCTTTGAAGTGGAGACTAAAAGTTTCGGAGAAACTATTTTTAGTTGGTGCTTCAATATTGAAATCAAATACTTGTCTGATTTCGAAAATAAATGAGAATGCGGATAAAAGAGATTTTTACTTATCCTATATACAAGTATTTATTTCTTTATGTAGTGGAAAATTTTTGTATTGGGTTCGTAATATCGAACTTGTGCTTTTAAAGTTTTTACAAACTTTGAGCAGCACTGAACTCGAGTTGAACATCTTTGATGTGATGTCTTTCTCTGTCTCTGTGCGGTGAAGAAGAATTAGGAAAGACAAGGTAGAGAACCCAAATAATTTGCAATTATTTAAATTATTTTTATTATACAGGGTGTCCAGTGCTATCAGTGCCCAATGGTTATTTCCTCAACAGTTAGTCACAGAGATATACTTCGAATTAAAAAAATGTTTTAAATTTTAAAATCTATTATCTTAGAAATCAATAAATGTATTTCTAAAAGAAATACGAAATATAAATTTTTATACTGTCCCCCGGTCCTGCCAGTTATATTTAGGAAAATCATCCGCATACAATTGCATGCAAAATAAAAAAAATCATCCTTTTACGACTGAAATTCACCAAGTTATGAAGAATTAAACTTTATAACTTAAGTCGCTTTTCCACGCATAAAATGTCCCGTTTCAGGTAACCTTTAAGGGACCGAATAAATATTAAAATTCCGTATTTAAAGTATTATGTTTCAATTGCATTTGCTGACATAATGTCGAGAATGAAGCAAATCTTTTTATGGAATGATAATTCGTTTAGAAGAGTATTATAGTCAGGGCTCGACTAAGATCTTCTAGGGGTCTTTCTAAGATCTTGATTGTAAATGAGGTAACACATTACTGTTTAAGTAGTTTAAGTCAATAAATGCATTTCTGTAAAAAAAAATGAAATTTAAATTTTTATACGGTAATAGACCAGTAATGAGACCAGTTGCAGCGTACCTGCAGACGAAAATAAAAAATTACGCACATTAAATCCAAAATAATAAAGGCATATAACTCCTAAAAAAATAACTGATTTGTGTATATAATTATTTTGTGTATAACCCCCCATTTCTCAGCACAAAATGTGCTCTAACTTTAAGCAGCTATAAGTTGGTCCATTTTGGTCGTAAAAGGATGATTTTTTTTATTTTGCATGAAATTGTATGAGGATGATTTTCCTAAACATAACTGATAGGACCGGGGGACCGTATAAAAATTTATATTTTGTATTTCTTTCAGAAATGCATTTATTGATTTAAACCTTTCTAAGATAACAGATTTTAAAATGTAAAACATTTTTGCAATTGGAAGTATATCTCTGTGACTAACGGTTGAGGAAATAGCCATTGGGCACCGATAGCACTGGACACCCTGTATGTCATTCGAATTAAATGTATACATTTTTTGAGTAAATAAACGAAACATATGTAGATAGATATTTACGTTGTCCGGCGCGTTGTATTAGGAAATGCATCTAAGAGAGAATGCGAGCGGACCCTTTATCCTTTAACTGCCATAGCCCGGGTAGACGTGTCTAGAATGCGAGATTTCTTAGAGGAGTGAAGATTACTCGCCTTCATGCACGGCGGGATTTCGCTTTCTTAATTGTCTTTCTTAATTCATTTCCGCAAATATGGTGTTTATTTGATGATTTGTGAGGTTCATTTTAAGGGTTAAAAGCAACTTAAATAATCGCAAAATCGTAAGGGTTTTGGAATTTTTGGTATATTCGGAGTGTTTTTATGTGAATTATAAATTGAACGTTTAATAAGTGATGAAGTAACGCTTGGTGGGCGGTATATTTATTTTCTCACTTGCCTTCCTTCTTTTATACTCACATTAAAACATAGTTTGCCGTGTATTGTGTTTTCCCGTATATGACAATTTTTAACACTTTACAACAAAGTTGAAAAGTGTTTATGACTTTGTTCATTCTGTCTGTCTGTCTGTCTGTCTGTCTGTCTGTCTGTCTGTCTGTCCGTTAGCACGATAACTGCCGTAAAAATGACTTAATCAAAATGAAATTTTAGTATGTTGTTCAGACAGTCTATAGTACCTATGGGAATATAAATGAATAATATCACCCAATTAGTTTTAGATTGAACCCGGGTTGAAAAAATGGAATACATTGAGCCCTATGGGACCTAATTTTTCAAGCATTTTTTAAGCGGATTTAAAATTCACAAATTGCTTCGAAAATTTTAGGCAATATTCAAATTGTTCCATAAAATATATAAAAAAAAATTCGGCGAAATATATTCAGTTGTTTTTTAAATAAAAATTAAAATAATAATAACACCTCTTATATTAAGCGATCACGTGTCCATGATATGAAACGATCACATGACCCACTTCAAAATGATATATGGCATCCATCTTGTGTCAAAATCGTGATTTTTAAAGTTCTTTTTAATTCATATTGAGTGTTGTATCCGTCCTAAAATTACTTTATTTTTGCCTAAATTCTGTGCATCTACATACTGAAACAACGCAATGACAATATATTTCAGTTTAAATGCTCTTCCAAATTTGATTATTTCTACTATTAAGCCTATTTTTCACCTATGTAAAATGTAAACAGCAAAATATGTAGAATGAGTTGTATTAGAATCGCTGTAATTCTTTAACACAAAATCATTTAGTCCATGGAGTCTGCTTAGCTGATATGAATTCATTGATTTTAGAAAGAGAATGACGATATTTTTCGATGAAGTTTTACGCATAGAGCTTACTTACTTGCAGCTCAATGGTCTTAATATTTAAATAAAATAAATTGTTATAGTATTGTGATGAAAGACATGAATGGGGGAATTATTTATGAATGAAATGTTACTTTTATAGAGAGAGCCAGGCGTGTTATTTTTTTATGACGTCATTTGAATGGATTTCAGTTGTTTTCGATGAAGTTTTCAAATATAATAAATTATCGTAGTATTATGATAATTCTAAAATTATTACCGAGGAATGTATAACATTTAAGAGATGTTTAAACCAGGCAATTTATACTTTAATGCCGTCATTTGAATGAAGTTAATTTTTTTCGATGAAGGTTTAAGGTTTCAAATATAATAAATTAATGTAGTATTGTGATAAGTTTTAAAATATTACCGAGGAATGTATTGCATTTTAGACATGTTTAAATAAAATTGCATTGAAGTTGGAAAGTGTTTCATAATCAATGCTTTAAGCATGATTGACCTTTCTTGTTAATCAATTCTATAGAAAAGCACGCATGACCGGCTTTCACTGCAAAAACAAAATTGCAAAATGCTTTTTATTAACACTTTACAACAAAGTTGAAAAGTGTTTATGACTTTGTTCATTCTGTCTGTCTGTCTTTCCGTTAGCACGATAAATGCCGTAAAAATGACTTAAATGAAATTTTAGTATGTTGTTCAGACGGTCTGTGGGACCTATGGGAATATAAATGAATAATATCACCCAATTAGTTTTGGATTGAACCCGGGGTGAAAAAATGAAATACATTGAACCCTATGTGACCTAATTTTTCAAACATTTTTTAAGCGGATTTAAAATTCACAAATTGCTTCGAAAATTTTAGGTAATATTCAAATTATCCCATAAAATATATAAAAAAAAATTCAGCAAAATATATGCAGTAATTTTTTAAATAAAAATTAAAATAATAATTACACCTCTTATATGAAGCTATCATTTGCCCATTATATGAAGATATTACGTGACCCACTTCAAAATAGAATATGGCATCCATCTTGTCTCAAAATCGTGATTTTTAAAATTCTTTTTAATTCATATTGAGTGTTGTATCTGTCCTAAAACCGCTTTATTTTTGCTTAAATTCTGTGCATCTACATGCTGAGACAACGCAATTACAATATATTTGAGTTTAAATGATCATCCGAATTTGATTATGTCTACAACGAAGCCTATTTTTGACTTATGTAAAATGTAAACAGAAAAATATGTAGAATGAATTGTACAAGAATTGCTGCATTTCTGTAATCCAAAATTATTTAGCTCATGGAGTCTGCATAGCTGATATGAATGAAATATTCATTGATTTTACAGAGAGAAGGACGATTTTTTTCGATGAAGTTAAGCATAGAGTTTAATTACTTGTTCCTCCATGGTCTTAAGTTTTTAAATAAAATAAATTATTATAGTATTGTGATGAATGAAATGAATGCAAAAATGTTTCTGAATGAAATGCTGCTTTTATAGAGAATGCCAGGCGTGTTATAATTCGATGGCGTCATTTCAATAAATTTCAGTTGTTTTTGATGAAGTTTTCAAATATAATAAATTATTGTAGTATTATAATAATGTTAAAAACATTACCGAGGAGCCAGGCGATTTATGTTTAATTGACGTCATTTGAATGAAGTTCATTTTTTTCGATGAACTTTTAAGTTTTGAAATATAATAAATTAATGTAGTATTGTGATAATTTTTAAAGTATTGCCGAGGAATGTATCGCATTTTAGAGATGTTTAAATGAAATTGCATTGAAGTTGGAAAGTGTTTCATAATGAATGCTTTATGCATGATTGATCTTTCTTGTTTATTTTCATTGCAGTCATATTTTATTTTATTTGTTGCACTACAAAAAACATTTAATTTGCTAATTTGGGTCCTTGGTTTTATGTCTTCCCTAAATATTTAATACTTAGTGGATAGCTTATAGATATACACATACACCCGGAAAACGGATATATTTGGGGGTGTTTTAAAATGGATTTTTATTCTAAATATTGAATTAGAAGATCTTTGAGGAAAAAATACTTTCTCTACTCTGCAGTAATATGAGAAAGTGAAAATTAGACCTACATGGCATTCTCGCTGTGTTTACATTAAAAGTTCCACTCGCTTTGCGTATTTAACAAATATATTTCTTTTACTACCACCTGATTGCATCTTGCACTTTGTCAGTAACCGAATTGGAGTTGCAAACGAAATGTACGATTTGTTTTAAAGGTTGGTAGTTTGTAGTGCATCCGTCATGCCGTTGTTTAACTTTGGAGAAAAGTAATAAAATGAAACTTAACTGAGCAGCAATGGCGACGACAGAACTTGAGAGCGAAAATTTGAAAGCTAAAAATAGTTTATTCAAAGTGGGGACGAAAAATTTTCAGGGAAATTCTATATGGTTGGTATTTTAACATTTATTTTAAATTCCCGTTTGATTTCGATAACAAATGAAAACGCGCATAAATAAGATATTTTATTATCCTATATATATTTTTAATGTATTAACTTTCTCTCTCTCTCTGTATAAATATATATATATATATATATATATAAATATATATATATATAATTTCTCTCACTCTCGCTCTCTTTATCTCTATGTATGTGTGCAATGGTGAAATGTCAGAAAATACAAGGTAGATAGCATCTACACAAATAATTTACGACCAAATTATTTTTATTTATATTATATTAAACGAAATAAATATATAAAGTGTTTTCTGAGTATATAAAGGAAGAATATGTAGGGGAAACTTGAGCAACGCATTTAAGCACAAAATAAATAGTAATGCAGTATACAGCTGTTTCGAGGATACGCTGGATCTTCTTCGTCAGTGCAAGAGAATCAACAAACCCGAAGTCAAAATGACGGAATGAGAACAGCTATATGCTGTATGATTATTTTATTTGTGTTTAAATACATCGCTATGTTTTCCTTATTCTTGTCACAAAAGGTATATGTAGACATATTTTTACTCTGGCGCCTGAGCTCTGGCGTATTGCTCAGGGAAGACATTAGATATGTCTGTCAGCGTCCGCAGATATTGCATTGGGGGAATGGATCTAAAACAGAATGCGCGCGCACTCTCTATCATTTAACTGTCGTTGCCTGGATAGACGTGTGTAGCTGCAGGATTACTTAAAGGAGTGGAAATTCCATTTCTTTTCTTTCACAGCTCGATTTCAGTTTTTCTTAACTGCTTTGTTTTCGCTAATATAGTTTTTTTTATCTGATAGCTCTGGGGAGTCAGGCTGAAAGTTATTAGCAATTTTCAGCATCACTTAGAGAATCGCTAAATTTTTGGAGTTTCGACTTTTGGGATCTAATTGTAATTTTCATAAATTAAACTTTTAAAAGGGGAAAAAATGAAGCTTGCTGAGTGGTATATTTATTTTCTTACTTACTTTACTTGATGTTTATATACTAGTTAAAATAGTTTGCCGTCCATACTAGATTTTTATTCGGTTTGAAGGAAAAATGCAAAATCGGGGTTCTATTGCAATAAAATTGCAAAATGTTATGTGTTTATTTATTTACATTGCAATTCAGTTATTATATTCTATTTTATTTTTATTCTTTTTAGAAACTTTTTATTTTCTAATTTTGCTACCTAGTTTTATGATTCTTTAATGAATAGCTTATAGACATACACATACACAAGGAGGCAGCCTTGTTTCAGGAGGTCTTGAAAAGGATTCCCAGGAGTTGGAGAATTTACAAAACTTTCTCTGCTCTGCAAAAGTATTAAAAAGTGAAAATCGGAAACACTTGACATCTTCGCTGCGTTTACCTTAAAAATTCCGTTCGCTTTGTATATATAATAAATTTATCATTTTACATCTTCCTGATTGCATTTTTTACCTCTTCACTAGTATAGTTGGAATTGGAAATGAAATGAACGATTTATTTTAAAGGTTGACACTTAGTAGAGCATTTTGGCATTCTTTTGTTTGACTTTATGAGCAAATTGAAATTTAACTAGTGACTACGCTAAACACAATCAGTTTCCTTTGAAGTGGGGACCAAAAGTTTCTGGGGAACTCTTCCTGTTTGGTTCTTTAATACTGATTTTAAATTGCTGTTTGCTTTCGAAAATAAATAAGAAGGCTATTACATGAGATTTTTACGTATGCAATATATGTATTTATTTTTTTTACTTTGTGTTAAATAAGTATTATTTATGAATATCGTAAGAAAGAGAAGATTGAAAAGATGACCCAAGTGTATAGATTGACCAATTAAGTATTGACATTTTAATGCTTTGGAGAATGGAAGGGACCAGACAGTGATTGCGACTTATACCACTAATATAGATATATAGGCTTTTAATAGTAGATAAAGTACTATTTTCATTTAAACCGATGTAGCGTAAGTAGGGAGATCGGATTTTCATCACAAGTCGATTTTTAGCTCAAATATATTGGTTTGTTCCCTAGATATCAGAAATAAATTTTGTTTATCTCTGTGCGTATGTGTGTGTGTTTGTCCTCGCTGACTCTTGTAATCACAAAACACACTAAAGTGATTTGTATCAAATATACGTGGCAAGCTTCATACGATATGTTGAGAAGATGTTAATACAGAAATCTGTAAAAATGTATATATCCTAGCTTTAAAACGGGATTTTGTTGAAATCGTTTGCGTAATTTCAAAAACTGCAGGTGAGATTCGGATTAAATCCTGAGTATATCGTCTAGATATGAATGCAGAAAAAGAAACTAAAAAAAAATCCATACAGATTGCTATAATACGAGATTTTGTCAAAATCGGTGATACTTCGTTATCTCAAAAATCGCCCAAACGATTTGGACCCAATTTGGGTGGTGTACTGCATTTATTATGTACAATGTACAGGTGATGTACATTGTACATCAGTATGTACAATGTGCAATGTATCCGTTATGTACAATATGTTATGTATATACAATGTATCAGTTATGTACAATGTACAGAAAATAAAATTCTAAAAATATACACATTTTGGCTCAGAGATCGAATGCATATAGTTTTGGTTATTATTACTTTATTTATTTATATATTTTCTGCATTGAAAAACTTTGTACTGGAAAACAAGCTTTGAACTCCACTAAAATCCAGCTGAACATTTTTGAACTATCTCTGTTTCTCTCGGGCTTTGTGTGCGTTGTGTTGTGTTGTATTGTGTGTGGGTACAGAATATTGAAGATTACTAATCATGCTGACTAATCAATCGATATATTTTCAACTAGGTGTGAGTATTAAATTAGTAATAATACTAGACTACTTTCTTAAAAAGTTGTATGCAACACAAAAATAATAGTATTGAGCAGTTTCTAAGACAATAAATATATTTCATCGTCAGGACATACAAGGAGCGGAATCTTCAATCGTGAGATCAAGACAGAGGACTAATGTAAAAAGCAGTAAACGTGATTGAATCAGAGAAATGGTGTTCCTAATTACGAGAGAGAAGAAAAGAGAGGTAAAAAATTCAGTAGAAAGGAATCTGTCTTCTGATTCTCCATTTAATTGTGAGATTGACTTTCTGAAATTTTTGTCCATTTCTAGAGAATTGTACTATTATATTATTCTATAATTCCAGTTTATAATTCCACTATTATTGTGAAAGCATGAGGGGGAGAAAAAAAACATTGCCTAATTCAACCAGGCTTGATTGATTCCTAATTTTAAACGTTAAGAGGTTTGTTCATGTAATTCTGCCAATTTTAACTTTTTATTTATCTGTTAGCTACAAGGTTGCCAATATTATTTCACGTATTAATTTTGCGTGTGTCTTTAAACTTCTTTAGAAAATAAATTTGCTGTCTCTTAAAGAACTATTTATGCCTTGAATCATTCGAGTGTTTATCACATTCCATGCGAATGCGGTATTGGTTATGCTAGTCAAGCAAATAAAGCTCTGAAAGTTAGTTCGTATTAAGGAGCATATGGACCATGTTTCTAAAGAAGAGGTTTTTATGTCGGCAATTGTTGAACATTCTTGGGACTTTAATCATACGTTTCATTTTTCCGAAGCTAAGATTATTCTTACTCCCAATTCCAATCTTAGATCAAACTTTCTTTAAAGTATCTAGATGGTTTCTCAGCCGAACTTCCTTATAAAGGACAAGAAAGATCAATCATGCATAAAGCATTAATTATGAAACACTTTCCAACTTCCGGCCGTCCATACAGTTACCTTACACCTTTCTGGTAGGTCGGACGGTCTGGGTCTCAACAACACTTTCCAACTTCTATGCAATTTTATACAAATATCTCTCAAATGCGATACATTCCTCGGTAATATTTTTAAAATTTTCACAGTACTACAATAATTTATTATATTTGAAAACTTCATCGAAGAAAATGAACTTTATTCAAATGACGCATCGAAATATAAATTGTCTGGTTTAAACATATTTAAAATGCGATACATTCCTCGGTAATATTTTTAAAATTATCATAACACTACAATAATTTATTATATTTGAAAACTTCATTGAAAACAAATGAACTTTATTCAAATGACGTCATCGAAATATAAATCTTCTCTATATAAAAGCAGAATTTCATTCATAATCATTTTTCCAATCGTTTAAATCATCAGAATACTATAATATTTATTTTATTTAAAAATTTGTTATCTACCATATTTATTTTAAAATGTGAAACCTTTCTCATATATAAAATAATTAAACTCTTGGAAAGATATTTATTATATAATATATCTCTTTTCATTTCTGGAGGATATAACGAGAGTCAGAATTTAATTGAATTTGCTTTTCTCCCTATACTAAATAATTTTTATTTAAAGAACTACCTAACATATTTTACTGAAATTTTTTTTATATATTTTATGGGATAATTTGAATATTTTCTAAAATTTTCGAAGCAATTTGTGAATTTTAAATTCGCTTAAGAAATGTTTGAAACATTAGGTCCCGTAGTATTCAATGTATTTCATTTTTTCAATCCGGGTTCAATAAAAAACTAATTGGGTGATATAATTCATTTATATTCCCATAGGTCCCACAGACCGTCTGAAAAACATACTAAAATTTCATTTTGATAAAGCCATTTTTACGGCAGTTATCGTGCTAACGGACAGACAGACAGACAGAATGAATCATAAACACTTTCAACTATGTTGTAAAGTGTTAAACAGACAGACAGAATGAACAAAGTCATAAACACTTTCAAATGTGTTGTAAAGTGTTAAAAACTCTCCTTTCTTCTTTTCTGCTTGGAAATCTCTGGTTCAATTTTCTTATTAAGTTTGCTTCCAATTTCTTATTTCGATAATTTTCATCATTTTCCTGACTTTTTCCCGTAGTATTTGTTGACGATGTTAGCTTTCCAGCTTCCAAAGTTATTTTCTGTGAGGGGATAAAAGTATTATATTAATTAATTAACATTTTTTTTATTTATTTGGTAGCCTTGAAAGCGTTTAAATAATATATTGGTGCGCATAGTGGTAACTGCGCACATTGCATGTGTTCCGCAAATAACCCCTCCAAGTTTTCTTCAAAAGTGTAAGTCAATTTACCCTTTGCTGAAATGTAAAACAACGATCATTAGCCGTAAAGTTTATCTTTTAAACTATATATTTATTTATGTTGCACTCAATTATTAAAAACTACATTTTCAATTAACACTTTGTACAATAACGATGCCGTCCAGGAGGTGAAGTGGATAGCGTCTTCGGCTGCTGTCTTGTGGGCTCGGGTTCGAATCCCGAATAAGGCATGGATGTTTCTTGAGGATAAAGTCAGTTTTCCCCCTTCTGGGTCCTCGTCAAATGTGAAGCTGCACCCCCTCCGACCTTAGGAGCCAACTGCCGTACCGTGCTGAAAACACCGGTTCTCGTTAGATCACCGAAGTAAGGCAGCATCGGGCGCGGTTAGTACTTGGGTGGGTGACCACCTGGGAACACCGTGTGCTGTTGGCACATTTCGGGCGCGGTAGCCCGGTGGTTTGCGGGCTGGATTTGCACGCTGTCACAACTGTCGCCGTGGGCATGCGGAGTACGATCACGTTAAACATGTGGGTCCGTAAGTCCTTCCGAGAGATTGGTGGTAGGGGAAGGAGGGTACGGTACCTGTTGATGCCTTCCCCACTGGGTTCCGGTCTAAATTGGGTGGCACTTCCGGGCTGTCCAAACAGTTACCTTACACCTTTCTTATAGGTCGGACGGTTTGGGTCTCAACAACAACAACAACCCTCTCCGACCTTCGTCAGTGATGGTTTCTTATAATAAACTTTGTTCTCTCATCTTGTGTATTTCTTCGTTTTTTCCTGCGTCACTGGTCCTGAATTGGCTCCGCCGAAACAGGAGGTCATTTAGTCAACAACAACAACAATTCATTTAATATCTTTTGAGAATAGTTCTGGGAGGCAATGGGAGATTAACAATAATTACTGAAACATCAAAAAGGATTTGCTCTCGACTTTATTGCAAATATATTTCTCTGGCACATATCTTTTATGCAATTACACTGCATTAAAGATCACTGGATTTCCTTGGGGTACATGGTACTTATCGACTTGAATTGATTTGTATATCACAAGTTTTAACTTCGTCATAGTAAACATCTTATTGCTCTCTATTTCGAGTAGCCATTCATTTTTGCAACTACTCATCGTATTTGCAGTTAAACCAATTTTTTTTAATTGCTGTCGTCCTCTCGCTCGGCAATCTTAATTTAATTTGTATTTTGTTTCGGGAAAACAGAGACTTGCCCGTATTTGATTGGCTTTGCTTTTTATGATAGTTTGGGGTCGGTCCTGATTGGTCCCCCCCCTTTTGATGGAGCTTGTTCAAGTCTTGTACAGAAGCATAGGTTACGTCCACGTAGATATCGTGATTTTCCCATCTGATGATGTCATCGCTAATTAATGAATTTCTGGGTCGTAAACCGTGATTTTTTCGAAATTGAAATTTTTGAATTTTCGAAAGTTTCCTGCAGTTTGGATCGAATGCTACATTTAAAAAAAAAATACGCACGGTGCTAGGCTAATTATTGCGTTTGGAATAAGGGGGACATACCGATATGTATACAAACAAACATGGATTTTCACGCGTTAACAGTAAAATGAGTTCAATTAATAAATGAATTTTTAGTAGTAACGCTGCATGAGGTTCATTCATTTGGTAGTAGCGTTGCATGAGGTTGCCAAGGAAGAAAGTTCGAGGATTCAATTTGCAAAACATTGTTTTAACGTCAGTAACAGTTGTTTACGTATTTAAGGGGAAGTTGAACTGAGCAAAAATCGACTAAAAAAAGTTTTTTCATTTTAATATATAACACTATTTTACACATTTAACCTTTTGCTCACGGGTGGGACAGCGTCCATCCCAAACGAAGAACTTTCCAAAAAGACAGGTATTTGACATAACCTATCCAAAACAGTTCGATCCCCCTTTGCAGGAATTGGGGCCCATGGAAATCACCGACAGAAACATTGCACCTGCCAGCAGGTGGCAGGTTATTCGTTTGAGATGGACGCTGTCCTACCCGTAAACAAAAGGTTAAATGCATTTTTTTCGAAACGAAATTTTCAGAGGCTTTGCATTTTTAAAATGCTCCATGCATCTTAGTCTTTGTTTGAGATGCATAAAATTTGGCAGGAAGACATCTTTCGTATTTTTTAATGACACTGGGTATGCATTTTATAATTGGACTTTATTAAGGTAATTAAAAGTGAATAAGAACCTAATTAAATTATGAAAATTAAGTTTTAAAGCAAAAAAATATTTTAAAAAAATTAACTTCTAAAGGATTTAAAAATGAATACCCAAATTTGTTCATAATATGTTTTTGTGTGATCATAATATAAAATTAATCAAAAATGTGAACAAATGGCACGCAAGGAGCGTTTTCAAATTTTCGTTAAAAAAATTAAATTTAAAAAAAATACAAAATTATAACAAAATTGAAAAAAATTTAATGGTATTTTATATAGTAATGTTAAGATGAATATTTATGCAAATTTTCATGTTTGTAAGTCAATAAATAAATAAATAAATTTCAACGTCCACCGTCCTCTTAACACGTGATTATTGCAAGTAAAATCGTAGAAATATGTATAAACAAAAATTTATTTGCGCTATATGCCAGATGTTTACTTTCCCCGCGAAACATAGTACATCGAATTTTAATAAGGTCGAGAAATGAAATGCGAATTTTTGTTGGATTCATAATTTGTGTATTATAGGACACTAATTTCCGTCACAGGGCAGTCGATCGTTTATAGGTTGACGGGCAAGCTACATACGATATTTTTCATAGGGGAGGGGGCACAGCGGGCTATATATCTCGTTATTCGATCTATTATTCCAGTTTGAACAATCTTTGTCTATCATTAACTGTGACGACTCCGTAGCAGACGCGCACGCGAATGTACAGGCCATTTTATATCAATTACTTTTTAAATTAACTATTTTTAAAGAAAAATCATACCCCATTTGAAACTTTGCCAAAACCATATGTAGTTTTATGTATATTGTAATCGACAAAGGATACCTCCAATAATAAGGCAAAATGGTAATAAAAATGTGATATTAAATCTTTACTTAACTTTTCCCCTGCTAAAAAGAGAACAAACAATGCATGAGCAGAGATCAATAATCATATAATTAATTTATCTCCTGGTAAAATGAACTGTACTTACACGTATATAAGATTTACTATGTACATTTGCTTTACATTATTAATCCTTGCTCGAATCATTGATATTAACATTTCTCAATTATAAAAATAATTTCAAATACGAGACTTGCTCGTAGTTTATTAAATATTTCATGGACTGATTAATTGATCATGCGCATCTAAACTTTTAATTTATATACGCAATTAATCAATTTAATGTTTATTAAATTCAGCTAGTCTCGAGGAACAAAAGGGTCTGAATAGCGTTTCGACGTATTTTTCGGAATCGTGGATGTACGCTCAGGATGCATGAACGAGTCCAAATTTCTGGATAACTAACACGTTTATTTACAAGCACAGCTTAAACAAGGACAATACCCAGCAAATGGCTCAGTAACTATCTCTCAAGATCACTAAACTGTCCGGTACAGTAAAGCAGCATTTAAATGCTCCACTAATTTAACAAAACAGCAGCTACTATTCTAAAAAAATTGACGCATCTCACAATTCAATGTAGCTCGTATCGCGTCCAATGCTCTGCAACTGAGTGATGACTACTTCTTATATACTCTCTGTAGAAACTTCCGAAAGGGGCTGGTATCTCGTTGAATATTCGTTACATATCGGAAGGTTTTCAAACATTCAGTCGCCAAATTGGCGATAAATCACCCAATCTGGCAACCCTGAACCGCTAGTCCTGCTATGGCAATCCTAGAGTGACGTCATAGGAATGACTACTTGTAAAGAAGTTTTCTCCATCTGGTTTTCAAAAGAGACTCCCGAGAATGTATTGTACACGTCGGTGACAATATAGTACTATTTATCAATATGGAGCTGCTCATCCCACTTAAGGTAGATTTCTGTTCATAGAAAATGCTCATTAGTGCTCGTGTAGCCCGGCTTTGATGCATATTACATTTAATATAAAGACTGAGCAATTTTCATCCGTTTTGTCTTTGTATCTTTGGATTGGTGTTATGCGACTTGCCTTGCGGATGCTGTTACTTCCAGTCTCTAATCCATCTTCTTTGATCATACTGTCAGTAAGGAAATATACAGATCATTTGTTTTTGTTGAGACTAAAATATTGTGGCGGAGTTTGCTCCATTTGTTGATGGCATGGTCTTCCCTTTATTGATGACTATTCTTTATTGATGACCACACTTTATTGACCACTCTTTCTTGGTGGTATGACCTTCTTGCCAGTAGACTCCAAGATCCTGAGATTTTAGAGATTTATCCTGGCACCTTTTCCTTGTGGCTTAGACTGTACGATATGTTGGGGCATCTTAGGCCCTAAAGTGCATAATAACTTTGGGATATATAACTGCCCGAGTGAAATTCAGTACTATTGTTAGAGGCGAAATTCGGTACTATTGTTAGACACATTAAATCTATCGATATAAAAGTCCTTCCCAGTGGTAGGTGGTAGAAAAGGGAAGGTGTGGATTCTGTGGAAGCTGCCGCAACTGTGTTTTGGTCTAAATTGGGTGGCACTGCATTTCAAACAGACATTTTACACCATCCGGTAGATCGCACTGTCTGGGTCGAAAGAAAGAAAGTACTATTGTTAACTTCAGATATATTGGTGACATCATTCACACGCTGTTAGTCTCCTGATTATGTTATCAGTATGTCAATGGTATGCGTAGCTCGTAATTTTTGTCCATATGACTAAAAAAATGTTTATTTTCATACAACAAAATATATCTCTGAAAGTATTTCAGAATTCCTATTAATATTATATTTTGTTATTTTTAAAATTGTGAAAAATGAAGAGAAAACTAGAACTAGGTAAAAATGAAGCTACGTTTGTCTTTAAAATCGTTCTTATTTTGTCGCTACACAATTTTATCGCTGTAACATAATAGAAAATCTCCCTGCATCCTTCTTGTCACTAACTGAGTTGAGTCGAGTTGAAGTCGACGATTCATTTGAAAGAAAGCGCGCGACAGTTTCCACGCGGTTCTGTCATCTAGATTTTTGGCTTGGGAGAAAAGAACGAAATATAATTCAATCAAGAAACGACAGCTACGACAGTTGCTGAATTCCAAAAATATAAGAGTAAATATATAAGCAGTTTCGTTGAAGTGAAAATGGATTTTTTTTATTTTCTTATGAGTTGGTACTTAGGGGTCCAGGATACAAAATGTTATGTTGGTTTCATTTAATGGATTTTTGAAATTAACTTTTTTTCCTCCATTGAAATGCCTGTCTATGTGCAAGTAATAAATGAAAATTTCTGGAACAGCTTAAAATTTTATTTTTTAAAATAATTTTTTTTTATTTATAAACGTGTTTAATTTTTTACATAACTGGAGAACCAATTGCTTACTTTTCATAAATTTTTTCCCTTCGTGTACGGAAAAGATTTCATGTCAATTTGTCTTCGGGTTTTAAAAATATATTATTTGGGAAGTGTTTAATAAATTTGAAAGTAAAAGTGAAACTGTTTTTATGAGTGATATCTGTTAGGAGGGAAATATTTTAAAAAATTTAATCAATCAAAAATGTCGAAGAAAATTTATTGAAAATAGAACAGATGAGCTCTGCCCAAAATGTCATATATGTACCTTACAAAGAATGTTAGATGTATACTTCTAAGGTTGGCACACAATGAAAAACATCCATTCCAAGATCAATGGATATTCACTTTTAACAACACAGATAGAACAATGCGTAATATAAAAATTGTTATATCAGCTAATGTGATCAGCGTAAAAAATGCGCTTTGCGTGATTTGATTGCTAGCTAAGAAAATAAAAATGTGTTTTTTTACAGATTTTTGTGTCCGAGACCCACTTAAAAGTTCAATGGAAATGAAATTGTAAAAGGAGTTAGGGTGATAATTTTTAAGTATATGGATTCTTTTCAAGTCACTATTTCAGCAGGCGTTAAAGTGACCAAGGAAAAATGTAGTATATGCAATAACTTCTCAGTGTGGATTTCGTATTGGTCATACCAAGTCAGAATTTTCATTTTATTTTACTGATGGCCAGAAAAGCCTTAGATAATTTTTTTTCCGACCCCGGCCATTCGGACAGCTATTAGTTAGATCCGAAAATGGATTACATTATTCTCTCGCCCCACAGAGTATGATATTGCAAAAATTTTTTAAATGGAATATTTCTTATGTGTCGTTCATATGTACCGATAATATTTTTAAAGTATCTGTTACATAAATAAAGATTTCGCTGTTGTGAGACGATTCAATCCATAATATATTCTGAAAGCTGCATCGAATAAGGTCGTAGGTAATTAATGAATTATATTTTTCAAACAACTAATAGACAGATGTGGGTAAATTGTTGCCCGGTTTGGTATGAAATTGTACCAATGTTAATTTGAAGCAAAATTGAGTGCAATTTCATTATTTTGTAAAGTTAATATATATATGTAATTAATCTACAATTGTGCAGGGCTGTTCTGTATATGAGGGCTACATCTGGACTGTGAAATAATTTCTGCGCCCTCCAGCATACTTTTAAATTAAACATCTTAGTAAATTTATTTATTTAAATATTCTACATTTCTTGAGGCAAGTTCTAGCCAAAATTAACAATGTTTAAACGTGACTTTTAATAGGGGCGTGCTTTTAACCGTAATTCATCTTTCTAAAATGCTTGTAATATTTAAATGTTATCAATGTATTTATTTTATTTTAATTTATGTTTAAAATATGCTTTATGTTTCGAACTTTTTTGCTATCGCTTTTTTAGCAGTCACTTTTTTACAGCCATAGACAACGATAGATAACAACATAGACAACGATCTGTGAACGTTAAATGCTTAGTTAATTGAGAATAGGATCTCACAAACAGTAAGATCCTATTTTCAATAGAACCGCTTTCTATCGTAGGTAAATGCTGAAGGACTGCATCTATTAAGAATGCCATTTCCCTTATGGCATCCATATCTTGAATAATTCTTTAAAATAGCTTTTATCCTCTTAAATTGGACTTGAAAAATGCTTTTCGTGTCCCTATCTGCAAAAAAAAAAAGAAAGATAAAGTATGTTGAATTAGTTTCTAATACTTTTGGACCCCATAAAATAAAGGTGAACCTTATATACCCTGCTATAAATTAGCTTCTAATCATATTACTGAAGTGTATGTATTCATGTTTAGCTTATAGTAGTGACGTAGCCATCTTAGGGTTTTGAGGGCTCATTTCCTCCATTGATTTAACGGTTTGCCTTGTTTTGATAGAATTCGTGTTGGAAAATGAAAACCAGAACTGTAAACAACACCATTTGATCGTTAACTTCCTCCTCAGGACCGAGATAGTGGGTCCGCCTATGACTTTGAGGGATATAACAGATAGCATCAGCGGTGAACTTCTTTTAGGAATTTGTGCAATAGGTGTTCAATATGATCGGATATTAGTTCTCTTTGCCATCATCATTATCAACTACCACCCCAGTGTTAAGATATAGGGTTCTTCTATGAGCTTGAGGAATATAATAGATTATCACCAGCAATGAACTGCTTTTACGATATTGTGCAACAGGAGTCCAATATAATTTGATATTACCCTTTGTCATCATCATCCTCAACTACCTCCCCAATGAAGAGATATTGGGCTCGTCTATGAGTTTGAGGAATATAACAGATTATCATCAGTGGTGAGCTGTATTTACGATTTTGCTCAATAGGAGTCCAATATGTTTTGATATTACTATTATTTCTCATCATCATTATCATACCTCTTTGATATTTAACAAAATTAGGATGTGAAATACTAGTTAACATTCAAATGCATGTGTAATTGTGACCGGGACGGAAATTTGTTTGTGATTTTATAACTATTAACAGATGGCATTACTGTATGAATGGAAGACTATAATAATTTGATAAATCTAGCCCAGGAAATATTAAAGCCCGAGTAGAGCGAATTATGGAGTAAGCTTCACTATGAAATATTGATTTAATACCCTCCGCATAATTAGAGTAATGAAATATACGAAGCTTAATTTATTTATTCATTAATTTCAAGTTGCAGCTGATACAAAGCTGGCATGATAAATAAATCGCATTCATGGGCGAGAGAAGGGAGAGACGTTGATGATGATGATTGATTTCGTTTGTTTCAGTTTGAATTGAAAGCTAACCTGAAAAAATAAGATGCACGAAGCATCTGACTTTCTCTACACACCGGGATATTTTTTTTATATATTTACTAAAATCTGATGTGGGCCGCACATAACTTCCCCTAAATAATGCATTGACTTTATTACTTTCACAGTGAAAGAAATAATCAAGTACAAGATGTCCGATACAATGCTTTTGGCATTGAAGTGTTCGTTAAAATTTAGCATATTTCTAAATGGTAACACGTAAAATAAGAAATTTGTGAAGAAGCCTTTATATTATGGCAAGTGGTGTGTACACTTCCTCTTTGACTGAATTATTAAATATTTTTATTATCTTTTCCACACGTTTTCATACGTCATACGAATTTTCAGAAAAATGGAAGTTGCATTTCCTAACAGGAAGTGAACCCATTACCCCCCCCCCCTTCTGGGAATTGATGGTAAATTCACGTCACTCATAACTTAAGCTATATCTATAGCCAATCCTAAAGTAGTAGATGTTTCAAGGAAATTTTTTGAATCGAAATTGAAATAAAACAGTATCGGAAGTGGACATGGCGTGCTGCAGTATCTTCCCCGGAATTGAGTTTTGAATCCATATCAGTCATCATCTAAGCTCTATTTATAGACCATTCAGAGAAATAGATGTAAGGGAGATGTGAATTTAGAATTCTAAGTGCTATCTCATTAACAGGAAATGAAAATCTGTATTGGACCCCCTAACCCATTCTAGAATTTAATGCTGAATAGATATCATTCATCCTGTAAGTCCAATCTAAAGCCAATTTTGAAAAATAGATGTTGCTATTAAAAAGAAATGTTTTGAACCTGAAATGGAAAACGAACCAGAAGTGGAAATCCTCATAGAATTTCTCCTACCTCCTCCAGAATGTGATTATCAATCTATATCAATCATAATTTAAACTATCTATAGCAGATCCTCAGAAATTAATGCTTCAAAAATGTTTTTAGTAAAAATAATAGTATGCCAAAATTTTTTTCACTTACAAGAAAACATTGTACGTACGATAGCACTTTAAATACAACTAAGATATATATATATATATATCTTAGTTAATTCTCTTGGATAAATATCTTAGTTAAGGAAACAAACATTTGACGACGGCGTTGTAAATAAGTTCTTCAAAAATATTTCCTTCAAGCGTCAATATTATAAACTTCTGAAAAAAAGGAAAGAAAAGATAGCAGTGAATATATGAAGCAAATGCTAAGAAGGAAAATAAAGGGGTGAAACTTAAAAGATCTGTCATTTGGAAGAGCTAAACAAAAATTTGAATAAAATACAATATTGTTTGTGTTGAAAAAATATTTAATACCTTCCAATAATTTTTCGATTTTATGGTTTTTGAAGAATGCAAGTTCAAAAAATATATTTAAAAGTTCTATTAATTTTTCTAAAGAGATGTTTCATTATTTGTATTTCTCTTTTGTGAATAAATTTATGTTTTCATATTAACATTTTACCATTTTTCTTTTCATTCCGTCACACAGAAGCGCAAAACTGTCATTAGTTCGTCATTTTCTTGTGCAATAAAATGACAGCATATATTTTAATGGTTATGGTATTCACAATGTATTTGATATTTGATTTAATATGCAGCATGAAAAGTCGTCAATTTACGTCTATGTACGGCATGTGTTTAGTTTAAAAGTGGTTATCCTCCAGTATATATCTTTTACAATATTGTAGTGAAACTTGAGACGGCAAAGACAATGAAAAATATTTTTATAAAACTACAATATTAATCTAAATATATTGAACATAGTAGTTTCTATGCAAATTACAAAATTAGTACCTTATCTAAAAAAGTCCGTGCACATGACTTTCTACAGGCTCAAATAACTGCAGAATTTTTTCATTAACTTAAGTCCTACAGACCATTTTCAATAAGAAATAAGTATCTAGAATATCATATACAAATAACTAAATCTCTTGAGATATATATATATATATATATATATATATCAATGTATATACATGTATGTATATATATATATATATATATATATATATATATATATATATATAGTAATAATAATAATAATTATATAATAAGGCTAATTCAAAACATCAACAGCTACATATCTTGGTTCAATAACATTAAGAAGGTTATATACAGGGTGATTCAAAAGTTTGGGGCAAAAGTAAAACGCTATAAAAAACATCTATATGTCGGAGAGACATGCGGTTTGCAGATTAATGTTCACCGTGGTGGAGGATTTTGTATGGCATGAAAAAAAATAGTTCAAAGTCTCGACACTAGGCGAGTGCTGCTGCGAAGAAAACAATGCGAGGTAATAATTGTGAAATGAGATATTTTATTTCAGCATGATTTACAGCTGCAAGTGCTCACAATGTGTCCACCACCACATTTCAGTACTGAGTGCAGTCGCGGTATTACGGATGATACAGCATAAAACAGCGTATTAACGGAAATGACTGCTACCTCCTGCCGTAAGGCTTCGTTCAGTGCTGGTAAGGACTGGGGCTTTCCTCTATAGACTCGTGATTTTAGGTATTCCCACAACGAGAAATCACAGGATGTGAGATCTGGGGATCTCGCAGGCCAGTCATGTGTACTATCACCTCCATGCATAAGTCACCTCCATGGCTTTATCTGCCGCAGCGACCCGAGTGTCGAGAGTTTGAACAAATTATTTTTTCATGCCACACAAAATCCCCCACCACGGTGAATATTAATCTGAAAACCGCATGTCTATCCGATCCATAGATATTTTTTATAGCGTTTTACTTTTGCTCTGAACTTTTGAATCTCCCTATATATATATATATACATATATATATATATATATATCATATAAAATCCAGTAAACAAATTCAAAAAGAATTCCTATGCATATCCACAAAAATCAAAGGCACTACTCAGGAAAAGGCGTCAAGCCGCTCTATACTCCGAAGCAGAATGTAATCCAAGAAAAAGAAGATTTAAAGGAACTTGGGATAACCAAATGCTTTGCATTTAATGGTTGGGGAGGATTGCGACTCCCCCTCCCGTTTAAAGCTGCTTTTCCAGCCTAGGCAAACGCTCACGGTACCAATGCAAAGCAAAGGTTGGTCCCCAATGCGTGCTAATACGAAGGCACCCGGATACGGAAGAATAAGACCAACCAAACAGAAGGAAACTGGACCAAAAGTGAATCCTGCCCAACTCGCTATCATATATATGTTCATTTTACGCATGCGTGCAATCTTAGCAGGTACGCTTAAACTTTATTTACTTGCAAATTGAAGTAAACTGTCAAAATCTACATGATCCTTGAAAATCGATCTATAGCAATCCTTTAAGAAATATATAGGATAATGTTTATATAAAGCCTCTGTTATGATTTTAATATTGCTATTATTGCAAACTTTTTTAAAACGTGTTGTAAATTTGATTTCTCTTGAAGTGTCCGAGTATGATATTTCTGAAAGTATTTTTGGTAAGATTTGTTTTCCAATCGATGAGATGATTTATCTTCATTTTATATAATTCTATTTTGTCGTATAACGTTGTATAATGACCATATAATCCATGTTTTTTTATTGAGATGTCCAGAAAATTTACCGCTTCATTTTCTTCTTTACAATTTTCTATTAATTCCAATTCCGGTGGGTAAAATGTAAAATCGAAATTGGTGGTGGTTTCATAACTCCCCAATAGCACATCGTCAACAAACCGGAAATATGGTATCTCTGACAAAATATGGGTTCCTTTTTCATATGTTGAGAGGTAAATATCGGCCAAGATTGATGAACAGGCTCCTCCCATTGGGATTCCCTTTATTTGTCGGTAATAATTATTTCCGTTATATAGAATATTTTCTTTTAATACCAGTTCAATAAGATCAACGTATCTACGATAAGTAATAAAATCCTTCAAATCATATTCTTCATGTAATTTTTCCAAGATTGAGTATAAATTAGATAAATCAATGTTGTTAAATAGGTCGCGGAAATCAAAGCTTTTAAAACATATATTTTTATTACAATGTTTTAATCGATCGATAACTTCTACTCCATTTTTGATCATGACATGATTCTGTTTTTTGATGTTTTCCATCACAAACTTGAGGATGTTCAATAGTCGTTTATTAGCTATTGTCAGATATGATCCACAGCCAACGGTAACTGTACGGAATTTTACAGGCTCTTTATGCATCTTTGGAATGAGGATTAAATATGGAAATTTAACAGTTTTTATTTCATTACCGATTCGTTTGTACAAAGCTTTAATCCTATTGGATAGAAAATTCCCATTATTATGTAAAGGGGTGTACATAGTACTGTCTAGATAGCAGTGAAGAAGTGTATCCATGTAAAACTTTTTGCATGTAAATGCAAAATGTGATACCATCTTGTCAGTATAAGTTATAGCAAAATTTTCTTTTATAGTTTGTATAGCTGCAGGTATTGAAAGATTCCTAATTCTGTTATTTTGTCTGATGTAATAAAACTGAAATTCTTTTGAAAAATTATATTTCCATTCATGAAAGGCTTGAATAGGTAAACTGTGTTTTACTGCTATTTTATAAATAAATTCTTCTAGATCTTGATTGAAATTTTCGATTACTTGGTTATATTCTTGTGATCTGTATTTAGTTCCGAGTTTGAAAATATTTTTTAGAGTTTTATCTGAGATAATATCCAGATCACCTGTAATGATGTGATTGTGATAAGGATCTTTAAGTTTGCTATCAGTGCATTTGCATTCTGTTGTTTTAGTATCCAATTCTTTACATATATTGTTGTAGTTGAAGAATCTTCTACCGTTTGTGCGTACAAAGCGGTAAGTCAATTTTACCTTAAGATCCTGAACAGGTAAGAAAGTTTTGATATTGTAAAGTATCGATTTAAAGGGAATTCCATCAAATTTCTTATTTCGGAATGTGGTTATAAAATATTCCATACTTTGCTTGTTCTGTATTCTGGGTTTTAATCTAATTTGAAATTTTCTGGCCCTTAATTTAATTAAGTCAAGCATAATGGCTATATTTTTGTGTGTTTCTTCAATCCGAAAGTCAATAGGTTCTTCCAACGTATATTGCTGTATAAAAGCCCATATACGAGGTAAATATTTGATTTTTATACTGTAAATGACATCCTTAATCCAATTGTACTTGATTCCGTCTTTGGATTTAATTGATTCTATAAATTTGGAGATTTTTTCTTCTGTGTCATTATAGCTATAATGGTGTTTTCCTCTTCCTCTATGCCATCGCTGTGACTTCCTCTGTATCAATGAACTTGCTATTGGATAATTGTCAATACTTCTACAATAATCTAAATTGTAACTTTCTTTAAAATTGAGGGAATTCAATCCATAAGGGAATGTCGTTGAGTACTGTTTAATATGTGTGGCCTCCCACCACAATCTTTCCATCAATTGAGGTACTATATCTAGAATGGTGATGATGGTTTTAGAAAAATCATGTTGTCTGAAATGCCTAATTTCCAAACTGCTTAAATGTCGATCGAGTTGTCTTTTCTTACAGACTTGACTCCTGTGCAAGTTGATTCTTATATTAAGTGGATTCAGAGTCTGTCCAATATATTTAGTATGACATGTAAGATCTTAAATAAGAAAAAATGTCCGTAATAGTGAAGATATGTATAATGACACGATTCAAACAGAATCACAATTTTTTAAAAATGATTTTATGCATCACAGTCATATAAGATATTGTGGATTTCAAAAGTGCCTATCAAAAAGATGCAAACTGTGTCCTGTGGCCAACCCGCTTCAAATTAAAAAACATGCTAATCCGAACAGAATATTTTGTAAATCTTACAACACAATATACTGTATCACCTGTCTTACATGTCATACTAAATATATTGGACAGACTCTGAATCCACTTAATATAAGAATCAACTTGCACAGGAGTCAAGTCTGTAAGAAAAGACAACTCGATCGACATTTAAGCAGTTTGGAAATTAGGCATTTCAGACAACATGATTTTTCTAAAACCATCATCACCATTCTAGATATAGTACACCTCAGTTGATGGAAAGATTGTGGTGGGAGGCCACACATATTAAACAGTACTCAACGACATTCCCTTATGGATTGAATTCCCTCAATTTTAAAGAAAGTTACAATTTAGATTATTGTAGAAGTATTGACAATTATCCAATAGCAAGTTCATTGATACAGAGGAAGTCACAGCGATGGCATAGAGGAAGAGGAAAACACCATTATAGCTATAATGACACAGAAGAAAAAATCTCCAAATTTATAGAATCAATTAAATCCAAAGACGGAATCAAGTACAATTGGATTAAGGATGTCATTTACAGTATAAAAATCAAATATTTACCTCGTATATGGGCTTTTATACAGCAATATACGTTGGAAGAACCTATTGACTTTCGGATTGAAGAAACACACAAAAATATAGCCATTATGCTTGACTTAATTAAATTAAGGGCCAGAAAATTTCAAATTAGATTAAAACCCAGAATACAGAACAAGCAAAGTATGGAATATTTTATAACCACATTCCGAAATAAGAAATTTGATGGAATTCCCTTTAAATCGATACTTTACAATATCAAAACTTTCTTACCTGTTCAGGATCTTAAGGTAAAATTGACTTACCGCTTTGTACGCACAAACGGTAGAAGATTCTTCAACTACAACAATATATGTAAAGAATTGGATACTAAAACAACAGAATGCAAATGCACTGATAGCAAACTTAAAGATCCTTATCACAATCACATCATTACAGGTGATCTGGATATTATCTCAGATAAAACTCTAAAAAATATTTTCAAACTCGGAACTAAATACAGATCACAAGAATATAACCAAGTAATCGAAAATTTCAATCAAGATCTAGAAGAATTTATTTATAAAATAGCAGTAAAACACAGTTTACCTATTCAAGCCTTTCATGAATGGAAATATAATTTTTCAAAAGAATTTCAGTTTTATTACATCAGACAAAATAACAGAATTAGGAATCTTTCAATACCTGCAGCTATACAAACTATAAAAGAAAATTTTGCTATAACTTATACTGACAAGATGGTATCACATTTTGCATTTACATGCAAAAAGTTTTACATGGATACACTTCTTCACTGCTATCTAGACAGTACTATGTACACCCCTTTACATAATAATGGGAATGTTCTATCCAATAGGATTAAAGCTTTGTACAAACGAATCGGTAATGAAATAAAAACTGTTAAATTTCCATATTTAATCCTCATTCCAAAGATGCATAAAGAGCCTGTAAAATTCCGTACAGTTACCGTTGGCTGTGGATCATATCTGACAATAGCTAATAAACGACTATTGAACATCCTCAAGTTTGTGATGGAAAACATCAAAAAACAGAATCATGTCATGATCAAAAATGGAGTAGAAGTTATCGATCGATTAAAACATTGTAATAAAAATATATGTTTTAAAAGCTTTGATTTCCGCGACCTATTTAACAACATTGATTTATCTAATTTATACTCAATCTTGGAAAAATTACATGAAGAATATGATTTGAAGGATTTTATTACTTATCGTAGATACGTTGATCTTATTGAACTGGTATTAAAAGAAAATATTCTATATAACGGAAATAATTATTACCGACAAATAAAGGGAATCCCAATGGGAGGAGCCTGTTCATCAATCTTGGCCGATATTTACCTCTCAACATATGAAAAAGGAACCCATATTTTGTCAGAGATACCATATTTCCGGTTTGTTGACGATGTGCTATTGGGGAGTTATGAAACCACCACCAATTTCGATTTTACATTTTACCCACCGGAATTGGAATTAATAGAAAATTGTAAAGAAGAAAATGAAGCGGTAAATTTTCTGGACATCTCAATAAAAAAACATGGATTATATGGTCATTATACAACGTTATACGACAAAAGAGAATTATATAAAATGAAGATAAATCATCTCATCGATTGGAAAACAAATCTTACCAAAAATACTTTCAGAAATATCATACTCGGACACTTCAAGAGAAATCAAATTTACAACACGTTTAAAAAAGATTGCAATAATAGCAATATTAAAATCATAACAGAGGCTTTATATAAACATTATCCTATATATTTCTTAAAGGATTGCTATAGATCGATTTTCAAGGATCATGTAGATTTTGACAGTTTACTTCAATTTGCAAGTAAATAAAGTTTAAGCGTACCTGCTAAGATTGCACGCATGCGTAAAATGAACATATATATGATAGCGAGTTGGGCAGGATTCACTTTTGGTCCAGTTTCCTTCTGTTTGGTTGGTCTTATTCTTCCGTATCCGGGTGCCTTCGTATTAGCACGCATTGGGGACCAACCTTTGCTTTGCATTGGTACCGTGAGCGTTTGCCTAGGCTGGAAAAGCAGCTTTAAACGGGAGGGGGAGTCGCAATCCTCCCCAACCATTAAATGCAAAGCATTTGGTTATCCCAAGTTCCTTTGAATCTTCTTTTTCTTGGATTATATATATATATATATATATATATGTATATATGTATATAAATATATATATATATATATATATATATATATGTATATATGTATATATATATATATATATATATGTATATATGTATATATATATATATATATATATATATATATATATATATATATATATATATATATATATATATATATATATATATATAATTGTAAATCCAATGGTAGAATGTAAGTAGTAACTCATAATACACTATCTTAAAATTTGCCTACAAAATACAATGAAATAATATAAAATAATATATATATATATATATATCGATGTATATACATGTATATATATATATATATATATATATAGAGTAATAATAATTATAAGGCTAATTCAAAACATCAACAGCTACATACCTTGGTTCAATAACATTAAGAAGGTTATATACAGGGTGATTCAAAAGTTCGGGGCAAAAATAAAACGCTATAAAAAACATCTATATGTCGGAGAGACATGCGGTTTGCAGATTAATGTTCACCGTGGTGGGGGATTTTGTATGGTATGAAAAAAAAATAGTTCAAAGTCTCGACACTAGGGGAGCGCTGCTGCGAAGAAAACAATGCGAGGTAATAATTGTGAAATGAGATATTTTATTTCAGCATGATTTACAGCTGCAAGTGCTCAATATGTGTCCACCACCACATTCCAGTACTGAGTGCAGTCGCGGTATTACGGATGATACAGCATAAAACAGCGTATTAACGGAAATGGTTGCTACCTCCTGCCGTAAGGCGTCTTTCAGTGCTGGTAAGGACTGGGGATTTCCTCTATAGACCCGTGATTATAGGTATACCCACAACCGGAAATCACAGGATGTGAGATCTAGGGATCTCGCTGGATAGTCATGTGTATTATCACCTCCATGAATAAGTCAGCTTCATGGCTTTATCTTCCGCAGCGACCCGAGTGTCGAGAGTTTGAACTAATTATTTTTTCATGCCACACAAAATTCCCCACCACGGTGAATATTAATCTGAAAACCGCATGTCTATCCGACCCATAGGTATTTTTTTTATAGCGTTTTACTTTTGCTCTGAACTTTTGAATCACCCTATATATATATATATATATATATATATATATATATATATATATATATATATATATATATATATATATATATATATATATATATATATATATATATATATATATATATATATATATATATAATTGTAAATCCAATGGTAGAATGTAAGTAGTAACTCATAATACACTATCTTAAAATTTGCCTACAAAATACAATGAAATAATATAAAATAATATATATATATATATATATCGATGTATATACATGTATATATATATATATATATATATATATAGAGTAATAATAATTATAAGGCTAATTCAAAACATCAACAGCTACATACCTTGGTTCAATAACATTAAGAAGGTTATATACAGGGTGATTCAAAAGTTCGGGGCAAAAATAAAACGCTATAAAAAACATCTATATGTCGGAGAGACATGCGGTTTGCAGATTAATGTTCACCGTGGTGGGGGATTTTGTATGGTATGAAAAAAAAATAGTTCAAAGTCTCGACACTAGGGGAGCGCTGCTGCGAAGAAAACAATGCGAGGTAATAATTGTGAAATGAGATATTTTATTTCAGCATGATTTACAGCTGCAAGTGCTCAATATGTGTCCACCACCACATTCCAGTACTGAGTGCAGTCGCGGTATTACGGATGATACAGCATAAAACAGCGTATTAACGGAAATGGTTGCTACCTCCTGCCGTAAGGCGTCTTTCAGTGCTGGTAAGGACTGGGGATTTCCTCTATAGACCCGTGATTATAGGTATACCCACAACCGGAAATCACAGGATGTGAGATCTAGGGATCTCGCTGGATAGTCATGTGTATTATCACCTCCATGAATAAGTCAGCTTCATGGCTTTATCTTCCGCAGCGACCCGAGTGTCGAGAGTTTGAACTAATTATTTTTTCATGCCACACAAAATTCCCCACCACGGTGAATATTAATCTGAAAACCGCATGTCTATCCGACCCATAGGTATTTTTTTTATAGCGTTTTACTTTTGCTCTGAACTTTTGAATCACCCTATATATATATATATATATATATATATATATATATATATATATATATATATATATATATATATATATATATAATTGTAAATCCAATGGTAGAATGTAAGTAGTAACTCATAATACACTATCTTAAAATTTGCCTACAAAATACAATGAAATAATATAAAATAATATATATATATCAATGTATATATCGATGTATATATATATATATTAGTATATAGTAGCAAAGAAAGTTTTTCTGCGTGGGGAAGGTGTCTTTTACTGGTATGATTGAAATTTTTTCAAGTCATTCAAATCAGAGGACTATGAATGTGCGATAAGAAAATTATTTCAAGTAATTTGTTTAAATTTACAACAAATAATGGTTAATGTGTATTTTATGAAGAATAGATTCACTAAATGTTTTTTTTATCTTTCAAACTGAACTCCTTATTTACTTTCATCAACTCATTTTTAATATGTGCTATTTAAAAATGCTATGGGATCGTTGATTACGTATCTATATATTCAAGTGTATTGGGTTTACTAATCTTTCTTTTAAAATATATTATAAAAAAATTAAAATTAGATTTATTCGAATCATATCAAATGTGTATAATGTAACTTTCTTAATGAAAGATATTTACACTTTACATAGTTCAATTCATGAAATTTATGTTCAGTGTTAAAATTCTGAAATTATATACCATTATTCATTAAAAATAAATGCTAAGTTATGTCCCATTCTCTAAAAGTATGAAGATTCATAAAGAATGTGCTCCTTCAAACTCTAAGAATCAGTGAAAATTCGACCCCAGTTTCCTAAAACTCTACGAAGTTGTGATTTATTCTGTAAGAAGTGTAAAATATTGTCATAGATTTCAGTTTCATCCTGTTATTTTCCACACTTTGTTTAAATATGCACATTGAAATGTGCTCATCCGTTAAGAATTGAATGGTTTTATGGTGCACCTACAGCTGCGAAATCATGATATTCCTATTTGTAAGTCAATACTGTCTCGCAATAAGATATCAAAACTCATTACACGTTTCTTTTAAAGTGGTCATTGCGTATTTGTCGTATTTTAATGTTACTAGAATGTACTGCACTTACACCAGAGAGCTATTCTTTCATTTAAATTTAATGATAACAATCACATATCTTTAAAAAAATCGCTAAGTGTTATTCTATTCCCCTAAAATTTGTAACAGTTTTAAATATATACCGATTTAAGGGTCTTGGACGTTGCTGCAACATTAAAATATACCTCTTATTAGGTAATGATCCACTAAGTATTGTGTAATTTTCTGCTAAATTTCATTCAAATATTATAAATTTGAACGATAAAGAAGTCTTAGGACTTATGTAACATTAAAAAAAATGCACACCTAGCTCCCGAAGCATTCGCTAAGAATCAAGCAATTCACTAACATAATGGAATTTTAGGGTTTTAGGCCTCTTGGAATATCGAAAACATATGCCTCTCATTCCTCAAACATGCACTAAGTGTCGAGTAATTTTTGCTAAATTTCATTCGAATATTATAATTTTAAACTATAAATGAGTTATAGGGCTTATGTAACATTAAAAAACATATTTTATACTTTTTATTCACATTCGACTTTTGATATCTACTCTGTAAACAGCGACATAACATTTTTTTCCCTCTCAAAATAATGGCATCTGGTCACTCTGTCGTAATATACTGATATGCCGATAGCTTCCGAGACCGATAAGCTAGGTTTCATTGAAAGCCGAGACCGATAAGCTAGGTTTCATTGAAAGCCGAGACCGATAAGCTAGGTTTCATTGTAAGCCGAGATCGATTAACTAGGTTTCATTGTAAGCCGAGACCGATAAGCTAGGTTTCCTTGTAAAATAGTGACACATTCCGTTTTAGAAATAAATTGATTCGGATTCAACTGTATTCTTATTTAAATTATTTTTTCAATAGATTTTTAGTATTTTAGTATATAATGTGCAGAGAGACAGTTTGGTATTTTACACAATACACGTTTCAATATACACATGTAAATACATATTCTTCTTTCAGAGCAAATTTTTCATTTTTCTAACACTTATTTTTTAATGTGTAATATGCAATTTTTAATGTGATACATACTTTTGCACTTTATAATGCGTAACACTTATTAATGCACAACATACTCTTGCAATTTTTATTGAAAACTTTTCTCTTAGGTCATTCTTTTAAAAAATCCACCAAGTAATGAGTTCTTTGGTAAGAAGAGATTTAATACATGTGCGTAGTGGTTAGCTTGTAAAGGTATCGGTTAAAAAATCCACCAAGTATTTATTGTGTTCTTTGGTAAGAGCAGATTAATACATCTGCGCAGTGGTTAGCTTTTAGGGATATCGGTGCCACGCATTTTCCCGTTCATCTCGAAAACATCAAAACTGTTGGGTAAAACAATGAAATTTTAATGTCCTACACCCTTGCAATATCGAATGGGTAGTTGTGCTAGGTTGGAAAACACGCGTTCTTGCATATTTAATATTTTTGTGAGTTAGAAAAAAATTAATTTTATCTACGTTAAACCACGGGCAGAAATGGCGTCTTCTATTTTCCCACAATCCAAAACACTCGATCACGCTATGGAAATACTACATTCTTAAAAATAGTCAAAACGTATTCAGTAGATTCTAAAACGTAGTATTAAAATCTCGCATGGTAGACAAAACTAACATTACTTTAAACATAGTCGAAACGTATTCAGAAGATACTAAAAAGTGGTATTAAAATCTTGCCCCGTAGACAAAACTAACATCACTCTACAAATAGTCGAAATGGGTTCAGTTGGTTCTAAAACGTGGTGTTTAAATCACGCATGTTAGACAGAACTAGCATCACTCTAAAAATAGCCGAAACGTATTCAAGCGGTACTAAAACGTGGTGTTAAAATCCCGCAACCCCGTTAACACAGTACATTCTTGTATTCCAAGAAAAATCATTAACAGAATTCACTAACCTCACTTTTGTGAGTAGATTCACTATCCAATTAAAAATTAATTAAAACCGTTAGTAAGTTCCCATAAAAAAATAAATTAAAATCATTTCGTTATGAAGCAACTTGAAATATTAATCAAAATCGCTAACACAATGTATTAGTGTACACACAGTTGTATTAGTACACATCGAAGATTCATTAAGTGGCCGAGAATTTAACTCTGTATATATTGTCACCTATTAAAAATATCATTTTTACAAAATATGCCATTTTTAATAACACCTTAAATGTACGTAATTTATTATTTTATTACTTATTCGTTCATGATATCACCCACTCATTCATGATCTCGAAACACATCCCTCCATTCATTTCGCCATTCAAATTCCATCACTCATTCATTCACGATATCGAAAGATCAATGTTCATAATCCCAATGTTCATATCTTTTCGACTCATGATGGCACAACGGATAGCGCATTGGTCTACCGTTCCCAAGCTCCCAGCTCGGTTCAAGCGAAAATATATCCTTTTAAACTCAAAACTTAAGAAAATCCAGATAGATGGCGCCACTCCCATCGTATTTTCAATATTCTTTCAGATGCCAGGTCAAGGTCACCTCATGACGTCATCGTCCAAAGTGCAACTCACTCGACCAGAAGATGCCACCATCAGATAGCTATTAAAATATTTCTCCTCATTGCGTCATCGTCCAAAGTTCAAACGATTAGATTGTCCATTCAGACATTTACTCATTACGTCATCAGTTTTAAGTTCAACTCCCTCGGCCACATCATTATCAGTGTCCAAATATTTCTCCTCATTGCGACATTATTTAAAGGTCCATCTCCTCAGCAGATAAGATCACTTCCTCCTCCTCATTCATGAGTCATCGGCAGGCGTAGCTGCTGCGCTTGTGGGTGCTCAACTCTCATTTCTACACTACTTACAAGAAAGTTAAAAGTTATAATTCAGTTTATGCACAAATATACACAAGTAAAGAATTTTAAATACTTTAGAGGTAATATTTTAGAGGTAACTTTGGCCATTCGAGTCAAACCTTTACAAAGTTACCTCTAAAATATACAGTATTTAAAATTCTTTACTTGTGTATATTTGTGCTTAAACTGGATTATGACCCTTTGTCTTTCTTGTATTTATAATTTTTTAATTTTTAAATCTGCTTCTGGTGATTTTGTGTGGATGTATTAAACGTGTTTAGTATAGTGATGACAATTTTGTAATATGCAAATTCAACTTGCCGGTAGTATTTAAGCATGTTGGCATGATTTTTTATTTAACGCCACTGAGGAAGGGTATGATGATACCCGAAAGCGGTCTGGCTTTTAAATTATATGTAAGTCTGATGGATGTTTTAATAAAATGACGTTGAAAATCTAATGATTTGTCATTTATTTATTATTTAAATCGATATAATATCTTACTTGATGAAATATTTATATAAATTTCTTTTAACTTTATTCTGCTTTTTTAATATTTATCATCGCTCGCGGGTAATTTTACGACCGATTTACACTTTCATATATAATGAGGAATACTGTATTGACTTTTCTAACATTAACGTACTTTTGAAAGAATGTTTGTTTTCGTACAATAATTTATTCTAGTTCATCAAACATTTTTTTCCTTTTCCTTGGTCGTTTGTACTGAGGCTGTTTTTGGAAATTAATTTTCTCTCATTGACGTAACATTTTCATTCATTTTTATTTACCTTTGATGCGTTTCTGATAAAAGTAATATTAAAATTCTGAATTAAATTTCAAATTTTTTATGCTCTCTTTATAACTAGCTGCTCACGCTTAAATCTTTAGGTTTACTTTATTAATAAAAATGTTGCAGAACTGGAGTAGAAACAATTTTTCTTCCTTTGATTAAAATTAATAGTTCTGCAATTCTGACATGAAACATTTTTCTTTTTATCATTAGAAGTAAAGTATTTTATTAATACGATAGAAATAGAGGGGAGTGAAATTTTTTTTTCAGAATTTTATGTTGCACTTTTACTACAATTCTTGTGCTATTACGTATAATCTGATAAACCGTGTACTCAAATTTTGAGGATTTATTTTCTAACTGGAGAGTATTTTAAAACCCTTATGTTTGCAGAACATCACTATCCAACATTGGTTATCATTTAGAAGAGCACCACCATTACAGTGTCAATGGACTGGTTTCGAGTATTTTAGTTATCTTTAGCATGTAATAGCAGCAATGCTTGTAATGGCCGCAAGAGATTTTCAGTGTGTCATAATTTTGCCTCTATGCAAAACGAAGAATTCAGTCATACCGCGGGTGACATGAAACTTAATAAAGATTCGACAATAATGTAAAATCTATTAATAATCAGTGTCATCCAAGAATAAGAAAAATGTAATTTCTCCTATTGTTTTTCTATAGTATCTTACTTAAACTATAAAATCATATGTTGGAAATATCAAATTATTTTTAGGAATAATTATTATATCGTTAAGTTAACATAAATGCAAATTACCTGAAAATGTGTCTTTTAAATGAAGGGGGGGGGGGGAGTTTTGTATTAGGTCAAGACCAGTTCCAGTCACACTGTAAAAGTATCAATCACCACATGGCGAATTTTTTAAGGTAAACTGAGTAGCAGTAAAATAATAATTTTAGCCGAAAAGCTTTTAATTTATTGCAAAAATGGTTTAAGATTTTGTTTTCAAAAATAGAAAAAAAATTGTAAAAAATAAATTAAAAGTTGCTACAAAAATAGCCTTTTCATTATCAAAACGTTAACTCATACCTTTCTGGAGCTATTACAGTCTTTGATATAAAATGAAAAAATCCTGACTTCCTGATTATCAAATGAAAAAACTCTTTCCATGCATTCTTAAATAAAAATAAAAATAATCCACCCTTTAAAAGCCATCACCATCCCTTCTCGAGATATTACAAATTTTACTTTTTCTCGATAACTCTCGAAATTATTAAAGGATTTTTATTTTAGTGTCCAATAGGTTAAGTCCATGGGTAACTAAAATTCCAATATACACTCCATTCCAATAATTCCCCTCCTTGTGCTGTAAGAAAAGTAATAAAAAGTACTTTAACAGTTTGGGAATGGCCGTAATATTATGTGGAAATATATTTTGCCGTTTTAAAAATGTATCTTATTAGAATGTTTTCTATGAAGTACATACTTTTTTGATATATTGAATATTACGGCTGTCAGTTTCTCTTTTGATAACAGAGTGCAGAATGCGAATTTATCAAAACATGTTTCGAACTTGAAAGTCTTTTTAGAACTACAAATATTTTGACATGATAGATGGCAGGTATTCCGATGTTCACTGCATGGCGAGGAAAGGGGGGGGGGATGACAGAATGTCACAAATTGTATTTTATTTTTTGAAAAAGTTACCCAAGTAGTGTTTATTATTTTAAACATGATTTTGATTTTCACTTTCTCTACAATACACAGTTTTTGCTAAAGTAAAGTATTGCGATGAGCTCCAAAATCCGAATTTCGATGGATTTACACGGTTTGAGCTTTACCATTTTTCGCTCTTTACAAGTTACGTTTCTCTAGATACTATTCAGATATTAGAAACAGGAAAATATATCCGCCGCTGCCCGAGAATTATAGCAGGAATAAAGGGAAGTGGGACCTCCCCTCCTTTAAGCCTCAATTTATTTTAATTTTCTATATTTAATAAATAAAGTGGTAGGAATATTAAAAAAATAACTACCAAATTATTTTAATAGTAACGTGCTTTATAATAAAATTGGTAAAGCAATACAAGCACACATCAAAAAGTCTCCCTGACTAGAGATCGCTATACTCACAACCGTTGTTAACCCAAAAACTTGCAACTTCGCACAGACTTTCTATTATATGCATATATACAGGGTGATTATAATTTAAGTTCCCGGTTTGAAAATGGTCTCAAATAAAAAATACTGGTCAGAATGAGTTGAAATTTTGCGTGAATACTCGTGGAGCAATGGAATTTTGTTTATTGAAGAAAAAAAGAGTAGTTCAAAAATCGCCTCCAGGAGAATAATTGGCGCTTTACTACACTATAATGCATTACAAAAATAATAAACGCTGACTTACTTATTGGCTAATGACGTAATAAATGTCCAATATGCTGTGCTTCGAAGACTGAATTAAAAGTCGATCTTTCATCATATCCATTCAAGTAGTGAAAAAAAAATTTCATCCATTGAAACAATGTTAAATTCTAAGCAAACGTAAGCCGTATCTTTTTTCACAAAAAGTGAATTTAACTTTTTTCGCATGATTGCTCTTCCAATGCTGCTGCAAATTTGCATAAGACAGTGACGTTGCAATAAACGTTTTCTATAAAAAAGGACGAGCGGAACTTGTTTCTCATAACTTAATGAAAAATCTCTATTGTTCTATCGCAATGACTCTATCATTAAAAGATCGTTCTCTTCTTGTCAAATTGTTTTATGAGAATAACAGCTCCTGTTTAGTAGCTCTTATAAAGTTCAGAACGTTGGAAAAGTTAAAAGCTGGTCCTCTGTGTGGCAAAAGCTTGCGCAAAATGATTTTAAAATTTAAGGAGACTGGCTCTTTAGACATCAAATCTGGCAGGAGACGGAAAGCAGTCGATGGAGAGATAGTGGAAAACGTAGCTACAGCATTAGAAGAAGAGCGTAACGCTAATGTATTTACGAGTGCACGTGGAATTGCCCGATCATTAGACGGACCCTCCAGTACGATGCAAAAAATTTCGAAACACATTTTGAAATGTTATCCTTACAAATTGACCCATGTTTAACAGTTGCTACCTGCGGACAATGTTGCACTTGAAATGTTCGCACTTCAATTTCTGGCTCGGATACAAGTGGACGATGAATGGCCCTGGAACATTTTGTGGACTGGTGAAGCCCACTTCCATCTCCACGGAACTGTTAATGCGCAAAATTGCAGAATCTGGTCAACCGAAAATCCACAGGAACTACTGCAGGTGCCTCTTCATTCCCCCAAAATCACTATGTGGTGCGCATTTACAGCAGCGTTTATTATCGGGTCTTTCTTTTTTGAGGAAGTTGGTCCTCATGGTCCAGTCACCTGTTCTGTCAATGGCCATCGATATGAACGTCTTTTGAAAAGTCAAGTTATACCCAGTCTGCAAGAGCGTCAGTGTATCGATAACACTATTTTCTGCAGGATGGGGCTCCACCACATATCGCAAAACCAGTGAAGCGGCTACTTCGCAGTCATTTTGGAGATGACAGAATCAGCAGCAGCCATTTTCCTGTAAGATGACCGGCACGTTCCCCTGACCTCAATCCATGTGATCTTTGGCTTTGAGGGCATCTGGAGAATGCGGTGTTTAATGGACACATTACCAATTTAGCGGAACTTAAAGTTAGCATCACGCATCACATCCACAACATCTCTACAGAAACACTCAGATCTGTTGTTGAACACGCCTTTTTGCGTTTTCATCTTGTTTCAGAATGCGAAGAATAGCATATTAAAAATTTACTACGTCGTTAGCCAATGAGTAAGTCAGCGTTTATTACTTTTGTATTACATTCTAGTGTAGTCAAGCGCCAATTATTCTCCTAGTGGCGACTTTTGGAACTGCCGTTTTTTTCTTCACCAAACAAAATTCCATTGCTCCACGAGTGTTCACGCAAAATTTCAAATCATTCCGACAAGTGCTTTTATTTGAGACCATTTTCAAACCGAAAACTTTAATTATAATCAACCTGTGCATACTATACATAAATGTGAATACTTATCGGTCAACAAATTTTTAATAAACACATTTTTATACAAATTATTTGATATTTTTAGCAATCACAAAACTAACTTAAATATTTTGTTTTTTGAAACTTTCAGCATAATTACTTTCCTTATATACATAATGTATAAGGAAAGTATTGTGACGGGGTCGAAAATTCGAATTCGAGTTTTCGACGGAAGAGCACGTTTCAAGCATCCTTGATCACGAATCAAACATTTTTGAAGTGATGTCTGTGTGTGTGTGTGAAAGTATGTTGTGTGTGTGTGTGTGTGCGTGTCAGTGAGTCTGTGGAGACGATAACTGATGAACGAATTGACCGATTCAAACGAAATTTGGTACAAAAATCACAATCCGTAAACACTGGAAGCCTAATGTTTTTATATGCAATCGAATGTTCGGAACCACTCTAAATTTTCAAGTGAAATTTTGAAAAAATCAAAACCACTAATAAAATTGCGCAAATGGACATTTTTTATGTAATTTTTCATTAGAAAACGATTGATATAAATTTTAGAACGCTAACATGAACCGTTCTCGAGATATTGCACATTTTTCAAAAGAATTATCAAAAAGTTATATAAAATAAAAAAAAAATTCTTATTTAGAAACATGTTCAATTTTCATATGTAATACCACGCGATACATTTGGTGACATCATTCTCGTCGATCTAGTTCGTTCCATTCATGAAAAAAGATACTTTGAGTAATACTGTTGTATTTGAACGCCAATAGTCATTTATCTGCTGTAAGAATAACTTAGTTCTCCGTCCATAACGCTTGGCGAGATTTTGGTGACGAATTTGGTGGAATGTCACCAACTTGGCGACATATTTAATTGCTTCCAAATTAACAAAAATATCGCCAAATTGATAAAAATGACGCTATATAAATGAAAATGACGACTAATTGCAGAAAATTTAATATCTTAGAAAAAATATAAGTATCTACTATAAGAATAACATTTTTTTTAACTGTAAAAATAGTAAATTTTTTGCATTATATAAGGAAAGTCGTGTTGCCCACATTAGATTTTTTTAAAGTGTAACCACTTTGAAGAAATTTTATCAAAATGGGCGTGAATCTCTCACATTTTTTTCCAGAAACCTAAGTGCAGAACAGTTATAAAAATGCAATCATGACACTATTATAAATGATGGCATCTGTCATACAAACAAAGTATTCTACCAAACTTATATTGAATTTATTTTTGTAGTAATTGACAAAGAATAAGACAACGCACCCTAAAAATTCAATATCATAAAAGCGCTATCGTAACTCTATCATAAATGTGGGCATCTGTCATAAACTAAAAAAAATCTGATGTGGGCAACACATGGCTTTCCTTATATAATGCAATAAATACATTTCTGTTACAGTCAAAATATAATGTATAAGATCCACAGTACGGTATTTTTAACGTTGAATTGCACATTTTGCGATTTTCCGGATGACAATATGTAATGCTATTTCAAATTATTCAATTACCTTGTATTTCATATAACTGTAATTTAACAATTATCAATATTGATAGCATCCACAATAATCGATATCGTCTATATATTAAAATATTTTATTAATTAATTCATCAATTAGGCGTCATTTTCATTAATTTAGCGTCATTTTTGCAATTTTGACGAAATTTTCGTCAATCTGGGGTGAAATATCGCCAAGTTGGCCATATTTTGCTGGATTATTCGCTGACTTCACCAAATACATCAACAAGTGTTACACACAAACGGAAAGAAGAGCATTTCTTATAGATTAGGATGTATATAAGTCATATGACGGAAATCAGAATTTTCGAAATATTACTTTTCATTTGGAGTCATTTTTATCAATTTGCGTTCAATCAACCAAGCATTACGGATGGACGGAGACATGGGTTATTCTTATAGTATCTTCTTAAATTCTTTCCAAGATTTTGAACTTTTATCAAGTAGTCGTAATTTCATTGATTCAGTCTCATCAATTTGGCGGATTTTCGTCAACTGGGTGACATTTTCCTCAGTTTGGCAACATTTAGAAAGTCACCAAGTTGGAGAAATTCCGAAAACTTTGTCACCAAAATTCAATTCAAACGTTATGGACGGAAAAATAGGTTATTTTTATAGTACACGGAGATTCTTATATTCAAGATATTGAATTTTCGTCACGTCATTTTCGTTGATTTAGAATCATTTTTATCAATTTGTCGACATTTTCGATAACGGCAATATTTGAAACAGTCGCAAAATTGGTGGCATTCCGCCAAATTCATCGCCAAAATTTCGCCAAGCGGTATGGACGGAGAAATAAGTTATTCTTATAGCAGATAATATGACTATTGGCGTAAAACTTCAAAAGTATTACCCAAAGTATTTTTTCTCATGAATGGAATGCGCTAGATCCACGAGAATGGTGTCACCAAATTTATCGCATGATATTACATATGCAAATAGAACATATTTCACAATATTTAATATTTTTTCGTTTTATGTGATTTTTTGATAAATTTATTTGAAAAATGTGCAATATCTCGAGAACGATTCATGCTAGCCTTCCAAAGTTCATATCAATCGTTTTCTAATAGAAAATTACATAATAAAGTTACACAAATAATCATATGTTAAAGGTTTTGATTTTTTCAAAATTTCATTCAAAAATGTAGAGGGGTTCTGAACATTCGATTGCTTTTAAAAACAATAGGCTTCCAGTGTTCACGAATTGTAAATTTTGTACCAAATTTCATTCAAATCGTTCTATTCGTTCGTGAGATATTGTGTCTAGGCTCCCTGATGATTACACACACACACATATACATCATCCCAAAAACGTTTGATTCGCGGTCAAGGATGCTTGAAGCGTGTTTTCCAGTCGAAAACTCGAATTCTAATTTTCGACCCTGTCACAATACTTTCCTTATACATTATGTATATAAGGAAAGTAATATTCTAACAAATTTCTATTGCATTTGCTAATTTCATTACATATTATATTGTATAAGGAAAGTATTGTGAGGGGGTCGAAAATTCGAATTCGAGTTTTCGATGGAAGAGCGCGTTTAAGTATTTCTGAACAAGAATCAAACGTTTTTGAAGTGATCTCTATGTGTGTGTATGTGTGGAGACAATATCTCACGAACGAAGTGATTCGAATAAAATTTGGTACAAAAATTACAATGATTGCATAGGAAACCTATTGATTTTAAACGCAACCTCCTAAGTTTTCGAGTGAAATTTTGAAATACTCATCAAAAAATCAAAACCTTTAATAAAGCTACGCTAATAATCATATATAATTTTTCTTTAGAAAATGATTGACATAAATTTTAGAAAGCTGGCGTGAATCATACTCGAGATATTGCACATTTTCCAAATGAATGTATCAAAAAATCACATAAAATAAAAAAAAATATTAACTGTTGTGAAATATGTTCACTCTCCATATGTAATATCGTGAGATAAATTTGGTGATATATTTCTCGCGGATCTAGCTCGTTCCATTCATAAAAAAAAATACTTTGGGTAATACTTTTGTATTCGAACGCCTATAGCCATTTATATACTATAAAAATAAATTATATCTCTGTTAATAACGCTTGGCGAGATTATTGCGACGCATTTGGCGAAATGTTGCCATCTTGGCGACTTTTTAAATTTTTCACATTAACGAAAATGTCGCCAAATTGATAAAAATTACGATCAAATCAATGAAAATTACGACTAATTGACGAAAGTTCAATATCTTGGAAAGAATATAAGTATCTACTATAAGAATAATCTACTTTTCTCTCCGTTACATTAGACAAAATTTTGGTGACGAATCTGTCGGAAAATCTCCAACTTGCTGACATTTTAAATGTTGCCTAAGTGACGAAAATGTCACCTAATTGATAAAAATTCGCCAAATTGATGAAACCGACGCTAAATCAATGAAATGACGACTAGTTGAGTTCAATATGTTTGAAAGAACATTAGAGTAGACTATAAGAATAACCCATTTTTCCGTCCATCCGTCCTTAAATTGCCAAAGTTACAAAAATGTCGCCAAATTGATAAAAATGACGCCAAATGGGAATTAATATTTTACAATTTCTGATTTCCGTCATATGACTGGCATACCTTTTAGTATATAAAAAATGCTTTTTTCTCCGTTTGTCTGCAACAGTTGCTGATACATTTGGAAAACTTGGCGAATAATTTAGCGACGTATCGCCAATTTGGCAATACTTTACCCCAGATTGACAAAAATATCGTCAAAATTTCAAACACTGACTCTATAGTAATGAAAATGATGCCTAATTAATAAAATAATGATGAACTATGTCGCATATTGAGGATGTTAGCAATATTGATAATTGTTTATATAGAGTTGCGTGAAATATAAATTAATTGGATACTTTGAAATAGTTTTACATGTTGTCATCCGGAAAATGCCCAAATGTACAATTCAATGTTAAAAATACAGTTTATTGGATCTTATACATTATCTTTTGACTGTAAAAGCAGTAAATGCATTGCATTATATAAGGAAAGTCTACCCACATGTGCTACCCACATCAGATTTTCTATTGTAAGAATAACCTATTTTTCCACCCATAGCGTTTGACGAAATTTTGGCGTCGAATTGTGCCGAATATCGCCAAATTGGCGAGTTTTTAAATTTTACCAATTTGACGAAAATGTCGTCAAATTGATAAAAATAGCACCGGATTGATAAAAGTGTCGCCAAATTGATCAAAATGTTGCCAAAATTGATAAAAATGAAGCAAAAATAATGAAAATGACGACAAATTGATGGTTCAATATCTTGGAAACAATATAAGAATCTGCTATAAGAATAACCTAATTCTCCGTCTGTAACTCTTGGCAAAACTCTGGCGACGAATTTTGGCGGCATATCGCCAACTTTTTCAACTTTCGTAAATATTTCCAGATTGACGACGCAAATGTCACGAAATCGAGAAAAACGTCACCACATTGATAAAAATGAAGCTAAATAGGCGGCAATGCTTTGACAATTTTTAATTCCGTCATATGACTGGCATATCTTCTAGTATATAAGAAATGCTCTTCTCTCCGTTTATTTGTAACACTTAACGATTCATAACCATACTTAACGATTAGCGAATAATCTAGCAAAATATTGCTAACTTGGCGATATTTAGCCCCATATTGACGAAAATATGGTCAAAATTGCACAAATGACGTCAAGTTAATGAAAATGATGTCATAATTGAAGAATTTATTACTAAAATATTTTAATATATGGACTATATCGCTTATTGAGGATGCTATCAATATTAATAATTGATAATTTATAGTTACGTGAAATAGAAGTTAATTGGGTACTTTGAAATATTTTTACATGTTGTCATCCGGAAAACTGCCAAATATTCTATTCAACGTTCAAAGCAGTGGATCTTATGCATAATTTTTTGATATTAAAAGAAGTAAATTCATTGCAATATTTATAAGAAAAGTCATGTGCTGCCCACATTAGCTTTTTTTGAGAATATATTACGAGAGTCGCTCGTATTTTAGTACCACTTAACAGAGAAAAAAAAAGTTGTACTATTTCAATTTCTCAGTACATTGTACGATTTTAAAATTTTATGTGCGTGACCTTTACATCTACGACAACATTAGTATGTAATACATGTAGTGGAACATTAGTAGTAATACATGTTGTCACCAAAGCGTCAAATGTACAATTCAACGTTGCAAACACTGTGTCGTTACAATCCCTGTGGATCTTTTCATCATTTTTCAACTGCGAAAGAAGTAAATTCATTGTATTATATAAGGAAAGTCATGTGCTGCCCACATCAGATTTTTTTTGTAGTAATTGACAAATTGTAAGACAACGCACGCTAAAAATCCAATATCATTTAAAGGTATATGGCGGGTCCGTAAAATTTTGGATGCTCCACTTAAAACATCCATTTTTGAACAGGCAATGGTGATATCGGGGTGACATGTATGGGTGAAAAGAAACTGGGTTGCTATTGGAGAAAGGAATGCCTGGTGGAATACGCCCTGAAACAAAATGCATTTAAAAAACAGAAGCCGATAGAAATGTAGCGTTTGCTCCATTGTACTTGGGAAATCAGGGAATTTTATTCCACCAATTTTCAAAATTTGTTAGAAGGGTCACTAACAGATGGCGCTGCGGTTGTGTGAGAGCTACAGGGAAACGCATACTGCCAGATCGCCATTCTGTACTGTGCTCAGTATTCTGCTAGCGTGTGCTTTTCAAAGATTTCAAGTTGCTGTTGGTTTATTCGTTGGAACAGCCGATACATTTTGTTTTGGAGTTTCACCGTTTAGACCACAGTTTTGTTGAAACGAGGCGCAGTTTCCAAAGAAAATTTAATGTCAAAAAAGGACCGTCAATCAATGCAATAATGGTTATGTTCGAAAAATTTGAATGGACTGGGAATGTCAATTATGACAGTGCTGGAAATGTCGGCCGCCCAAGTTCGGCAATAACAGAGGCGAATGATGAAGTCGTTCAGCAGGTGATCCAACAAGGGCGCCTGGTTTCCGTTCGCCGTGTTGCATCTGAGGCTGGACTACGACGAACGTCCACGCACCCTATCATGTGACACAGTCTTCACTTGTTCCCTTACAAGATCCAGACTAGACAAACCCTGGGTGCTGGTACCATGAAACGTTCGCGAACTCTATCCTGCAGCAGCTGGATGCCGGTGAAATCGATGTTGGAAACATTTGGTTCTCTGACGAGGCATATTTTTTCTCTTGACGGCTTTAACAACAAGCAGAACTGGCATATTTGGGGGACAGAAAATTTTCATGTTACTGTACCTTCATCCCTGCATCCCGCAAAAGTCATGGTTTGGGCCGCCATTTCTTCCAAAGGACTCATTGGGCCATTTTTCCATCACGAAAAGATTAGTGCAGTACGGTATCTGGGCATTCTGCATGAATTTGTGGCGATTCAAAATGCTTTAGTGGACTGTAGGAACACTTCATGTTTCATGCAAGACGGTGCCCGGTCGCATCGAACGCATGAATGTTCGATTTCCTTAGCGACCATTTCGATGATCGTGTGATTGCCCTTGAACTTTTTTTGTTAAAAGGCTGAAATTTTGTACATCACCCTATTAGTATATGGGAAACATTTTACTTATTGGAAATGTTTTTGTACGAGGGCCGTATAAAAATTTAAATTTTGTATTTCTTCAAATTTAATCCCCTGAAAATTTTGATAGATTTCCTAGAATTCTGTATCTTTTTTTACGAAACTTTGTAATTTATTATATATGTCTAAGATCAATATGTAAGGAATAACAGCCAAGTTCAATGTTTTTGGGGCATCCTATATATATATATATATATATATATATATATTTGCCATGACTGATTTGTATCAACTGCAACTTCAAACTAATGAATAGGTCAATTAAATGTAATATATTTCATGACTTTGATTACACGGGGGTAATTAAATCAATCTTGCTCGTGTTTCGTCAGGTTGCTTACTCCACATAATTCACTCTAATGAGGATCTAACAAATTTTGGGATATGTTTATCAACTTATTATATTCTTCCATCTATTACGCGTTATACGACAAGGACAACTGCGATTGGCCATTAATTTAGAAATAAATGTCTGCCCTTGCTCATAATTGCTCATATATTTTAATGTTAATTAATGCTTCATTTGAAAGCTTTATGGTAACATTAGAATGGTCGAACAATAAATATATGACATGTGAAAGCTGTTAGAATTAAACAGAAATCTGTAGTAGATGAGAAACCTTTACAACTATTCCGTTATCGTAGTTAAGTGCACCTTAAATAAGAAAAGTAAAATTACTGTAAATGAATTAAAATTCAAAATAAAACGTTTAATTTTAAATTAATGTGGTTTTATTACACTTTTTGCTGTGCATTATTAATTTATTTCCTTATAATTAATAATAGTAAATTAATGTAAATATTATTTATTAACATGTTGAAATAAATATCCCGGCTTTCCGAATTTTCGAGATCTGATCGATATTCGATTTTGAGAAAAGTGTTATTCAATCATGTTTAGTTTATACTACTGTGCAGTAGCGTAGCGTGAGAATTTCGACTGAGGATTAGGAGGCTGAAAATTTGGCAGCCAATTTGGTATTACAAGTGAAATTTATATTGGAATTAGCATTTTCATAAGTTTTATTTCAAGAAGTTTTATTTACTGGTGAATAAAGTAAAATAATTTTAAATAAAAATGCAAAGAATGGATGGAATGAACGATACTTTAAAATGTTACCTATGTAAGATGAATACAAGATATAACATTTTAAATGCTTTCCTATTTCTAAATTAGATGAACTTTTACAATCATTTTATTAAATAGGTATTCGTTGTCGTCGATAGGGGATGTAAAGGGGGATGGGTCACACTCCACCTTGGACATTAATGTAACAAAGGCAAGCATCAGACGTGTCGATGTTGTACATCATGTGCTAGAGTTTGCCCCCCCCCCCCCCGGGAAGAGTTTTACAGCCGTCTATGTATAAAGTAAAATGTATTAGAATATTATTAGTAAGTGATGGAAAAATATATTAGTTTGTATATACAAACAGCTAGAACTAACGAAATAAAGCAATTCAAAGAAGTGTACTGAAAATTGGTGAGAATACTGTAGTCAACAATGCATGTAAGCAAGTTTGTATATTAATTATTTACAAATACTATACTTTAAAAGTAAAAACTTAAAAATATCAGAACTACAATAGTCTAAAAATCCGCCAGGAAATTATCAATGGCTTTTGTTTAACGGAGATTCTCCTGTAACGTGATTTTTAAAGGGAAATCAGATTTATTCTTTCTAAAAATCACTAATGCGCAAACTGATGTTTCGCCATATTGTTGCTGTGACTAAGTCTGCTTCACAAACTACTTAAGTTTAATGGTAGTCATTATTAGTGTGTTTCCTTGTCTTGATATTGTTTAAATTTAGGCGAATGTCATGTTGTTCGTGGAAAATGACTCATATTTTATAATAGTACATATGACATTTTTCTGCGAAGATTAATTAATAGAACCATATTTGACTCAAAATGGCGGATCCATTCCTTTGCTTAAGAAATTTTCATTCATGCAACGCCACGTCTCATATTCAACCATTCTCTGTCAAACCAGGATTGAAAATAGGAGAAGAAATAGCTATACCTTCCTAGAAGCTAGCTTATAGATCTAGCTTCTCAGTCAGGGCTGAGTTTAACAGGTGGGCGGGGCTAATATCATGCTTTTTTAAATGAACCGTAAAAGCTAGATGATTTCAGCTTCTAGATATGCGTTCTAATGGGAATAATACTTTGAAAAGTATCATTTTAAGTAAGTAAAGTGTAACAGTTTTCTAAAAAAAGACATATATATATATTCGCAAAGTTATATAAAAAAGATAATAAATTAAAGTATCTTTAAATTAGGTATTAAACAGGGAAGGCTCAGCTTCTGAGTCTCAATGTCGCTACGCCACTGCTACTTTTATCACTTATATTCCAGAAAATTTTATAAAATATTTATTTAAATATAAAATGTTAAGTAGTATTTATTTCAAGTTGAAAATCGCTTTTAGAGGTGTCAAACCAAATTAATAGCTAGAAAGTAATTAATTCGTAGATGTCAGACGTGGACTTCCATGGCAAAATTTCTCCATAAAAAGGCTGGATCTGATAATAAAATGGCTACATTCGAACTGAATTACGCAATCGCACAGTTTATGAGAAAATAATATAAAAGAATAACCGTTTAGAAATTTATGCCGAATGACAACGTTTTAAGAAACATATTTATTTTTATGAAAAAAGTGATCGCGAACTTAATATACATTACAAGCGGCCTTAAATCCCCTTTATCACGTTGATTTGAGTTGCAATACGATTCATTCGCCCGTAAATTTGTATTTCACTAGACAGAAAGGCAATTTTCTGTCGGAAACTATGCAAGTTCTGTAATCCGCAGTATGAGGTTGATTTCCGTAGAAACTACGGTGACTCGGTAGTAATAGGCAACTCTCATCTGTCGTGGAATCGTCATTTGAGAACGTGATTTTCTGTTCGAAACTGTTTCTTGATTTACTTCAATTTGCTGTAGTCTGATTCGGCACAGCTTGCTTGATGCTTGTAATCTACACTTTGCAAACTGCTTTCCTTAATGAAATTGTTACTTATAAAATATAGATTATAAAAATATTATCGGTATATAACAGTTCACAAAAGTATTTCATTTCTAAGTTTAAGGAATAGGTTAGTTTGGCTGCAGTTAATAATAATATCATCCATTTTATGCTAAACT